>CM053785.1:351568452-352168452 GCA_028749045.1 Cupressus sempervirens
AAGCTGACTCAGAGGAGGTTGACCTGAGGCAAATGATGAGGACCATTATGGATCACCTACCTCCTCTTCAGGGTGTTGATCAAGAAGGAGCACACTAAGTAAGGAATGAGGAGAGACCTAGGTCTAGGAGCCCTTAAAGGGATCATCACAGGGACTGACAGAGATCAATTATAGCTACTCAGATGAAGGACCTTCAGAGGTCCAAGGTCAAACCCTTCAATCGGTTGGATTCAGGTTATGTGGTCGAGTAGTGGCTTATTTCTCTAGATAGGGTTTTGCTACACATGACTTTGACTCTAATGTCAAAGCAAGGTTTACTATCACCAACCTGGAACTCTTTGGAGAGACATGGTGGAATATCAAAGAGAAGAAGTTTGGTATAAACATGAACTCTATCACATGGTAGTTATTTCTAGATGTGAGAGATTCTTACCAAAGGAATGGAATCAATAAAGAGCAGATGAATTCCACAACCTGAGACAGTTCACTATGACCATAGTAGAGTATGAGCACAAATTCTATGAGCTCATGCCATATGCAGGAATTAGTGATAACCCAGCATAGTTGGCACAACATTTTATCAGAGGTTTGAATAACTATCTAGTTGGGGGTGTTAAGGTATTTGAACCTAAAACCCTCAAATGTGTGGTACATCAAGCCATACTTGTAGAGTAGAGTGTTAATCTAGGACATGGTGGCTTTGTGAGAGCACATGCAACATCAAGATCCGAGGGTAACCACAACTCAGGTGGGAACAGGAAACCTAGTTATCCTAAGGAAATTGAAACCAACAACAACCTCAATAGCAACAACAATAGAAGGGATCATAACCCTCAGAATAGAGTGGTGGTGGTGGTTCTAACTCTAAAAACTATCATAATGCACAACACAATAGGTGAAATCAAAACACTCAGCTTACACAAAGAAACCATTCTTTTGCTAGTAGGGATAGCCACCTGTAGTCGAGTGCACCTCTAGTAGGGAGGGGATCTGGCAGAGGCATGAGATGTTATTCTTGTGGGTAGTTTGGACATACTACAACTAACTACCCATAGTGTACATCTCACTATTGAGGTTCTAGGCTAGCTACATATGAGCCTACAGTTGAAGATGCAGGTAAAGCTCACAGAGTATTTGTGGCGATGGCCCACTATCAAGAAGATCATTAGGGGACTGTGGTTGAGACTGCAGGAGCTATCTAGGGTACACCTCTCTCCATCTTGTTTGATTTAGGTGCTACTGACTCTTTCATTTCACCATCCATAGTTTCTAAATGTAAGCTAGAGGCTATAAACTAGGGTTTGGGTTGGCAAGTGGAACTAGCCTCTGGCACTAGGGTTTCCACATATTCCTTAGTGCAGTAGTGTGGACTAAATCTAGGAGGGTTTGTTATGTTAATTGACCTTTGGGTCATTCCGCTTGGCTCTTATGATGTGGTCTTAGGTATGGATTTTCTTGGCTCTCATAGAGCTAGTATAGATTACAGAAAGAAGACCATTTTGTGTAAAGATGATCAAGGAAAGGACTCAAACATTGTGGGTATCCAGAGACCTATATCTCTACAGAAAATATCTGTTATGAAATCAAAGTGGAGCTTTCATAAGGGATGTCATGTGTTTTCCATTACGGTGAGCAAATTAGAAGAAGAAGACCTTATAGGGAAGACTTTAGACCAACCTATTCTACAGGAATATACAGATGTCTTTCCTAGAGAGATTATGGGTATGCCTTCGAAGAGGGATATTAATTTCAGCATTGATCTTATTCTAGAGCTCCTTATTGGATGACCACTCAGGAATTGAGTAAGTTGTGCCTACAGCTTGAGGACCTTCTAGCCAAAGGTAGTATTTGACCAAGTTTATCTCCATGGGAAGCACCAGTGCTCTTTGTAAAGAAGAATAATGGTTCATTGTGCTTGTGTATTGACTATAGATAATTGAACAAGGTGACGATAAAGAACAGGTATCCCTTACCAAGGATTGATGATTTATTTGATTAGATCAAGGGAGCCACAGTGTTCTCCAAGATTGATCTAAAGTTAAGATACCATCTACTTTGCATTTAGGATGCTGACATTTTCAAGACCACCTTTTGAACTCACTATGGGCACTACAAGTTCACAGTAGTTTCATTTAGGTTAATGACTGCTCCATCAATTTTCATGTGTTTGATGAATGGAGTATTTTGTTCCTATCTTGATCAATTTTTTCTTGTGTTTCTAGGTGATGTTTTGATATATTCTAGATCCAGAAGGAACATGAAGAGCATCTACAATTGGTTTTGCAGTGCTTGAGAGATAATCAACTTTATGCCAACTTGGCGAAGTGTGATTTCTTTCAATCAGAGATATAATATTTAGGGCATATCATATCAGGTGACGGTATCTCTATAGACCTTACAAATATTTAGGCAATGGTAGATTGGCCTACACCCACTACCATGTTGGTAATTCGTAGCTTCATGGGTCTAGCTAGTTATTATTGTAGGTTCATCCAGAACTTTTCCAAAGTAGCATATCCTATCACTTCCCTTTAGAGGAAAGGAAATAAGTTTATATGGATGGAGAAATGTGAGGAAGAATTTTAGAAGCTCAAAAAGCTTTTGACTGGTGCACCAATATTATCGGTACCTGATCTAGCAGGTGACTTCATGGTGTGTACAGATGCCTCCCTAGAGGGGATTGGAGTAGTATTGATGCAAGATGGGAAGGTGATTGCTTATGAATCACACAAACTCAAGAATTGTGAGTTAAATTACCCTATGCATGATCTTGAGTTAGCTGTGGCAGTTCATTCCCTACTAAGATGGAGACACTTCTTGTTGGGACACCAATTTGAACTTCATAGTGATCATTACAATCGACAGTACATATTCATGCAACCTAACGTGAATGCTAGGCAAAGCCATTGGATGGAGTTCCTTTGTGAGTATGATTTCAAGGTAAAGTATATTCAGGGAAAGGAGAATGTGTTAACAAATGCTTTGAGTTGTAGGAGACATGTGACACTATCTTTGACTCTTAGTCTAGATTTGAGGAGCCATATACTTTAGGAACTTCCTACAAATACTTGGTATGAAGAGGTGAGCATGTAGATAGATTCAGGGAGACCATTGGAGGGTAGGTTTTCAAGTTATGTTTTAGAGTCAAATGGCCTTTTGTTTTATTTAGCAAGGATCTATGTATCACTATTGGATGAGTTGTGTACATTGATCCTATCAAAGGCTCATCGTGCACCTTACTCAATACATCCAGGTGTCAAGAAGATGCATACAGATTTGTGACATCTATACTTTTGGACAAGGATGAAGTGTGATACCATTGATTTTGTGGCTAGGTGTCTTGAGTTCCAGAGAGTCAAGGTGGAGCACTAGCACCCAGTAGGGCTTTTACAACCTAATCTCATTCCTTCATGGAAATGGGATATCATCTCTATGGATTTCATTGTAGGATTACATTTGATTGCTCATCATCATGACACTATGATGGTCATCATTGATCAGTTGACTAAGATGGCACACTTTTCACTGATGAGGTCATCCCACATAGTAGCTTTAGTAGCTAATGTCTTCATGCATGATATCATGAGATTGCATAATATTCCCCAGAAGATCATTTTGGATAGGGATCTTGTATTCACTTCCACAGTTTGGATATCACTGCAACATGATCTTGGAGCGCAGTTGAACTCCAACTTAGCTTATCACCCAAAGAGAGATGGTCAAAGCAAGAGATTGAATTAGGTTTTGGAGGATATTTTGAGGATGTATGTGATGGACAAATAGACTCTTTGGGAGTATTATCTTTACCTAGTAGAGTTTTCTTATAATAATGGGTATCACAGTTCTATTGAGATGGCACCATATCAAGCTTTGTATGGTCGTCCTTTTCATACACCTTTGATTTGGGTCCTAAGATGCTTTGAGATATGGAGCAACAGGTAGTGCACATCTGTGAGCATGTGTCTATAACATAGGATAGACAAAAGAAGTATGTCAATGCTGATATGATGGATAAGCAGTTTGCAGTGGGTGAGAAATTTTTCTTGTTAGGTTTTCTTGTGTTAAGTTTGCTAGATTGGAAGGATAAGAAATCTACTTGCTTATTCTGCATACAAAGGTTTCAAAGTTTATCAAATGGATGTTAAGTCTATATTTTTGAATGGAATATTAGAGAAAGAAGTCTATATAGAATAGCCTGAAGGATTTGTTAATGCCAACAACAAAAACATGGTATATAGATTACACAAAGCTTTATATGGTTTGAAGCAAGAACCTAAGAGCATGGTATGAGAGACTTTATAACTATCTTGTGAAGAGTGGATTTGAGAGGACTGATGATAACAAGTTGAACTTGAAGATAGAGAAAGGCAAAGGTATTTTATTGTCTGAGATTGTTTTTGATGATATCATATTTGGAGGTCAAGATACATTATGCAAGGCTTTTGTAAATCAAATGAAGCAAGAATTTGAGATGTCTATGTTTGGAGAGATCAAGTTCTTTGTGGGTTTGCAAGTCATCAAATGAAATATGGTATATACATCACTTAATCAAATTATGTTAAGGAGATACTAAAAACTTTTGGATTGGAAGATTCCAAGCCAATAAGTACACCTATGGTGAGAAGACATAAATTGTCAAAGAAGGATGTTTCAACTAAGGTGAATCAAATATTATACAAGTTTATGATTGACAAATTACAATATGTAGTACATAGCAGACCTGATATTGCATTATCTTTAGGGATAGTTGCAAGATTCTCTGCGAATCCCAGGGAGAATCATTTGATGGCTATAAAGAGAATAATGAGATATCTAAAAGGAATAGAGGAATATGGTCTATACTAAAGAAAAATGAGAAATTTGAATTGAGAGCCTATATTGATGTTGATTGGGATGCAAATATTGATGACAAAAAGAGAACTAGTGGAGGAGCATTTTTCTTAGGCAAGAGGCTGGTTACATGGACTAGCAAGAAAAGAAACTACATTTCTCAATCTACTATTGAAGCTGAATATGTTATTGCTACAATAAATTGTACAAACTTTGTATGGATCAAATAGCTACTCAAAGGTATGAAGGAAGAGATCACTAAACCAGTGATACTTTATTGTGATAATAAAAGTGTTATACATATATCAAAGAATCATGTGATGTACACAAAGACTAAGCACATTGGAATCAAGTATTATTACTTAAGGCAATTAGTTTGAGATAAAGAGGTGAAGATGGAATATGTTAACACAAAAGAGAAAATTGTTGATATCTTCACAAAAGCATTACCCAAGGATGCTCATGACTATCTGAGAGGTAAACTAGGGGTGATACCCCTATTAAAGGCTATCTAAGAAACAAGAGGAATTCCCTACATCAAACAAGTTGATTAACATATGTTACACATTGATGTAGTGGATCCTACTTTAGGAGATGCATAAAGTAATCAAAGAGTTGGATTTGCAAATCAAACACAAGAAAGGTGATTAAGGGAGAAACTAAAACTATTCATATTTGCATAGTTAAGATGATGAGTCTTTGGCATTGTTATCAAAGAGGGAGATATACAAGGAAACTAAACAAAAACCTTAGAGATATTGAAGGGAGAAATCCTATGAGGGAGATAGAGATTTTTATCAAAGAGGGAGACATTTTTGAAAGCACATAAAGGAACTAAAAAAAGAGGGAGAAGAGAAATTTTGACTGCTGAAAGAGAAAGTGTATCTACTGACTACATCTACCTAGTAAGAGGGAGATAATGTAGAGGGAGATATAAGAAGTAATTCAGAGGGAGTCATAAGGATGAGTTGAATATCTGTTGATCAGAAAAAAAATTTGTAACCTATTTAGGTAATGAAATTTGTTGATAGATGAAGATATTTCAATACAAGGAATTATTTTCTTTTTGGTGTTTTTTTGGTCTTACTATTTAAACCTAGTTAATTTGGTTGATGAATTTGGTTTTTCATCAATGCCAAAGAGAGAGATTGTTGAAAACATATTGATACAAGTATGATGAATATGTTTCAATCATCATTTTTTCATTGATGTCAAACTTGATATCTTATAGTAGGACAACTACTTATAAGATTTAAAGTACTATCATTAATTTGATTGATGAAGACAATTTGATCAAATGAGGTAATAATAGCACCTAGAGGAAAGGTTAAGTTATGATATGGAAAAGGTGTACAAGAATCAACTAAGATAGTGATATTATAGTGCATCGATAATCTACTTAAGGTTGTAAAGGTTGGTTACACTGAACAAGTTTAACAAAGTTAGTCTGCCAAGCTTAACAATTTTCATAGTAGATGTTGAGCAAAAAATCAATTGGAGCCGAGCAAAATTATATTTTAGTGTAAGCCAAGTGAAATAGTTGATGTTGAGTAAAGTTTCATTGATGTTGAGCACCAATAAACTTTAATTTGTACTAAGTGATTTTATAGTAGATGTCGAGAAACACAGTATGTGTCGAGAATCAGAAGCTAGTCAATGTCGAGTGTTAGAATTATTAGAAAGATCATGAATTCAATGGATCTAAGTTGTTAAAGTTGATTTCTTAGATTATGTAAGCTGTGTGGAAGATAAGATTGATGAGCTAGTGGCATAGAATTCATGGTAAACCATTTTTTAGGAAAATTCAAAGAGGATTGAAGGCGAAATTTCTAGAAGGGAATGAGATGTAATAAGGGATACATTCATTGAATCCTACCTAATCTTTCCTAACCCTAAATTGGAGGATGGAGGATGAATGAAAAAATATTTTAATTCTCTATTTATAGAGATGTCTGGTCAAAAACAAAGGTTGTCATGTGCGAGAACCTAAGGAAGACAAAGAGTCTAGGGTATTAATTCATTTAGTGACCTAAGAGAAGAGTCTGCATTGGCAAGTTAAGCAAGAAGGCTTAATGGTATGGATGCTTGAAGGTGAACAAGCTATCAGAGTTGAAGTGTGTGAAAGACAAGCATAATGGAGGACTGAAATAGAGATTTGTAATCTACAAATGGAGTTGTAAGTTGTTATCAGATCAAGCCTTACTATTACTCTCTAATAATTGTATTAGTCTAGGTTAAATCCTTTGGATTAAGGTTGACCTAACAGTCATTTGTAAATCCTTTAACTAGGTGACATTCCAAGTGAATGGTCTAAATTCCTCTAACAAGGCTCACTCCTAATAGGGTGATTGAAATCCTTTAACAAGGTCATGTTTAACAGTGTGTATTGTACCCTTTAACAGGGTTGGCCTTTCATACAACATGACTTCATAAGAGTGAGAAAGAGTACCATGTTACTGGTGGTTTTTCCCAAATTGGGTTTCCATGTAAATCATTGTGTCAAGTGTGTTATTGAATCTATTATGTTTCATGTTTACATTTCTACAAATTGATCTGACAGTAACCTACAAGTTTTTAGTTATTGTATAATCTTATGGATGCATGCATGATGAAAATGTTTTATGGGTTTACTAAGTTGTAAAAAGTTATAATAGTACATCTAGACCTTGGATAACTGATTCACCCCCCCCCCCCAACCAAAGTTATTCTAAAGAATTCCAACACTATTCCTATTCTCTATTCCAATTAACAAACAAAATAGAAAAATAGAAAACATATTCCTAATTAAAGAGATTAAATTTCCACAATCCATAGCAATTAAACTGATATATTTCTGGATTTGATTGTGTAAAGATTTTTACCATCAACGTTTCGAATCACACCAAGTGATCCATCATCAGGATGAAGAGAGCAAGAGATGTCAAACAGAATCTGTTTGACATCTCTTGCTCTCTTCATCCTGATGATGGATCACTTGGTGTGATTCGAAACGTTGATGGTAAAAATCTTTACACAATCAAATCCAAAAATATATCAGTTTAATATTCCTAATTTTCTATTCCTATTTTACCAACCAAGTGGGTCCTAAACTTAACAAATAAAAGATAAGTTGATTCCAGTTATTTTCTATTCACAAATGGAATAACGACATGTACTTAGGCAACCAAAAGAGCCAATCGATGACTTCTAAGGGAAAGCATCATCAGTAACCCAACTAGGGATTGAACACAATGTCACTAGCTGATGAGTTTGCTCCCTCTTTCTTCCTTCCAATATTCATGTTATTATCAAGCAACATTCTGGCTTCATCTAGCCTCCCCAAGAATGGTGTATGTTGTCTTTTAACTACTATTGGAAATACAACAGGGAAAGTAAACTCTGAGAGGGGGAGCTTGAATTAGTCCTTCAAAACTTTAACCATAAAATCATTCACCACATATCCATCTCACAGTTTGCATGTAAACTGAAATATCAAATTAAACATGCTCATCCATAGCATGAAAACAAGTAAACATTTCACACATATATGGCACAAGTTATTTGGTTACCCAAAAACCCTCCAATGAGAAGGTAAAACTAGGGTGGGGATGACACCCACAAATTTTCACTAGTATAGTTGTAAAGTATATCCAATGAAGGTTACAATACTTGATCATAAATTGTGATCTACCCTATGAAAGGTCTAACTTGTTAAAGGCTTACAAGATTGTTAGATCTTACCCTGTTAAAGGATTTCAATACACTGTTAGAAGTGTGTCTAATTAAAGGACTTAAACTTACAATGAAGTAAGCACCCTGTTAAAGGATTTACAATAGCCTATTAAGACTACTCTATTAAGAGATTTAACTAATTCACCTGTTAGAATGTCTCAGCAATGATCATGTGGTTAGAACTCAGCTGCTAGATAACATATCACCTCTCTATGTGTATCTTTGATCCTCTCTGGTTAGATATATCACTTCTATCCTCTAACTTCTTTCCTCTATTCTCCTCTAACTAATTTTGCAATGCATATCTCAATTCACAACTCCTTAGCCACCATGAATTCTATGTTTGCGCATGCAAACTTCTCTCTCTGCACATACAATGTTTAGGGTTTTCCTTCCTTAAGAATACCTAGGTGACTTAGGGTTAGGTATGAATCAATGATTGTGATTCATCCATTTTGTCACTTAATACATACATTGAACTGATTAGTTGCATGCATTGCATAGGGATCCTCAATATAGATTCATTCTTATCATCTAGAATCGCAAAACAATCCTTAAGTCAGCTCAAAAATGGTTTACATAGAAGTTTGTGCCATTACAAACAACTATGTCCAAACTTTTTTTACTTGGCACTTGAAATCTCTAATGCTTGACATTCACTGTATCTTCAATGTTGTAACTCTGCCTCTGAATGACTTGGCATCCATTGATCTCTCGGCATCAACTGGCTTCTTGACACTTGAGTGACTCAACACATACTATATATCTTGCTCAACATACATTACTTGTTCGACATGAACTAAGTTCTATCTAGCAAATGACTTAAGTGTATTGTCACTCATATGTCAAAACCAATTTGAGATTAATAATCTCCCACTTTAACATGAGTGGCAAAAACACTTGGTCATGCATGAATAACCTTAACTTATGAGAATAACTTAGATAATCTCTACTTAGTACTTGGCTTACGTACAAAATTTCAAAACGTCAAAATTTTGCAAAACTTGTCACTTATCAGTCATATCTCAAAATTTTATAACTCCCCTTGAGTTGATTGTTCTTTTCTAAATCTAACTGAATACTCCTGCTGAGTAAATCTATTGTATTGTTGTGCACTTTTATGTACTGACTCCCCATTAGTTTGGTCTCCCCCAAAACTTATTCATTCTCCCCTTTTATCTTATTCAAAATTCATTCTCCCCCTTTTTTGACACTTATGTCATGGGTTGTACATGAATAGTGTGTTTTTCCAAGAATGAATTATGGACCTCCATTATGAGTTTTAGTGTTGCTTCCCAATTGTCACATGCTACCTCTAGAGATTTGACCTAAATATCTAACTTGGTAGCAAGGTTAAGTATGCCTTCATGAGTAGAAAGATGGGGATCTTTCTTCGTCAATGTTTCTACAAAGGCTAGTTCCCTATGTAACACCTCCATGTGAGGGGTCAACATGGACTAGATGTTGATCAATGTAGCCCAAATGTTGGCATCTTGAGCTTGTAATGTTGCTAATTGACCTTGTGCTGATAGCAAATTTATGAAATGAGACTAACTTCGACCAAGAGATTGTTGTAGGATTTTACCTGTTGACTTCAAATCTCCCTCCAAATAGTCAATGTGTCTCTACACTTCTTGTGTGAATAGGGGTACATCATAAAACTTGGTGTAAAGAGAGAAAATTTTCTCTAACACCTTCTTCACACCATCAATTTTGGTTGCTAACTCAACCTGATTTAGTGCAATGGTACTAGATATCTTTTTAGTTACTTTGACTTGAAATTTCTTCTCAAACCATTCTAGTAATTTTACATTTGTGTCTAAGTTTGCATCATTTATCTTCTCCACAATGTTGGCCAACTACTTAATGATTGGCTTGTCTTCTTCAGGTGCAAGTAGGTTGAATGCATTAAGAAATATATCCTTGATGTCATATAGTGCTAGTTTCTGCCTATGCTCCCTACCTTAAAAAGTAGCCTTCTTCACACCATCAATTTTGGTTGCTAACTCAACCTGATTTAGTGCAATGGCACTAGATATCTTTTTAGCTACTTTGACTTGAAATTTCTTCTCAAACCATTCTAGTAATTTTACATTTGTGTCTAAGTTTGCATCATTTATCTTCTCCATAATGTTGGCCAACTACTTAATGATTGGCTTGTCTTCTTCAGGTGCAAGTAGGTTGAATGCATCAAGAAATATATCCTTGATGTCATATAGTGCTAGTTTCTACCTATGCTCCCTACCTTAATAGAGTGCTAGATGTAAGATGTAGCAACACCTTACATCTTGTATCATTAAAACTTGTGGTGGTATTATAGATAATGCAACAGACGGTCTCCTTTGTATGCAATATCAAGAATTGCCAAAAATGTGGTTGTTTAATCTTATTACTAATAAACTATACATTTTTTTAAAAATTTCCTTCCTTAACCACAACAGCAGAAGAGATAGACACCTTAACAACTATATAGGGTTTGTGCAAATTCAAAAAGCATAGCTCGACACATGATAAATACCTTGAAAATTATGATGTTTGGTGGCGAGTAGCAGTTGAATTTAGTTTGCAAATGCTTGAATCAATTTCTCCAATTCACCTTATGCTCTTCGTGCTTTCTTCAATCTCTAATGATTGCAAATGAGTCAAAAAAATGACCATATAGCCCTTGAAACTTTGCAGTAAATGCACAATGCTTACACAACTATAAGCTCGACTCCAATAATAATTTTTAATCACTTGATTTCCATGTAATTTCTACAATTCTCGACAAGCATAGTGATCTAGACCAACACTATCACCTTCAATAGCTTGACATCAACTAAATTTTCACTTGACAACAATAGTGAAACTTTTCATACTCGATAGCAACATGAAAACTTATAGATTTCTTCTAAGTTCTAACCAATACTTTGCATCTTACTTCATGCATATATGATCTTTTCAAAATTGAATCCTTGGAACTAATGCATAATTGAACTTTGAAATATTAGTCACATGCATACCTTTTGATTGCCTAATTCAGGGTGGTGTGATCACCTGATCCATTGGATGAAGTGATCCCATCTAAACTTGATGTGCTACAATCTTCCTTTTTCTTCCATGTCTTATTCATCTACACTTTGACTTCTTCAACATCAAACTTTTCTTTACCTTTATTGAATTCATTGCTAGGTGCTTTTGACCTTGTTGGACAATTTCTACTTATGTGACCAGTCTTCAAACAACTAAAGTATGTAGTTTGACTCAACCATCTACTGTAGTCACTTCTAAACTATGTTCTAATGCAATTTTCAGAAACATGTCCATACTCTTGACAATAGTGACAACCATACCTTGTATTGTAATCCCAATTATAGGATTTTTCAGTATAGCTTGCCTTAGCTTGCTTGTTTGATGACCAGTTAGGCTTGGATCTGCACTCATGTGCTCTATGTCCATACTTCTTATAGTTGTAGCAGTGTCCTTCAAATCTTTGTGTTCTTGATGTCTTGGTCTTGCATTCATGTGCCTAATGTCCTTGATTGTTTCACTTATGATAATTACCCATGAATTTCTTCTTAGGGTTCTAATTTGCATTATTACTCTTGCAAACATTTGTTGTATGACCTATCTTACCACAATTATGACAAGTAGGTTTTTAGTTCTTACCTTTTTTGTTTCTTTGTCACCACTTTTAAACAATTCTTCTTCTTCAGTGCTGGTGTATCTAGTCTAGTAGTATCATCATTAGATCTAGGAGATCTCATCAGTTTCTCAAAATACTTGATGGCTTCACTAGGTTTGTTGAAACTTTTAGAAAATTCTTTTTCTCTTTTCAGATCATTTCTCAGTTGTTCATTTTGTAATTCTAGGGTTATGATCTCAATATCCTTTCTATTCATTTCATGATTGGTAATCATCATTTAATTCATTATTTCTAATTGCATGTGAGCAACCATATTTACCTTTGATGTCTTCTCTTCTAGTATGTTGGTCAGTATCATTTTGTCATCTTCAATCATGACTTTGTCTTCCTGAGCATTCTTTTTCTACTCGGTCACCTCACATAGCAATATTGATTGGACTTCGTGTTCTATCTTAAGATTTTTGACCTCTTCAGTTAGGGCACCATTCTTTTCCATCAAATTTGCAACTATTGCATTGAATTCACTTGAGTTTCCATCTACAAACAATTCAGTAGTTTCTTCCTCTTAGTAATGTTTGTCATTCTCCTCAATAGCTATCTCTTTCCTTCTCTTTAATGAGTTCTTTAAATCATCTCTTGCTTCATTCAACTAATGTAGGGAAAACTAGATTTCAATCTTCTGATTCCCAACTTGTAGACTTCCATCTTCAAGATCTTTCCTCAAATTTGCAAAGCTTTCCTTTCCAGAGAACAAGGCTCTAATAACTCTGAGAGGGGGGGTGAATCAGTCCTTCAAAACTTCAACCATAAAATCATTCACCACACATCCATCTCACAATTTTCATGTAAATTGAAATGCCAAATTAAACATACTCATCCATAGCATGAAAAAAAGTAAGCATTTCACACATATATGACACAAGATATTTGGTTACCCAAAAACCCTCCAATGAGAACATAAAATTGGGTTGGGGTTGACACCCACAAATCTTCACTACTAATTTGTAAAGTGTATCCAATGAAGGTTACAATGCTTGATCATAAACTATGATCTACCCTATGAAAGGTATGCCCTATTAAAGGCTTACAAGATTGTTAGATCTCACCCTATTAAAGGATTTAAACACCCTGTTAGAAGTGTTCTTGACTAAGGACTTAAACTTAAAATGAAGTAGGCACCCTATTAAAGGATTTACAACAACTTATTAAGACTACTCTATTAAGAGATTTAAATGATTCACTTGTTAGAATGTCTCAACAATGATCTTATGGTTAGCACTATGCTGCTAGATAATAGATCACCTCTTTGCATGTATCTTTGATCCTCTCTAATTAGGTGTATCACTTATGTCCTCTAAATTCTTTCCTTTGTTCTCCTCTAACTGATTCTATAATACATATCTCAATTCATAACTCCTTAGCCATCATGAATGCTATGTTTGCAAATGCAAATTTCTCTCTCCGCACATACAATATTTATGGTTTTCCTTCCTTAAGAAAACCTAGGTGACTTAGGGTTAGGTATGAATCAATGATTGTGATTCATCCATTTTTTCACTTAATCCATCCCTTTAACTGATTGGTTGCATGTACTTCATAGGGATTCTCAATATAGATTTGTCCTTATCATCTAGAATCATAAAATAATCCTTATGTCGACTCAAAAATGGTTTACATAGAAGTTTGTTCCATTACAAACAAATATGTCCAAAACTATTTTACTTGGCACTTGAAGTCTATGATGCTCGACATTCACTGTATCCTCAATGGTGTAACTTAGCCTTTGAATGACTTGGCATCCAATGATCACTTGGCATCTGAATCACTCGATATCAACTGTCTGCTCAACACTTGAGTGACTCAACAATTACTACTTACTCAGCACATACTATATATCTCCTTTGGCATACACTATCTGAAAACTTATGTTTAGCCTACATTGCTTTTTTGGTATGAACTAAGTTCTATCTAGAAAATGACTTAAGTGTGTTGTCACTCATATGTCAAAACCAATCTGAGATTAACAACTATCCCATTACATTTTTATCTAATATCATTTCATAACTAAACCAAATTCCTCTTATCCCATTCAAAGTGAAAGCACCAATTCTATCTACTTAATCATCTATCAAGTAGTTAATTTATCTAACCAAAAATCATTTATTTTCTTTTAAATTCAAACACATCTTTGTGGCAATAAATTCTCTATTTTGTTCAAGTTATGGGGAGTCAGGTTATGACAATATTTAGAATAGCATTGCTACACAAATACATTTATCCCAAGGATCTCAAGAGTAAAAAGATCAAGGTACACCTAATGTTACATTGATGAATAACATTTTTTCAATAGGGAAAAAGTCAAGATTTTGAACCTATCGCAATTTGTACCAGTTCAAAAAAGAGATTTATTGATATTAATCAACTAGCTAATCAAGGGCATAAAGAATAATTATTTGATCTACACAAGGTCAAATCTCAATTACAAGGTATCCTAGATATCTATGACATGGTAATTTGTCAAAAACTCCACACTGCACTGTTTCATCTAACTAATCACACTTTTTTTTTTAAAACTAGGCATGGTAAGAATAACTATTAAATTATAATCACTTGCAAATGATCTTATTGAACCATACTCCAAGTTTTATAAATGAAAATTTGGTCTTGCATAAGAAAGATAAAATCATCGCCCATGAACCAAACACATCATTAGAAGGTATACCTGGTATAATTTTGGATCAATGGGAAACTTAAAGTGAAAGAGGAGGAGTCATTTAATAATAAAGAGGCAGCTAGTTTGGGTAATTATGTTATGCTAGAACAAGATGATGTTTTTCTTAAAATTGAAAAGAGTGAAAAAAAACAAGATGAGAAACAAGATATTAACGTCCAAAAGCTATATTTTAATGGTTCAGGAAGCAAGGTGGGTTTAGGTAGTGGTTCTATGTTGATATCTCCTAAAGGTGGTAAATACTTGTAGGGAAGAAAATAATGCATCTACTCAGATTTTACTTGAGAACTCGGTGGATACACAATTTCCTTTCACTATCTCATGTTTATAGTTAGGAGTCTTAAGGAGATCAAACACAATATGAAGGAAGCTACTTAGTTATTTTAATGTGACTTGAAGGTTGGTTGAATGTGGTTCTCTAGGTTCTAGACGTGAATTAGATTGACTAGATGCCAATCAAGTGATTATGTATAAGCATCCAAATGTAACTAAACTAATCAAATGTAAATAACTGAAACAAATAAATTTATTATAGTGTTTCAATTTTAGAAAGTGAAGGAGATAACAAAAAAATTAAAATCTTGAGCTTTCTAATCTCAATTCCTTGGACAAACATGCAACCCAAAGACTATAATCCAACTGACAGATACAAAAGCACCACATTGGTATCTCATATGGATAGAGGATGAATGGGTCACAATGGAGAAAATGGACAAATAAGAGAATAAACTACTATGAAAGTACAATAAAGAAAAGATAATAGAAAAGGAATATAACTATCCTAAGGACACAAAATGAAGGAAATGATAGATTTAAATATAGAAAAACTATATTACATATTTTATTGTTGACCAAAATGAAAGAAGACAAATTAGAGAGGTAAGATTCATTCAATGGTTGATGCAGTATTCCAACTATAAATTTCAAACCCACAAACGTGTAATGGGAACCACCACATGAATAGAGGAGAAAAATATTTATGGTCATAATGAGGCTTACCTTAGTCAAGCCTCACTTTGGTATTTCTACCTCCTATTGTGGTTTCAAAATAAATGCCCCATTTCAATTACTTTCCCAAAATGGGGACCCCCTTTTTTGGACCTTTCATTCTTTTTGGTAGTTTAGAGTCTATAGAGTTTACCTTGATTTTGTATTTGGCAAGCTGGATTGTGGCTTCCATAATGTTTCTCATAATTGTTGGATCTCATTTTCAAGTTTCCCTCTGGAACTATCTTCCTTTTTTTTTTGGTCATAGGTTTACCTTGTTAGTGAGTTTCATCTAAAGTCTTGTAGACATGGTTTCTCTTTTGCCCTTTTTTTCACTTTCACATCTTCAAAGTCCTTTGGACCTCCAAAAGTGTGAAATAACCAATTTTCAATTTTCCCTCTGGATCTCTCTTCCCCTTCTTTTTATTTTTTTTGGTTGTAGGTTTACCTTGTTAGTTAGTTTTGTCTAAATTATTGTGGACTTAGTTTCTTTTTTCCCTATTTATCACTTTCGCACCTTCAAGGTCCCATGGACCTCCAAAAGTGTGAAAGCACTGATCACACCAAACACAAAAATTGACTAAGGCATGAGCTTTACACCATCTTGAAATGGAAGCACCTATAATTTAAGATGTTTTAGCTCCCTCCCTTTAATGATATTATGGACCATGGAGGCCACCCTTAAACATCACACACTAATGGAAAAATTAAGCTTGAAAAATAAGTCAACTTTGACTATTTAACACTTTTAGCCTAGGAATAAAGCCTTAGTGTGTGATGCTTAAGCAATCTAAACCATGGATGCATTTGTGCTCAATCAACTCTTTCTTTCACTTTGTTTCATCTTTTCTAGTTATGTCTATGCAATTTTTAAGACCTTGATGTTGTCCCTCATCAAGAGAATCCTAGTATAGGTTGACCAAGTTAACCTATACAAGTATAGGTCAGCCAAGTCAACCTATACCCCAAGAACTATTAATAATGAGGTCATTTTTTTCTTGGAGAGTTAATTTTTAAAATCGAGTGACCTTGGCGGCTTGCTTTATTTTTTATTCCCAAAACTAGTATAAAATGAAGCCTAGACACCTCATTTTCACATCACTAGACATCACAAGACATCTATACACACATAAAGGAAACTCAAGCAAGTAGCCTCAAGGATTTCATCAAATTTTCAATGAATTCTCAACCTCTTCTCAAGATTCAAGGATCATTTGTGAGTATTTCATCTTTATGATCTAGTATTTTATTGGACATCAAGGGACAAGATATACACTATGGAATTCATATTCTTCTTCTTTTGTGCACATCTACATCTATGGCTCCATGATTTGATATTGGTGAGATCCATTACATTTATGGAAATTTTCTACTTTCCTATTAAAGATTCAACATTAACAACATCCAGGAATTAGAAAATCCTTATTGATTTCATCAAGTAAGATGAATATTTAAACTTGTCTTACTTGTCTACATGATTTTAAATATGAGTCCATTTCAAGGTTAATTCCTAAACAACAACTTGACCAAGGCAAGCCTCCCCCCCCACCCCTGAAACGAGAAACAATTTTCTCGTGTGCAAGAACAAGTTATTAGAAGTGTGACTTGGGATCTGAAAACTATTGTTGAGGGCTTTTGAAAAAAATGGGTTGAATTTGTTACAGTACCCTGGGAGCGTCTCCATCATCCCATGAACCTATAGGTAGGCATCACCCAAATAACCTGTATCTAGAGATATGAGTTTATTGGGTTTTTTGGGTTTTCTATTCTCATCACATATTGAAAGTGAGATTTTATTAAAGCTAGATCTAGTTCATCTTTATCATTTAATGTTTTGGTTCAAACTACATTCACAATATTACAAAGTTTAATTAACATTGTATGATAGAGGACTCTCTTGTTTACTTCCTTAATACAATTTGGGTTTAGTATTAGCATCTCTTCATCCTATTTGGGTTTCGCTAATCTAACTTTAGTTATATTGAAATTTGTGTTTGGAAGCCCCGCTTTCTCTTATATTTCAATGATTAGAAATTTGAAGTATTATTTAATACACATCTTATTAATCGCTACCATTTCCCCCCAAAAAATTTCAATTTTTTCTCAAACTTTTAGATTTTAACAAGCCAAAAAAGTTACCAACTCTAACCATTTGATGCCAAGTATTTGGCTAACTCCACAACTTTTACAATCTTCATGCTTTGTAATTTTTGTACACTTTTGTATTGTGGAATGTTGAAAAGCCTACTTGAGACCACAACTCTAAACTTGTGAGCAAAGTAACACCAATTTTTTTGAGCTTTTCCATACTGCAAAACCTTCCAAATTGCAAAGGTTTGAAACCACCAAAAACTAGTGTGCTTAAAAAGTTTAGCTTTTTGCCAATTTCAAGTTCTTTTGGTATTTTCTGTGTTTTAGTAATTTTCATTTTTGGAGATCTTTTAGTAAAGTAAATAGTTTCCAATTCCAAGATAGGGGTTGGAAGTTATGACTTCTCTATGTAGACTTGATTTTGTATATGGGATTTGGATATCTTTAGTAGTTTTTCTAGTTTATTTTGTAATAAATAATATTTGGACCCTTGGGATACATTAGACACTATTAGATTCATAATTTGGATTGTAACTAGATTGAGTACTTAAATTAGCTTTTATTTATTTATTTATTTTCATTAAAATATTGTTGACAATTACTTTTGCATGTAGAAGTTTTGCATGCCTTTTGAGGTTTACAAAGAAGCAACAAGGTAAGTTGTCATCCATGGAGATTTCAATATTGGAGGAAATATAAGAAGTAACAAAGAGGTTTCCTAAAGTTCATTGTCACATTCTTTCATGACACTAAGTGTTTAATTTTGACAAGTTCAAAAAATATGGACACTTAGCCATTTTTCAATGTTAAGTTTTTTTGGAGTTGCCTCCAAACCTAAAATTCCAAGGCCATCAAATTTTGGAGGCTTGGTCATTTTTTGAGTCAAATTTTTCAAACATGAATTTACTTGCAAACTTTTTTGGAATTAGTCATTTTTTGGACTCTAGTTTTTTGGCATGAGTTTACCTCTGAAATTCTTAAACATCAGTTTTCTAGACTTAGAAATTTTTCTCTCAAGTTTCTTGGAGTTTCAAATTTAGAAAGGCTGAAAAAATTCACAAGTGCAAAATTCCTAAACAATAATATGTGGACTTGGCCAATTTCTCAACTTCCATTTTTCAGAGTTAGGGTTGGATTTGAAATTTCAAAGTCATCACACATTTTCATAAATCTACATCTAGATTCTATTTTTGGGTAGATTATATGTGACCTTGGGTCATTTTCGTATTATTTTAGGATATCAATCAATTGCATTTATGAAGGAGGATTCGAGGTGAAAATTCTAAATTTAAGTTGAGCTCAAGTAGAAGAGCGATGGAACTATGACTCATGCTTATATTTAAATTTAATAATGATGTTAATGGGTGTAAATCCATGCACAATAGTCAAAAACCAATTTAGGAGTATTTTTATACTATAAAATAATATATTTTATTTTATTTTTCTATTTCATATGTAGTTAAAACCCTAGCTATAGGTTTCTTATTTTCTAAGATGAAGCACTATATAAGCATAATCAAATGATGTAATTAGGGTCAATATTTTTCTAAAATAAAGCTATATATGCAATTGATTATTCATTCATGGTGTGGATCTCATGCTATCTATGCAAGATTTATGAATTAGTGATGTTGACATATGAATTTTAAAGAGACAATTATGCTTTGTTGTGATTTATATCTTGATCAATTAGTTTGGTGTAGCTTGTTTTGATGAACCATTGGGAAGATCTTCATTTATGTTTCAAGATAAATTAATCTCATAAGTGTGCACATTCATAGTGACTTCATGATTTGATGACTTTTGACAAATCATGCATCTTCACAATTTCCCATCAGTGACTATGTTTGCAAAGCATTAATTGTGAGTAATTCTAATTCATGTTTTGTGGGTTTTTTTTCACCTTCTTGGCATATTAATTCATAAGATGATATAATGACGGTTTATGTCCATTATTTTTCAATTTCAATAATTTGTTTAAATTCTTGTTGTTAGAATGATTTAGAATAACTAAGAGGCAGGGTAAATCAGTTATCCAAGGTTTAGATGTACCAATTGAACTTTTAATCACTTCAAGTACTTCAAATCGAAACATTCAATAGATTGGTCTCTATAGAAAATAATCAATAACATAAACTTGTAGTCTAATGTCCTAATAGTAACAAACTTGTAGAATGTAAAATACTAACATTAAAACATCTCACATGTTATCCATACAAGTAGAACACTGGGATTTAACGTGGAAATCCAATTTGGGAAAAACCACCAATAACATGTCACCAATTTTTCACTCTTCTGAAGTGAGCTCTATTAGGAGTCAACCCTGTTAAAGGCTACAAAACACACTTTTAAATGTGACATTGTTAAAGGACTTAATCACCCTATTAGGAGTGTCCTTGTTAGAGGGCTTAAGAACATTGCACTATAATGTCACCTTGATGAAAGGATTTACATATAATTGTTAGGTCAACCTTGATTAAAGGATTTCAATACTGATATAATGGTTAGAAAGTAATAGTAGGTTTGATCTAACAAATACAACTCTCTTCACAAATACAAATCACATTTTGGTTCATATGTTAATCCATTTATTGGCCTCCATTGTCATCTTTGTCTCTAATCTTCTTGGAACTCCTTCAAGAAATTACTCTTCACCTCCTCACAACTCTTCTCAGCCTCTTGCTCAAGTTCATCAATCAATAGCATTAACAATTGCTCCAACCTTATTAAGTATTCACCAGCTCTGCTAACCTCTACAAGTTTAGCCCTTGTACCTCCTTAAATAGGTAATTTTTATCTTTTTCCACTTAAACATCATCATAGATCTTAGGGTTAGGTCAAATTCATCAGATCCTTCCATTATTTCATTTCCTCTTTCTTCTTATAGAAAAGTTTCCAAACTTCTCCTTGAATTCTTGCATAGAAATGCTCAAACATGGTTTCCCTTGAATTAAATATTCTAGGTCATCCATCCTTATCTTCAACGCACTTTACATATTCCAAGAAATCAACTATGTATGCTATAAATCATGATTTCCTCATAATTTGTCAAATGTTGCCCCTCGGCTAACACTATGTTCTGACACTTGGTCATCACTGAATTACTTGATCGTTGCTAACTTTTTTGTTTGGCACATATACTATCACTCAAACAATATTGATGCTCAGTTGACACTAGATTTTTCTCATCTTATAGTGATGCTTGGTCAACTCTAGCATCACTCGACATAAACTTCAAGATCCTTAATCGTCTACTCTTTTTCTTAGTCAAGGCTACACATTTGGTCAATCTTTGATCACTTCTTCTAGGCTTCAATACATCTGTCTTCTTCACTTGTAGCATGATTAAACAATCACTTTATCTTTTCAAATTCCAAGTGATTCAAGTGCCCATTTTTATTCCTCATAACTCAACCTTTCCTTTAGGTCCTTTTGTTATGTCCTCAAATCCTCTTCATCAATCATCTTCATATGGTACTCTACTTAGATAGAAAACTATCTTATGGCACTCTACTCAAATAGAAAACTATCTTACCAATAATGTTTGACATCAATGACAACATAAAAATTGTCTCAATTGTAGTTTCCAACAATCTCCCTCTTTTACATTGATGGCAACACCTCTAGTTGTGATGACGGGCCACACTACCCGTACCAACTCACAACCAAAATGCAACAATATGGTCATAGAGAGATGACAAAATTCTTCATAAAGAATCCATTAATACTTGAAAATTCATTAGAAGAGATTACATTGAAAAGCTTACAATTCAAGAACTTCTATTTCTCAAACTTCCATTAGAAGAGCTTCCATTTCTTGAACTTGATTACAAATGATAATAGGCCTTTCTTAAATAGGCACTTACCACCCAAGGCATGATTTATCCACAACATTCTAGAATCTCCACAACCTTCTACAATATCTACAACCTTCTAGAATTTCCACCTAAATACAACTAAGCACCACTATGTGGCCCAATTAGAAAATTACATTTCTTTTGTGGATCACAACAAATATTAAATGCACGATTTAAGGAACTTTCCTCAAACTTCTAAGATGCCACCTACACACCTCGATTAATGGAATAACAACTATTTTTATTATTTTTCTATTTACGCCACCTATGCATCTTGAAAATAGAAATTCCTCTTTTCTCCTTTTTCCCTTATTTTATTTTTAAATTATTTTTCCTTCTATTTTCATCACTTTCTCTCTCCTCCACAATTTTTTTCTTTTTTTTTAACATTTTTTTTTCTTTTTTTTTTTTTTTTCTAATAATTTAATTTTCCCATGTAAGATGCTCCTGCATCAGGCATCATGCATCAAGTTGCCACGTAATCCAAAACATGTACTGCTTCAAGCATCTCCCTTTGTGTTTAGTATAAGATCTTCATTAATATCCTTAGTTTCATTCTAATTCTCATCTATGTGTCCAACAATCTCTCGTTTGCAATTTCATTTTTATTCTCATCCATGCATCTTTGATATGCAACACATTAACTCTCTCTATCATATCAAATCATGAAATCAATCAACTTCCTTTTTATTGTTGGCAACACCATATTCTCCTTGTTTGCAACATCTCATTTAACTCTCCTTCTTTATATAGTAACTTCTTCATAATCTCCCTTCCTTACATTCTCTTCATCTTTCTCATTGTTGCATAGGTACCTACTTCATAATCTCCCTCTTTGAAAACAATGTCAAAGAGTAGGACTTTTTGCATCGACTTGTAAGATATTCTGATAAACATATTTGATGCAGAGCTCCATCTTAGCTTAAGTAGTCTTGTCTAGCAAAATCACCCCTAATTTACCTCTTAGATGCTCATGTGCATCATTCAGTAAAGCCTTAGTGAAAACATAAACTATTAGCTCCTTAGTGATCACATACTCTAATCTCACTTCTTTGTCTTGAACCAACTCTCTCAAGTAATGATAGTTGATAGCAATATGTTTGGTCTTTGTGTACATGACATGATTCTTTGATATATTTATAGCACTTTTGTTTTCATGATAGATAACAAGGGGATCATTGATATGTTCCTTTATCCCTTTCAACAATTGCTTGATCCACACAATATCAGAATAATTCATTTTTTTTGCCACATATTCAACTTTAGTTGTTGATTGAGAAATGCATTTATGTTTTTGGTTTGTCCATGAGACTAGTCTTTTTTCTAGAAAGAAAGCTCCACCACTTGTACTATTTATGTCATCAACATTGCCTTCCTAATCAGCATATGTATACACTTTCAGTTTCAATTTTTCATTTTTCTTGCAATATAGACCATAGTATGTCATTCCTTTCAAATATTTTAGCACCCTTTTTACTGCCATCATGTGATTCTCCTTAGGGTTTGTATAAAATCTTGCAAAAATTCACCTGTCAATGCAATATCAGGTGTGTTGTGACACATTGTAATTTTCCAATCATTGATATATATAATGTTTGGTTTACATCAGTAGAATCATCATTCTTAGATAGCTTATGTCTTGTAGTCGTAGGTATGCTAACTGGTCTTGAATCTTCCATTCCAAAAAAATCAGTATCTCCTTGATGTATTTTGATTGACTAATTTAAATACCTTGCTTCATCTAATATACTTGTAAACCAACAAAGAATTTGATCTCACCAATCATAGACGTTTCAAATTCCTTCCTCATCTCATCTGCAAATTATTTGCATAATGCATCCTTTCCTCCAAATATGACATCATCAACAAAAAATTTAGATAAAAATATCTCATTGTCACCTCCAGTCTTGAAGTATAGGTTGTTATTATCATTGTTTCTTGCAGATCTAATCTTTACCAAATAATTGGGTAGCTTTCATACCATGCTATTGGGGCTCAAATCATATAGAGTTTTATGCAGTTTGCATACCATGTTCTTCTTGCTTGAATCAACAAATCCTTCTAGTTGTTCAATGTAAACCTCTTCTTCCAACATTACATTCATAAATGTATATTTGACATCTATTTGGTACACTTTAAATCCTTTGTAAGAAGAATATGCAAGTAATGATCTAACTCCTTCCAATCTTGCAACTAGGAATTCCTTCTTATGCATGTCCTGTGCATACCAGTCTAGCCTTATTCCTTGTGACTTCTTCTTTTTCATATAACTTTTTCCTAAATGGCCACTTTGTTCCATTATCATTCTTGTCCTTAAGTCTAGGTACTAGTGACTAGGTTTTTTTCTTCTCTATCTATTCAATTTCTTCATTCATTTCTTGAATCCAATATTCATTATCCAAACCATATTTTACTAATTCAGGCCCAAATTCACAAAGTAAACATTTATCACTTCAAAGTATTTTCCTTGTCATGACTCTATATTCTTTGTTACCAATGATTTGCTCAGGTGCATGGTGTCTTCTCACATACTTTGCTAGTGTAGGTTCTTTTCTTCTTTCTTCTTCTTCAAGTTCATTTTGAAATTTTATTTTAAGTTCATTTTGTATCTCTACATCTATTTTTGGTTCAGGTTTTTCTTGCTCAACATTTTCTTCCTAATTTTTGGCATCTACTACATGTATCCCAGCATCATTCTGTTGAAGCTAGACACCTACAGTTTATTGCTTGGTAGCCTACTATTTGTAGACATTATATTTATTAAATATGTTCATTTTCCTAATGTGTATTGAATTCATTTAATGCATAGTGCTCCATAAATCCCCTTTTAAATTATTCTAATTTATTTAATGTCCTCCATTCCATTAAATTATTTAATCCTATGATTAAGTCAACCCTTATTTAACTTAATCCTAATCCCATCCTAAAACCTAGTCTACAACCATCACTCTCATCCTTCTAAGCCTATCCATTACCTAATCCCATTTTATTTATCCTAAACACCTTTCTAAGTACTTTTTAGCTCCGAAGTGTTTGCTCACACATGTGTGAGAAGCTCATGATCGAATAAAGCTTCCACTTCATTTACACCTCTTACACCTTTATCCCCCACTACTTCCCCCAAGGTTTCTCACACATGTGTGAGCACACCTTGAGCCTCTCAACCATAAAGGCTTCTTTTGACTCTTGCATGGCTTGTCCTTTAGCCCATGTGTCTCCCTTGTGGCACCTATGTGGATGCCACATAGATGCCACCTTCCCAAGGCCTCTCTCAAACCTATAAATAGAACCCTTGTCTCAAGCATTTCATCATCTCCCTCATTTGCATTATTATCATGCTAGTTTAGCTTTTGAGTTTTCTAGAGATTTTATGCTTAGAGCTAACCTTTGGTAGTTGTTTGCATTGTTTGAATTTCTAGATTTTGCATTAGTTTCATGGTAGTATGATATTGCTAGGTTTCTTTCTCCATTGCATTTCATCCACATTTACATCCATGGAATCCTTTGAGATTGGCTCACTCATAGCCATTTCTTGAAGGTATTCTCCATTCATTTAGTCTAGATTCACTCATTTCATTTTGCATATCATTTATCAATCAAGAGATTCAATAGTTGTGTTTTGGGAGATCACATCCACATCCCTTCAATCTAAAGCACACCAACAAGGCCTCTCATGGATACCCCTTATTGAGTTGCTTTGAGGTTACATGAGGACTCTAACATTTTGGTTGCATAGTTTTAAAACTCAAGTAGAATTAGTAGTTTTCCAATCTTATTTGAATCTTTGATATGCACATGCTACTAATGTTTTCTTGTTTGCACGTGCTAGTGACAGGTTAGGTTTTTGTGTATACACTATTACGAGTTGACATTCACATTTTATTGTTTTTCAATAGCTTTGTTCTTTGGTTTAGATAAGGTGCAGGTAATACCTACATTGACATATATGAATGTGATTTAATCTTCAAGTTTTAGTTTGCACTCAACTTCATTCTTTTTTGCATATTCATCAATTTTCACATTTACACTTTCTACATCTTTTTAACTATTAGAGTTCAAAAACTTATAGGCTTTAGTCTTAGTAGAATATCCTACGATTATGCCTTCATCACTTTTAGCATCAAGTTTTCTACTTCTATTATCATTTGCTTCCAAAAACTATGAAATACTTCACATTAGGTGCATACCTATACCATAACTCAAAGGGTGTAACATGTGTACCTTTCTTGACTTGCACTCGATTCAAAGTATAGAATGTTGTACTTACAACTTCTCACTAGTATTTTTGTGGCACTTTCTTATCCATCATCAGTGTTCTAACATAGTCCATGATTGATCTGTTTCTCCTTTCAGCTATTCCATTTTGTGTAGGGGTCCTAGGTGCTAACATCCACCTTTTTCTTTTTGATTCCTCTATCATTGCAGAATATGTTGAATTCGTCAAAGATAAATTTTTGTCCACTATTAGATCTCAAACACTTCATATTCTTACCTATTTCCTTCTCAACTTTGGAAAAATGCAACTTAAACAACTAAAAAGCATAAGATTTTTCTTTAAGAAAAATTATAGTCATCATTCTATAATAGTCATCAACAAATAGAATGAAATATTTGTCTCCACGTTAGCTTTGCACACCAATAGGTTCACAAAGTTCAGTATGAACCAATTCCAAAATATCATTAGATGAGTATGTCTTGCTCTTCAAACAAGACTTAGTCATTTTTCTCAATTCATATTTTTTACACACAACATTATTAGGTTTCTTCAATCTTGGTAATTCTCTTACTCTTTTCATCTTACTAATGCTTACCAAATTGTCAAATTTCACATGACATAACCTCTTATGCCATAACCATATATCTTCATTT
Organism: Cupressus sempervirens; assembly: GCA_028749045.1. Classification (NCBI taxonomy): domain Eukaryota; kingdom Viridiplantae; phylum Streptophyta; class Pinopsida; order Cupressales; family Cupressaceae; genus Cupressus; species Cupressus sempervirens. The sequence goes on from CM053785.1 coordinate 351,595,154, forward strand.
TGTGCAAACAAGCATGTCTCGATAGAACAAGTTGCCTCTTTTCTAATCATCACTTTTAATTAGTTCACTAGTAGCATCAAATATCTTGGCCTTCTTGTGATAGAATTTAACTCTCTATCCCAATTTCTTCAACTATGAAACACTCAAAAAGTTATAGTTATGTCCTTCAACCCAATAAACATTGTCACACTTGATATTATTAGTCAATTGTATTGATCCTTTACCTTTCACAAGACATGGAGCATCATTACCAAAATTAACACAACTACCTTTGTATGGCTCCATAATTTCAAACTTACTTTTATTACCAATCATGTGATGTGAACAACCACTATCAATTATCCATCTATCACTTTTACTTACATATGAAATTAATGCATTTTTCTCATCTTCATTAGAATCTTATTTCATAGAAACATAAACAACTTCTTCATCATTACTACCAAACTCAGTATCAATTTCTTCTTCAACAATTTAACAAGATTTTTTACCGTTGTCTTTGTAGCCCTTGTTTCTTTCTTTTGTTTCTGTCATCTCTTCTCCCTTTGTACTTGGTTTCTTGTCTTCAATCCTTATCTTGCCTGTTAGGACATCTTGCAGCAATATGACCAACTTTGTTACATGAAAATAAATTATAGGAATTTTACCTTTGTATTTTCCTCTACCTCTTGGAAGTATTCTAGCTATAAAAGCTTCAAGCTCATCAAGGTCACCATCAAAAACATCATTGCCACTATTCACACATTTTCCTTTTTCTTTCATACTAAGAACCAATTAAGATTTGAAAGAAAATTCAACATTAGTAGGAGTGAAATTATCAAAATTTGACATTTCAAAAGTAGTATGCCTACCAATTACACATTCCAAAGTTAGGTTATTACCATAGGTACATCTCAATTCTTGTATTGTAGAAACTCTAATAGTAGAAATAGGAAGTAGAGTTTTGAATACCTTGTTGATCATAGTGTCATCATTAATCTTTATATTTTCTCCTCTTATAGCATTTACCAACTCTTTGATTTTTCCCCAATACTGAACAATATCCTCACATTCCACCATTCTCATTTCATCAAATTTACCTCTCAAGCTTTTTGAATTTTCTCTGAAAACATTTGTGTCTCCTCCATAGATGGTTTGTAGTGTGTCCCACTTTTCCTTTGTTTTTTTTCATTCCTTTATGTCATCAAACTCGACATAACTTAGGGATGATATAATCTCCAACATAGCTTGATTATGCTCCTTCTTCTCTTTCATCTATTGAGTTGTTAGAGGACTTGGGATCATCACATATGCATGTTCTATATAGTTTATTGCACCATCTCTAATTCCTACCAAATGCAATTTCATCAAACTCTGCTATGTAGGGAATTTCTATTTGTTCAACCTTTGCACCCCCCTTTTTACATCTTGATCTTTGCTTTCAATTACCTTCAAACATTTCTTTTGCAAGCACCAAATGCTCTAATACCAATTACTAGAATGAGTTAGAATAACTAAGAGGGGGGAAGTGAACCATTTATCCAAGGTCTAGATGTACCAATTGAAATTCTAATCAATTCAAATACTTTAGATCTAAAAGATCTAAACATTCAATAGCACGACCTCTATAGAAAATAATCAATAACATAAAATTTTGGTTCACTGTCCTCATAGTAACAAACTTGTAGAATGTAAAACATAAATAGAAAATCATCCCGCATGACATCCACACAAGTATGACACTAGGATTTAACATGGAAACCCAATTTTGGAAAACCACCAAGAACATGTCACCAATGTTTCACTCTTCTAAAGTGAGCTCTATTAGGAGCCAACCATATTAAAGGCTACAAAACACACTGTTAAATGTGACCTTGTTAAAGGATTTAATCACCCTGTTAGGAGTGGCCTTGTTAGAGGGATTAAGAGCATTCTATTAGAATGTCACCTTTATTAAAGGATTTACATATGACTGTTTGGTCAACCTTGATTAAAGAATTTCTATACTAATGCAATGGTTAGAAAGTAACAACAATTTTGATCTAAAAAATACAACTCAATTTTTGAATACATATCACAATTCAATTCATAATTTGATCCACTGGTTGGCCTCAATTTTCATCTCTATCTTTGATCTACTTGGCACTCCTTCAATAAATCACTCTTCATCTCTTCACAACTCTCCTCAACCTCCTAGTCAAGTTCATCAATCAATAACATCAACAATTGCTCCAACTTTATTAGATTTTCACCAACTCTGCTAACCTCTGTAAGTTTAGCCTATGTACCTCCTTAAATAGGTAATTCTTATCTTTTCCACTTCAACATCATCATAGATCTTAGGGTTAGTTCATCAAAACCCTCCATCAATTTTTTTCCTCTTCCTCTTCTAGAAACTTCTCCAAACTTCTTCTTGAATTCTTGCATAGAAATACTCAAACATGATTTCCCTTGAATTAAATATTTTAGGTCATCCATCCTTATCTTCAACACACTTTACATATTCCAAGAAATTTATGTGTCAAATGGAAATCATGATTTTCTCATAATGTTTCAAATGTTTTTCCTTGGCCAACATTGTGTTCTAACACTTGGTCATCATTGGATTACTCAATCACTACTAACTTTTCTATTTAGAACATATACTATCAATCAGTCAATATTGATGCTCAGTCAACACTATATTTTGCTTGGCTTATGCTAACGCTTGGTTAACTCTAGCATTGATCAACATAAACTTCAAGTTCCTTAATCTTCTTCTCTTTTGTTTGGTCAAGCCTACGCATTTGGTCAATCTTTGATCACTTCTTCTAGGCTTTAGTACAATTGCCTTCTTCATTTGTAGCATGATTAAACAATCACTTTATCTTGTCAAACTCCAAATGATTCAAGTACCCATTGTAATTCCTCATAACTCAACCTTTCCTCTAGGTCCTTTTGTTATGTCCTTCTTCTCAAATCCTCTTCATCAATCATCTTGATATGGCACTCTACTTAGGTATAAAATTGTCTTACCAATAAGGTTTGATATCAATAACAATATAACAATTGTCTTAATTGTAGTTTCCAACACTTGTTACCCTATTCTCTTTTGTAATTTTTTGGATAATTAGTTAACTTAGGAATTCATATTAGGAATAGAATATCTTCCATTGATAAAATTGCATTTCATTGAAAAACATACAAAATACAAAAAAATAATGTTAATAAATTATCTTGTAGTTGTATAATTGACAAACTAGCAAAGGGCTCCTTGTGAACATTCACATCATTCTTCAATTGAGCTACCTTTTGTGGTCTCACAATGCATGCCCCATTTCTCCTAGAAATGGGGACCCCCTAGTAATTGTTTTGTCAACTAGACCCCTAGTCTGGGGCCTAGGTCATTTTTGGACTCCCCTAGGAGTCTAGGTCAAACCTCAGTCTCTAAATGGGAGAGTCTAGAGTGTCAGATCTGGATAAAAAATGAAACTTTTGTGTTTTTAGTGCAAAAATGCACACTAGTACACTAGCACACATATGTGCCTTATAGAGGTGCGTAGGTGCACTCAGTGTGCAAGTGCACACTCATCTCCCTCTAGATATGTGCACATGTGCACTAACACATGTGTGTACCTCTAGAGGGTGCTCACCCGAGGGTTGGGGTCTATATAAACCTTAGACCCCCCTCCACATCTTCATTGTCTTTTGTGCTCCACTTTGTCCCATACCTCCACACCTTCAACATGTGCATTCTAGTCTCCTCCATACCTACAATCATAGCACCAAAAACCAAGGTCAGTGAAACACAAGAAGGTGCACACATGCACACCTCCTTAAGGTGTGCATGTGTGCACCTTCTTTCACCCTTAAAAAACAAACCTAATCTTGAGCCTAACACCCAAGAAGGTGCACACATGCACATCTCCTAAGGTGCACATGTGCGCACTTTCTTTGCTAAAACTAAAGCAACCTAAGGCAAAAGGTGCACATGTGACTGCATATTAGGGTATGCACATGCACAACTTTTTTTGTGATTTCCAAGACTAAGTGCATATTAGGGTGCACACATGCACACCCCAGCAAGATGTGCATGTGGACATCCTTGTGCACAAAATTTAAAGAAAGGTTTAGAAACTAAGTGTTTCCCCCACAATGCACTTGCCATTGCACATGTGCACACCTTGCCAGGTTGCGCAGGTGTGCAACTATGCTCAAATGGCCAATTAGAGACAATTTAACACACTTAATGCACCTCTAAGGGTGCACTAGGTGTGCATAGCTACATAACAAGACTAGTGGGGGTGGATTGACTATTTCTAACTATTTTGGGTGGATTTGTGCTAGGTTTTGATATGTTAGGGTTTGGTTTTAGCTTTCTAGATTAATGTATCCTATCTTATATAGATAAAATGGTGTCATCATCCTCTTCAACGGCTAAAAAGATAGCTTCCAAGCCTATTATTTTCAAATACCAAGGTGCACCAAGAAAATCCTATTTTCAAGATGGACATATCGAGATCAGAGATACTGAACTTGGCCACATTAACTGGAATACATTCCTCACCATTTGTAACAAGCCAAAAGAATGATTTGAAATGGTATTAGCTATGATCATATTAGGTCTAGTCAATCCAGCATCATATTCTACATTTTCTCAATCTTTGGAACACATAATGGCTCTTGTGGATAACTACATGACTGAAGAAAAGGTTGTCAAGAGTGTCATAGGGGAGATAGTCTTGGACCTCCAACCTAAGAATATCAAGAAAGTGTTCTATCTCCAAAGAGTTAATCAATATGTGAAGATAACCTATGAACGGATAGAAAGATGGTATCAGGAGAATGAAAAGGAAGCCAAAGAAACAATTCAATCCTCCTTCCTAATAGACAACACAAGTAGACTGTAGAGTTAGAAAAGTGGACATGACCTAGGGATATATGAAAGATGATTTTGGGTATGAAATTGTCCTTTTGAGTAGGGTTATGGGACTACCAGTAGCGTGGCATCTTCACAAATGGATGGTCCATTTTATTGATACCATTAGGACAACAAAAAAGCCAATAGATTGGGCTACTATCCTCAACAATAATCTGCATGACCAACTCATAGCCATGAAAGTCAGTTCAAGATTCAATATGACATAATACATGGTGTACTTATTGGCAGCAAGGACCACGGACTACCCATGAATTTATAGAAAGGGGAGCATGCAAGATGCTAATGCCTAGCGTTATTTGGTGTACCCTCAACTAGTAAAGAAAAAAACCTCAGAGAAGAGCATGGAATATAGTTTGGTGAATGACAGTTTCATATTTTCAATCATCCAATTTATTGATGGTGATTATGCTAAGTGGATGTTAGTGGAAGCAGAGGCTAGGATCATAGAGATTGGCACATATTGCATCCAATTCAAGACATTCAACTACCTAAGGGTAGTTAGTACATTGGAGAACCCAAAGAAGCTCCCAAGATATCCATCAAATAGGCTCATTTTGCTGGAGATTTCCTGACAACTCATGTCTACATTTGAAAGAGTGAGAAAACAACACAAAAAGACATGGGTATGGCCTAATTACGATCGATGCTTTTGAGGTCAAGAAAAAGAAAGATATTGCCACCTTTGATTCTGAGTGGGACCAATATCTACTGGAAGAGTACAACTTCCCTCACCCCTACTTTGACAACATAGGGATGATATAACATCTGGCAGGGAAGTAGTTTGTACACGAAGATGCATTGGAAGACCATTGGATGAATGCAGTAGATGACTATGACATCTCCATAAGGGATCATTGTAGGATGACTCTGTATTTGGTAGAAAAGGAACTCAAGATGAAGATCATGGTAATGGCTATCAAGAAAGACATAGAAGACATCTTTGATCCTCTATACAATAGGGACAAGATTTATGATAGGCCTATTATGAATGCAGAGATCAGAAGATATGAAAATACAAACATCAATCATAGAGCCAAGCACACAATTCAATTAACAAAGGACTAGATCAAGAAACCTTTCAAACTTGATCTAGTTCCCCAAGTTATTCCTCTTCAAGCCATAGCACACCTAGTGAAGGGTAAAGGTGAAAATTTTATAGTACCAACCTTCCCTACTCAATCCCTAGTGAGGCCAAAAATGGTACATCAACATGAGAGGGAAGTTGAGTACTTTAGGGAAGATAAGGGAAAGAACAAAAGGAAGAGAGTTTCTACCAAGGAACAAGAGCCACAAGCTCATCTAGAAGATTAAGAGCCCAAACAAGAACCACAAGCATTTCCACATGAAGATTAGTGCATGAAGAACATGTATAAGATGCATAGGCAAAATAAGGGTAGCTAGAAGAGCAAAGGATTCCTTCAGCAGCTATAGAGGAAGAAGCCTCCCCCTCAACACCTAAAAGAGTAAGAATTGAAACACATGTGGAAGGCATGAAGAGGAGAAAGCTAAAGAAGAAAACTACTCTAATTCCTCAAGTTCCTGAGATGATTCCCTGAAGCTAAAGAAGGAGAAGAAGAGGATGAGCATATTAAATATGTTTCCTTGAGTCAAAGGTCGCACTCAACTAGGACCATAGAAGAGGAGAGAAGAAGAAGCTCAAACACAACTCCTTCATCTATTCCAAAAGAATCAATTTAGGTTTCTACTTTAGAGGATGAGCAATAGTAGTGGATAGCTGACATGGAGGGTCAAGAAATAGATGGATTTGACCTCTCTAATTTTGATTTCATGCTACTAGGCACTGATATGGTGGGTGAAAAGATAAGAGACACTCCCACGAATGAATCCCTAGGAGGACTGGAATCAATTGTCACCCCTGCCTCAAGAACCTCTAGGTATACCACCACCACCATCTCAAGATTTGTCATTCTTAGAAAAAGGCTTAGTAACTTTGCTTCATCTCACTACAGAAATAGAAGAACAAGCAGTGAAGCAAGAAGAGCTCCAACAACTACAAGTCAATGAAGTATCGTAGGAGGAGAAAATACCTAAAGAGCTTCAACAAACTCCTCACAATACAGAGGCTAGGACTTAACCCAAGCAGATAGAAAGACTCCAATTATTGATCTTTCTTAGAGGGAGAAGACTCCAGAGAGGAGTGATAAGGGGAAGTGGCCTACAGTAGAAACTACCTCTTTAGTCAAGTATATGTATCCAATGGGCACCACACTAGCATGGCTGAAGAGGGAGGTTATGTATTGGCAAAAGAAACCCTTGGATCTAACTACTAAGGATAGAATGAGAGAACTAATAAAAGCCATCAAAATTCTTGAGCCACGCACAAGTGATGCACGAACATTGGCCTTCATTATGAAGAACCAAGATAAGTAATTGCTTGTGCACATAATTGTTCCTCCTCTACATGCTGACACTGAACAACTAACACCAAAAGACTATCAAATAGAGGAGGTCATGTTGGGAAAACCCATGGTAGACACTACAAAATTGATGATCACTATAGGGATGAAAGAGGTGTTCAAACATATGGACCAAGATGAGTCCGAGCTTATTATGTTGAGAAAATAGAATGAGCTTCTAAGAGGCTACTTGTAAGGATTTATAGGCCCAATCGACCTAGATAATCTAGAGATCACTCTTATTGTGACACTAGAGAGAAAAGAAAAGGGAATTGTACAATTGGATTCATTTTTGGGAGCATACCAGCAAATGGTGTGACAATTTTGAGGAAAAGGGTGTACAAATAATACACAGGAATTTGAGCCTACTACACCATGTTCAATTGAGTGCAGATAAGATGGTATCCATAGTGAACCAATATTTTGGATTGATGGATGAGGTACATACCTAGGAAAAAGACCTTCAAGTGCTCCAATCAATAAAAGGTCAAAGGTATTGTACACTCATGGAAGTGTTCACTATTGAGGAGTTTGATAATCTCGATGATTGGATCAAAAAAAATATCTGCCAACAATAAAGTCATGGAAGGACTACATGCAGATATTCAAAAGATAAGGGACCAAACTCAAGAGCAAATTTTGGAAGTAGAAAGGTACTATGATGTTGCTTGCCTTGAGATATTTGAAGATGAGTTAAAGACTAGGCTCAACATGATGTAATTAGTGGTCCAAAAATTTTGAAGAACCTTTGAAGATGCTTAATTAGATGAAGATATTAGGCAAGCATTCAAGACTAAAAGAGGTATTGTTGGAGCTAGAAACCAAACTTGAGGATTTTGTGATAACCCAGATAGAGGTTAGCAATTACCAGCAATTAGTAAAGGATGAGTATGGAGCTCTGGATTTTCTAGAAGCTTCCCAAGTAATGGAAATAATAGAGAAATTCAAGAGCAAATATCCAAACATCATTTTGGTATAAAGGGAAAGAAAACCCATATGCTGGAAATTCAATTTTGACACTTGGGAAAATTTTGCATTTTTGGAACCTATCATCAAGGTGCATAGGTGTGCCATTCATAGAGGTTCATCGGTGCACTTTTCTCATAGGTGTGCCAAAAATTTTGAAGAAGTAGTAGTGCACCAATAGTTAACTATCAGTTGCTATTTTAAGAGCATTCCATGCACTGAAAAATTATTTTGACAGTAGTTCAACTCCCAAAAACATTCGGAGAAAGTCAAGCATCTAATTATAGAGCTTCTAGTGACTCTCAGATCCTCTTGCAGCTTTCTTCTTCTTATCTACTTCTTCTTTTATTACTTTAAGTAATGTAAAGGCTCATGCACCCATTAATTGATATAAACAAGGGTGGAGACCTACTTAGCACCATTTAGAGAGTCAGTTTGTATATAACTAGAATCTTTTTATTTGATTCTAGCATGAGTTACATTTTTAGAACTCTCCCTCCTAACACAAAGGGAGGAGATTTTTCCTTATAAATACATGGATGTAATATATACTCGAGGCTATTATTTTGATGCAATAATATATGCTGCTATTATTTTGATGCAATAATATATGCTATTGATGCTCTCATTTTGAGTGTAGTTATTTTTGCCAGAGTGTGTTATTTTTTTGAATGCATGTTCATGAATAATAATGGAGCCAATGGTTTTATTATATTGTTATGATTGTGCTGCCTTTTTAGTTCTGGTGTTTTCCTCGTGTTAACAAATTCTACTGATGTACCAAGTTGGAGAAAAGATCACCTATTGTTCCTACATAGCTTCTTGCCTTGCATGAGCGCACTTTCTGTGGGCTTGTCATTTGATGAGAAGTGAAACATCTTTCAGTTATTATTGAGTTTCCATCAGTGACTACATCAATAGAATTGAGGAAGCGCTAGTCCTATTTTCATTGATTTTCTACCTAATCTTTTTGATGATCTAACTGCAGACATGTTGTTACCATGGTTTATGTCTGTTAGAAATTTCCCTTTCAAGTTATTTTCTTTAATCTCTCATTATCTTATCTTTGTTATTTTCTTTTCTAATAATTGGTTAAAATAGGAATTCACATAGTTGCATATATCTCTTTTCTGTTTACTTTTCAAAACAACAGATCAAACATCTTATCTGAAATTGATCGAAACAACAAAGATTTGATGAGAAGTGAAACATCTTTCAGTTATTATTGAGTTCCCATTGGTGACTACATCAGTAGAATTGAGGAAGCGCTAGTCCTATTTTCATTGGTTTTCTACCTAATCTTTTCGAGGATCTAACTTGTAGACATGTTGTTACCATGGTTTATGTCCATTACAAATTTCCCTTTCAAGTTATTTACTTTAATCTCTCATTACCTTATCTTTGTTATTTTCTTTTCTAATAATTGGTTAAAATAGGAATTCACATAGTTGCATATATCTCTTTTATGTTTACTTTTGAAAACAACAAATCAAACATCTTATCTGAAATTGATTGAACTAGTAAAGACCTCCTTGTGAACATACACATTTATCTCCAATTAAGTGGGTTATAGTAGGTCGCAAGATCTCCCAAAACCTTGGAGTTGATCATAGATTAACTTTTCAAGAGAGGAGTTTAAAAGGATTCTTGTCATTAAGCATCGTGCAAAATGACAACTCAACACTACCCAAGTGTTTGACAAATAGCCTAAAGCAACCTTTGGAATAATTTCAATACTCTTTCAAGAGGGGAACTCTCAAATTAATATTCATTGTCTCATGTAAAAATAATACTCAAAAATATCCATGGACAAATATTAGACATGATAATATTGGTGATAAATAACCAATTAATAAAGATAAAAAATGATAGTATGTATATAAAAAATGATAAAAATCAATGATATACTCAAACAAATACTAAAGATATGAAGATAACTCTCAAAGTTGAGGTAGAGAGCTCATATGTGTGAGGCAAAGAAAAATATGAGAGCCAAAACTATTCGATAATAGAGAAGACCTATAAAAAATAGTATTTATCACCAAGAATGGTGGGTAATGAAGGATATGCACGACCAAAAGTTGTGCTTGATCACAAAGAAGTTGTAGAACATAAGATCAATTCAAGAAAGAAGTTGTATGAATATTCAAGGAGAGAAAATAAATGTGAGGAGATGGTATTTGATGGAGCCAAATATATTTTTCATTGAGGAAGCCATCATTTTGGGTTGTTACAATGTAGGGTGGTGGGTTCAAAATGCTTTAATAGTTGTTTGTGCATTTATAGATATGTTTATATCTCCATGATGTGCATATGTGAAATATTTTTAAGGAATTCATTGGGGGGATTTTAAGCTAAATGATGATTTGGTCAATGACAATGATAAAGGAGGTGACATGTTCTAGCAACTTAGGCTAAAGCAGGAGAAATACAAAATTGGCATCCTACACAACCTTGTAAAATTTATACTAGTACATGTTGTTCTCACTTTAGCAACATATTATCTTTATGAATAATGTGAAGCTATAGTAAAGAGTATCTTACCTACATTACCTATGAGAATTTTTTCACATGGAGTTACCCCCAACTAGGAGTTCATGATTTAACACTAAGTTTGATCTAGCATACACACTACAAATTAGCATGATAGATGATAAAGATAACCTATGCCCATTGATAGTACACTAATATGACTAAATTTTTTTTTTTATGTTGACCCATATGATAAGGTAGTTTTTTATAAGCTCTGACATGCATAAATAATTCTAGATAGGCATGTGATAGGGAGACTTCTAATGGTGATCTAACATTCATAGCATTGATCTAGATAGGCGAATGATAGGGAAATTTTAGACAGTGTGCATCAACATGTGTACTATTAAGATAGATAGCCATGTGATAGGGTACCTTAAGATCATTGTCAATATGCATAGTGTTAAGCTAGATAGGTGTATGATAGGGAGAGAATGAGACACATACCAGCGGTTTAGCAACCAAAAAGTTATATGATGCTAAATTTACAAAATAATATATGAGAATAACCTATAGTGTACATACATTGTTAGATACAAGATCAAATCAGATACATAGGTAGCACACACCTCCTCCTCCCCCCCTCCGCCCTCACCTCTCTAGGATATGTTTCTCAAAGAGGAGAATAGACCATTCCAAGGAAGAAGAAAGATGAAAATACAAAGAAACATTGAGATGTTATCATAGAATTTTAATTACTAATGAATGATGCATATTTCCACAACATCTTGCATAAGGGGAGAGAGATCTAAGGGATTGGAATTAGAACACAAAAACATAGATGTGCATCTATTCTTAAGAGATAATTCATCAAAACTATCCTAGTATTGGATTTGAAGAAAGGAACATGAATACAAAAAAGAAAAGTTCTGGGTCAACATGGAAGGGGAGCCTTAATACCCCTAATATTTTACATCATCCCAAATTTTAAAACCAAAGTTACAACCAATAGAAGAAATAGATAGAAGATTAAAGAAGTGCACAATAGAAAACCTCTCATTTCTAGCTACCACTGGAGTAAAATGGTCCTTTGAGAGAGAAGAACATTAACAAATAGCCAGTGGGGAGCACATACATGCACACTCTATTATAAAGATGTAGAATTAGTGTTGACCCCCATAGTACATCCACTAATATATTGTTATCCTCCCAATCTTAATTATATGAGAATGAAGGATATCATTGAAATGGTATAAATGCTAAGGTATTCCTAGGTGCCTCACTAACTACTAGGGTGAAATATCAAGTACTTGAGAGGTCCTTGTCCAAGAGCTCCATAATGGAAAGTGAGAGGGATCATGTGAAGATCATCATAAATGCTAAAATTTCCTTTGTTGAATCAAAGATGCAAGCATTAATACTCACAAGGGACCTACACAGAGGTATTGATGAAGAATAATCTTCACCAATCCATACAAAAGTGGTAGAGATGAATCCAAGAAAATTTGGATCTTGATAATCTACAAGAATAGAGACACAAAGAGGGTCCACCAAAGAAAACTTAAACTGTCTAGGCTCCAAAATCATGCCCTTCTCTAGATTGAACTTGAAAAATGGAGGTGGAGTTCTCAAATACAAATTATTAGAGTTAAATTAAATGGGAAAAAAATCATGATGATGAGTAGATGGAGTAGAACTAGGTTAAGTGGGCATGACTGCACTTGAAATTTAACTTGTATATACAACGTGTTTAGAGGTTCATAGAAATAAGGGATATCAAGAAAGGTGGTGATTAGTAGTGTCTCTTATAATAGTGAAATGACTTGGATCTCCCTAGAATGAGGCCCAATAATAATTCCTAATATTAGGGGAAAATGTGACAAAGGTGATAGAAGGATGAGGGACTGTGAAGGTGGGAGTAGTGATGGAAATAAATGCAAAGGTAGAAGATATTGAATTACAAGATGCATTACTTTCCATTATAGTTGTCTTATGAACTAAGGCCATCTCTCTTCAATAATTCTTATGATCATGACAAAGTTGGGTTTGACATAAATTTGGACAAGGTTGAGAGGGTTGTGAAGGGACAACACTACCTTACTCCATAGGATAGGTTGTCAATTTCGTGACTAACACTAAAGAATGTTCAACTCATGGAATAGGAGGTGGGGCTAACATGATGCATTAGAGGATCAATCATGGGAATCATTTCCCCATTTTCCCTATGGGAAGCTGAGGGAACAAGAGGTTCTTTTGAAGGTTGAGTGGTACGTGTTAAAGGAGACTGCACAACATTATGAGTCTTATTACTCTGACCCAAAAGGGTAGGGAAAGAAATATTTGGGATCATCAGTATGGTGAGAGGTTGATGCACCTTAGGCTTGGGAAACATAAGCTCCTTTTCTTTGTCCACATGGGAAGTATATGAAGGAAGTAAAGACTCTAGTGCAGGATGTGTAACCTTTAGTGGATAAAAGGGTTTCCCATGGGGCATATACTTCCCTTAAGCCCTTGATGAAGAAGAGGTAGAGGAGGCATGTTGAGAATCATGGAAGGGATGGATTCCTATATATGCCACATATAGAAAGCTCATCTCTTTGGATTTTTACAAGTAATATTCTAGTATTGTAAAATATTGTTAGGAACATAGTAGCTCAATTAGAGTAAGATAAAATAATCAAAGGTTAGATCCCCCATGAGATTATTGACCTAAGTGTATTGAAGATTGATTGGTAGATAGACTAATAGACTTAGTCATAAAAGGTGTAGTCATTGATTTCAAAACATAAAAAGGAACCAAGACTGGTAGAGAGGAGTGACCGACCAAGCACATTAATGTGTGACTCTAGTTCACAAGGGAAATCAAATGAGGGAAGAGGTGTGGGCTGAACAAAAGAAATGAAAGAGGTGATCCACTTAAAGTATGCTAAGTGAAGTTTTCATAAGAAGAAGGATGCAAAGCAGAAGAGAAAGTAGATAGACTAGTGAGTTTGATTTTTTTGGCTAGTAAGGTAAGCATGAAGCAAGATACCCATGTCGATCTAGTCATTTAGAGGGCAAGAGTGCACTCAACATCATATTTAGTAGTGATGGGGGAAATCATTGAGGAACAATCAAAAGAATTAAAATTTAAATTATTTCCAACAATAGAAATCCATCAAGGACACATGACACTCATGACTCCTATACAAACATGCTACATTTGATAGGAGTAGTGCACTACTACAATGGGAAGTCGAGCTAGTAGTAGGAATTCAAATTTTTAATTCAGCTATTAGGGCTTCCACAAAAAGATAGAATAAATTATAAAAGGAGGTAGAGTTAAAAGAGAAAATGTCATATAGTTGAGTGATTAGCCAAAGACCCAAAATAATTGAGCTAAGTGGAATCTCGAGGAGTGAAGAAGAGTCATAAGAGAAAATTCAATGCTAAGGAAAAGATAGAAAGCCTAAATGAAACAAGGTTATCATGTGCTAGAGAAAGGGGAACCAAGCACACAAGTGATCATGGTCTGAACTTGCAAAGCCAAGAGAAGGTAGAGCATAGTTCTAGATAGATCAATAGAGCTAAAGAAGGATCTGTTCCAAGCTAAGTATAGTAGATATCTGTTAGATAATTCCTTTTTGTTTACTTACCTTCACAACATTAAATCTCATCAAGGGTGGACCCTAATAGGTTCTTTGTATAACTCCCCTAACAAGATGACACATTAACTTGTATTTTAAAGTCCTTTAACTAGGATGCTCCTAAAAGTGCAAGACTTTAACATGTCTCATCAAAATCCCTTAACCGAGTGACACCTAACAATGTCTTTGTAACCTTTTAATAGGGACAATATCTTCATAAGGCACACTTAAAAAGAGTGAAAGATTTTCAAAGATCAACTAACATATTATGGTTTATACCCTAGCTAGGTTTCCACAAGGTAAATATTGTGCTATGTATTTCCATTTTCATGTTCCTTATTTTTTTCTTAATCCTAACCTGTTAAGTTATAGCTAGCACTGACCCATAGACAAGTGTGAAGTGTGATCTAGAATAAAAAAGTTGAAACTAGTGAGTATAGTGATTCAACCCCCACCCCACCCTCAATATGTTGATCTATGGTAGGACCAACAATTAGTATCAGATCCTAGGTCCTCATAAGGAAAGAATTTAATAGCTCCAAGAAAGTATCAAGATGTTTAAAAGGAATGCACTAAAGTTTCCCAAGGAGAACTATAGCTCATGGTGTAGGAATATTCATTTGCATCTAAAGACTCTTGGGCATACTTACTGGACCCATGTAGAGGTTGAATATGCTAAACCATTTGGTCAACTTAATGTTGACCATTTGAAGGAGAAGGAAGTACACAACTACAAAGGATGCTCTAGTGAGCACCTTGTCCTTCTCTAAATACAAAGATTTGGAGGAACTAAAGACAACACATGAGATGTGGGAGAAGATAAAACTTGTCCATGGTGGTGATAAGCATGTCACGAGGGATAAAGTTGAAAGCTTGAGAGGATATTTTAATTACATGAGGATACAAGAAGGTGAAGAGATTGAAGCCTATGGAAAGCAGGTGAAGTATGTCGTGCTAACCATCAAATCATGTGAAGGACTAATACAAGAAGATTTGTGCATGAGAAACATATTAAGAACCTTGCTATCCAAATACACCATAAGAGTGTCAACCATTTAAGAGACAAGAGCTATAGACAAGATGGGGGTATAACTTGATTCCTTGATAGGAAAGTCCATTGCATTTGAACTTAGCATCTTCAACAACAATAAACCACCCAAGGTTGAAACTATATTCAAATCCTCTATTGCACCGAGTGAAACACTAAGAGAGAGAGGGGGGGGAGGTAATCACATCCAAATATAGGAGAGAATTGGAGCGCATATACATTTAAGAATTTGAATAAGAAGAGTGGGAGGCTCTATTTACAAAAAGAATGGTCAGATAAAAAGGGAAGTACAAAGGTAAGCTTCCTTTAAAATTATTTAACTACAAAAATGTAGGACATTATACTCCTAGATGTCTAGAACTAGTGAGGAAAGAGAATGATGATTGGAAGGGAACCAACAAGAAGTGGTCAAACTCTAAAGCAAAAGAGAAGAAATGATGCTACATTGCTAAAGAAGGTGTGATTGATGAAGATTACACCAATGATGATGATGAGGATGAGAATGAAGTATCCTTTGTTGCTATCACAAAAGAAATGGTGGAAAGAGCCTTGATAACTAGTACTAGTATCCATAACAACTGGATAATAGATAGTGGTTTCTCGCACCACATGTCTAGTGACAAGAGAAAGTTCCATGAGGTCAAGGCCTACAATGGAGAAATGGTGAAGTTTGGCAATGACTCACCATGCACATTGACAAGTAAGGGTATTATAGTCCTAAATTAATCTAGTACTTGTGAACATGTATATCTAGTGGAAAAATTAAAATATAACATGTTGAGCATGGCTAAGCTGATAGAAAAAGGTTATAATTTTGAGTTTAAAAAAGGGTCTAGTAGAATATTTGACAAGATAGGCAAGTTGCTAGCTACAGGAGAACAAAGAAGAGGTAATCTCTTCTAACTCAACATTTCAGGTAATAATTGTATGGTATCTAGAAATGATAATAATTGGTTATGGCATAAGAGGTTGAGTCATGTTAATTTTGAAAGCATTATCAAAGTAGGAAGGAAGAATTGTGTAAGGGTTCTACCCCCTATTACTAATCCTGGCAATATTATGTGTAAAGACTATCAACTAGGAAAGTTAGCAAGTTCAAGTTTCTCTAGCAAGTCACTTATTTCATATCATGTACTAGATATAGTTTATATTGATTTGCGTAGTCCCATGAGGATGAAGAGTGTATTTGGTGATAGATAGTATATGTTGTTTGTTCATGATTTTTCTAGAATGATGTGAATTGTTTATTTGAAAGAGAAGTCAAAAGCCTTCCAAATGTTCAAAGTGTACAAAGAAAAAGTGGAAAGGGAGACTTGTAGAGCATTGAAGTGCTTGAGATTAGACCATGGAGGTGAGTTCCCTTTACAAGAATTTGAAATCTACTATGAGGAGCATGGAATTAAAAGACAAATGTCAGCTCCCAAGACACCTCGGCATAACAATGTTATAGAAAGAAGAAACAAAACTATCATAGATTGTGCTAGAATATTGATGATCCAAAATAGTGTTGCACATATCTACTAGAGAGAAGCTATAATAATAGTTGTGTACACCTAGAATAGGTTAAAAGTGAATAAAGGGACAAAGAAGACTCCCTACAAACTATGATTTGGAAACACACCATTTGTAAGTACGTCAAGGTATTTGGAAGAAAATATTATGTCAAGAGAGATAAATACCAAGGAAAGTACATTCCTAAAAGTGATGAGGACATCTTTCTAGGATATTCTCCCAAGAGCAGAGAAAATCATTGTTTGAATCTCTAGAAAAATAAGATTGTGGAATAAAGTAATATAAGGGTGGATGAATTCTCAGAGAAGAATGAAGAAGGCAATAAGAAAGAACCACTAGACTAAAAGAAGTTTTGGTACATCCTACTAAGTGATATAGTAGAGAGGTTATTGGTAGAGGTAGAACTCATACAAGAGGTGGTACTATCTCAAATAGAAGAAGATCAACCTGAAGGGAAAAGAGTAGAGGCACCCAAAGGAGAATTGGTGCTAGAAAATTCTATGAGGAGGAACCACTCAATAAATGAGATCATTGGCCAAAAAGGATGTTGTAGTAATAAAAATGAGAAAGGTGAGAGAGCCAATGTGTCTACTCTCACACATGAAGCCTAAAGATATAAGGGAGGTTCTGAAAGACAAACTAGAGAAAGGCCATGGAAGAGGAGATTGATCATATAATAAAGAATAATACATGGACCTTGGTCGCCCAACTAGATAACAAGAACATCATTGGTACAAAATGGGTATTCCAAAATAAGATGAATGAAGATGGAGAGGTATTTGGAAACAAGGCTAGACTTGTTTGCAAAGGCTATGCATAAGAAGAAGGCATAGACTATGAGGAAACCTTTGCACTAGTAGCCTAATTGGAAGGAGTCACCTGATACTCCTAGCTTACAGCATACAAGAACATTAATTACATCATATAGATGTAAAATATACATTCTTGAATGGATTTTTGGAAGAGGAAGTGTATTACATCAAGCAAACCAAGGAGTTTGAAAATGAACAATGTAGAAACCAAGTATGTAGAAAATCCTTGTATGGATTAAAATATACACCAAGAGCATGGTATGAGAAAATACACTCATACTTGATAAATATTAGGTTCATAAGAACCAGTGAAAACTTCAATATATATATGAAACAAGAAACATAAATAATATTTATGATTGAAAAGATCTTTGTGGATGATATCATCTTTGGAGGAGATGATGAAATAGGCACAAATTTTTTTGAAGCCATAAAGAACGAGTTCAAAATGTCTATGATAGGAGAAATCAAGTTCCTTATTAGACTTCAAGTGCCCTAGTTTAAAGGAGTGATCTTCATAGGAAAGATGAAATATGTGAAGGAAATACTAAAAATGTTTGATTTAGAGGAACAAAACTAGTGGGAACTCCAATGATGACCAGTTGAAAGCTCTCAAAGGAAAACAAAATCCATCAAGTAAATGAGATGCTTTATAGATCCATGACTGGTAAACTATAGCATATCATACACAATAGACTAGGCATAGCACAAGTAGTTGGGCTAGTGGCTAGATTTTTAGCCAACCCAAAGGAATCCAACATGGTATATGTGAAGAGGATCTTTAGGTATCTAAAAGGTACTGAAGAGTATGGCCTATGGTATCCTCACAAAAGTAACTTTGATCTTAGCATCTTCACTGATGTTGATTGGTTGGGGAACATAGAAGATAAAAAGAGCACAATTTGTGGTGCATTCTTCCTTGGAAGAAGAATAGTTTCATGGACAAGGAAGAAGAAGAATTATAAATCGCAACCAATAGCTGAAGTAGAATGTGTTGTTTCATTAATGAATTTCCCTCAAGTTGTTTGGATCAAAAAACTACTTGAAGGGATTTAAGATAAAATGGAGGAACAGGTAGTTGTCAACTGTGATAACACTAATGCAATCAATATGTCAAAAAACTTGGTTATGCTCTCAAAGATAAAGTAAAAATGAATTAAGCACCATTTTCTGAGGAAACAAGTGCAAGTAAAAGAGGTAAGGTTTGAATATGTACCAATCAAGAAGAATCTAGTTGATATCTTTTCAAAGCCTCTTCCAAAGGGTACTTTTGAGTATCTAAGAGAAAGGTTAGGGGTATTACCCCTATCTAGTATGAACTAAGTACAAAAAAACAAGCATCAATCCCTAATCAAGAAATGAAGAAGTATAAAGGTGGATTGATCAGAGAAAATGACTACTCTATAGGGGGAGAAGTTGAGAGACCAACATACAAGATAATAAAGTCACCTTTGGCATTGTTGTTAATGGAGGAGAAGTTGAGAGGAGAAGAAGAAAAAGAACAAAGGGGGAGAACATAAATAAATAAAGCTAAATAGAAATGTGTGAAGGGTACAAGATAGAAAGATGAAAAGAGTGATAGAATGGTCAAAGCATGAAGATGAACTATCTCAGGAAGTCATGATGAAAGAAGGAAAGAAAGATATTGAAATAGATAATACTAAAATGACTAAGTGATGCCATCAATGCCAAAAGGGGAGATTATTGTCCTAAGTGTCTTGAATATTTACTATTAGACTTATTCATCAAAGGTTTTGTCATTGATGTTAATTCATACAAAGGAACCAAGACTGGTAGAGAGGAGCAACCAGCCAAGCACATTGATGTGTGACTCTAATTTACAAGGATGATAAGATAAGTGAAGAAATATGAACCTAACTAAGGTAATGAAAGAGGTGATCCACTTGGATGAAGTATGCTAAGCGAATTCTACATAAACAAAGGATGCAAAATGCAAAGTGAAACGGAAAGAAGATAGACCAGTGAGTTGGATTTTCCAAGTTGGCAAGGTAAGTATAAAGATACATGTGACTTTGGCAAGGTAAGTATAAAGATACATGTGACTTCCTAGTAATTTAGAGGGTAATAGTACACTCAAATTCACATTTAATAGTGATGAGGGAATGGATCAAGGAACAATTGACAAAATTCAAATTTGAATTATTTCTAACAATAGCAAACCATCAAGGACACATGGTACTTTTGACTCTAGTACGAACATGTTATATCTGACAAGAGTGGTATACTACTGCAATTAGAAGTCAAGCTAGTAGTAGGGTGAGAATTGAAATTTTGAATTCATAGATTGGGGCTTCCAAGAGAACATGGAAGAAAGTATAAAAGGAGGCATAGTTGAAAGAGAAAATGTTAGATTGTTGAGTGATTAGATGAAGAGCCAAAAGAGCCAAGCTAAGTGGAATCTCAAGGAGTAAAGAAAAGTGCTAAGAGAAAAGCAACCTTCAAAGGCTTATCATGCTGAGGAAAAGCTATAAAGCTTGAAAAACACAAGGTTATCATGTGCAAGAGCAAGGGGAGCCAAGAATACAAGTGAGCATGGTCTGAAGTTATAGAGCCAAGAGAAGGAAACACATAGTCCCAAACAAATCAATAAAGAGAAGAAGGATCTATTCCATTCTAAGTATAGTAGCCATTTTTTAGATCATTCCTTGTTGTTTACTTACCTTCACAATAGTAAATCATGTCAACAGTGGACCCTAATAAGTTCTTTATATAAATCTCCTAATAGGGTGACACATTAACTCATGTTTTAAGGTCCTTTAACTAGGATGCTCCTAACAAGGAAAAAATTTAATAGGTATCATCAAAATTGCTTAACTGAGTGGCACCTAACAGTGCCTTTGTAATCTTCTAACAACGATAAGCTCTTAACCAAGTGCACTTCAAAAGAGTGCAAGTTGTATGAGGATCAACTAAAAAGTTGTGGTTTTTACTCTAGTCAAGTTTCTATGAGATAAATATTGTGTTATGTTTTTCTATTTTTATGCTCCTAATTTTGGCTTAATCTTGGATGGTTAAGGTATAGCCGACACTGACCCGTAGATAAGTGTGAAGTGTGATCTAGAGTAAAAAAGTTGAAACTAGTGAGTATACTAATTCAACCTCCCCTCACTATACTAACATATGGTAGGACCAAAAAAGACACTAGGGGAAACATCCAATGCCTTAAGTGTATGAATAGTCCCTTTGTATGGGAACTTCGAGAATTTGTGAATAAATGAATGGATGAATCCCATGAAAAGTTAGCATTGGGATTATTCTTAATTTTGCATTGTTCTTGACCATCATGGGCCTTGCCTAAATAGTCAACATGGTCACTAAAAATTGGGGAAAGGATATTCCATCATGCATATGAATGGTGGTGTCACACTCATTGTTCTTTCCCGAGTTCAATTCATTCACAAAGAAGATTTCTCCATGATTAAGTTCACTTGGCATGAGGGGTTTATGACAAAACCCCTAAAATAAATGTCATTAAAAGAGCCTAAGGCATATAATCATGTCATAAGTCCACTATAGGGATCATTAAAATGGGTAGAGGATATAGTGTTTTAGGGTACCCTCCAGGCTTATAAGAAAATGGGAGTTATACTCACTATGTTTACATATGAACTATCACTTAGAGATGGAGGACATGACTAAGAAGTTGTGATAAAGTTGGATGAATAAGGTGGAAAAGGATTAATGTAGATATGTATTTCTCTATTACCTTATTGAAAGACATGTTAAATTTAAGCTTCCTCTCCTTATTTTGATTGTGACCCTATAAGTGTTCTTTTCACTAGGATTCAAAGACATATATTTAACTTTTAGTATCATTATCATGCACATAATGGTTTTGATAGAAATTTGAACCATCATATCATTGAGGATAGGGATGATTATCAAGGAGGGGTCTAATTTATAGAAGACTCACCAAGTTGTTCTTGAGTAACTTCTATAAGACATTGGTATAGGTATAAAAAATTATAGTAAATGTTTGATTCTTTTGATGAATATTATGTAGTAGTCTCTCTTAGAACTAGGTTGTGGTAGTTCCATAATATTGGCACCAAATTTGTTCTTTATAACATTGAAAGGCCAAATGCCCTCCATAAGAATTTGAGGAAGGATACCTGAACTGAGCTATGGTGTGTTGATAATTTTTTAGTGCACTTCAAAGGCATGCAAAATTTTTATATATGTTTAGAGATAAATTTTACCTTAGAGATGGTTTTAGGTTTAGGGATAAACAATATCTAAAGATCTAAATCTGATAAGGTGTAAGGAACTCTCATAGAGATGAACTAATACCTTGAAATTAATTTAGTTACCTTCTTATTTGGCTTTTTTTGCAATGTAAAAGGTCAACTATAATGACCTTGCTTACAATTTTAGGATAGAAGTGAGTAAGGAAGGCATCCATCAATGATCAAAGGTACTAGTAGAGTAATAAAGTAAAGAACTATACCATTTCACATAATTCCTCTTCAAGAATCTATTAAACATATTTAGAAATACATAATACATAGTATGGTAGTTGCTTTACTAGGTTAAAATGAAGTCAATGTGGGTTTATGGATCTCTACCACCTTTATACCTCTCAAACCTAAGGGACTGAAACCCCAAAGGTAGAAAAGTACTCAACACATGCATTGTTAATGGACTATGATGATAGAAAAGAGTTGAGGAACTTTTTTTGGTCACAACTGATAGGTTGGATAGTTATTGTTGTAGTTGTCTCATATTCTACAATATTTTATTTAGAATTTAATTATTGGAGGAGGAGGATGAAGTAGATTACTTCCACCTCAAGGAAGAATAGATGATCCACTAATTCTCCATTCTATCTCTAGGGTTAGAGTCAGTATTTTGTTTGACAAACCCAAAGATCTTATTTTTATCATGATACTAGGGCTAGTACCACCACTCTTAGAGATAGTCAAAGTATGACCTCTGGAAGAAGTTTTGGTGGATGTCTCCAACATTTGTATGGATGCCCTAGGTATGATAGTGATATTCTATTATTGAGTCAGATTAGAGTGTATTTCCTCATACTTAGGAGGAGAGAGAGGTAGATTCTTAAACATTGTCTCTCCTATTTCTAGGAGCACTTCAAGGCCTTCCTTGTCTTCCACCAATAATTCTCCTAAGTTATGGATATAATCCCTCTCTTTATGATAAACACATTTCTTCTTAAATAATGTTTCATACATTTTCAAATTATCTTCCAACAATTGCACCTTATTGAATATAACTATGAGGTTTGAATCAGGGTCAACTTATAGAGGGGACTATAGTAGAAAGTTATTAGGTATGGTATGAGGAGACCCCAACCCTCCAGAAGTGATACTCTTGAGGATTTGTCATCAAAAGAGATAAGACCTACTTATATTTTTTCCTACAATATACATAGAAAATATATGTCCTGGTCTAGTAGTATTGTACTAGTTAGGAGGAACCCTAAGGATAACAGGCCTTAGTACACAAGCTTTTTTTCATAAGCAAGTTGTAAACTTCACAATTCTTCACTACATGTAAATTTTATTAAAGTTCCTTACTCAAGTTGGGCTCACCATAATGTGGGGAAGAAAACAATTTCCATACTGAGAGGTTAATTAAAACCTCAAGGGGTACATTATTTCCTTGTGCCACCTCATTGTTTCTAGATAAGAGTGCTAGGGAGATTAGATGTAATATGGAGGAAGGTACTCAATTATCTTTATGGACTTAGATTTTGGTTGATTTTGATTGTCTTCATTATCATATATGAACTAGATTGATTAGAGACTAATTAAGTAATTATATGTAAGTGTCAAAATGAAACTAAACTAATTAGATGTAAATAATTTAAATAGATGAATTGATTAAAGTGTTTTGATTACAAAAAGTGAAGGAGCTAATTGAAAGAATAAAACCCTAAAATTTGTAAGCATACTTACTCAAACAAAAATGCAACCCAAGGACTACAACATGACTAATGAACACAAGCACACCATCTTGGAATCTTATACACATAGCATACATATGGGTTACAATAAAGAAAAATATTAAACTAATATGAAAGAATAATAAAAGAAAGAAAATAGAAAAGGAATATAACTATCCTTGATACACAAAGTGAACAAAATGACATCTTTAAATATGTAACAAATTGATTGTGCATTTTAATGTTAAATAAATTTAAGGAAGAAAAGACAAAGGGGTAAAACTTGATTTTAAGGTCAATTTTGCATCCTAAGTAAAATGTCAAGCCCACAAACTTATAATGGAAACT
The DNA here is from genome assembly GCA_028749045.1 of Cupressus sempervirens. Lineage (NCBI taxonomy): Eukaryota > Viridiplantae > Streptophyta > Pinopsida > Cupressales > Cupressaceae > Cupressus > Cupressus sempervirens. Next base: position 351,619,181 of record CM053785.1, read on the forward strand.
TGCACACAAACATAGAAAGAAAATGGTTGTGGTCTTAAAGATGCTTTTCTCAATCAACTACCATGTTTGGTAGCTCTAGCCCAATGGACAACCATTAGACATACTAAAATTGCTAATAGATAGTTATATGATAGAGATAAATAATGATAGTATGTAAAAGGAATAAGATAAAAATTAATAATATGCTTAAGACGCACCAAATATATGAAGAAAACTCTCCAAGTTGAGATGGAGAGCTAAATTACGTGAGGTGAAGCCAAAATATTAGAGCTAGAACCATTTGATAATATATAAGGCCTATAAAATATAATATATAGGACTAAGAATGGTGGATAGTGGAGGATATGAGAGACCAAAAGTTGCATATGATCACCAAGAATTTGTAGAATACAAGAAAGAATATTATCTCCAAGGAGAGAAAATGAATGTGAGGAGATAGTATTTGATCCAAATGTATTTCACACAAAAGAAGACATCATTTTGGGGCCTTACAATACAGGTAACATGTTTGTAATGTTCATCTTATATCTGCATGTCTACATATTCGTGAGTAAGAGTGTTTCATGTAGAAGTCTCCCCAATTGTTAACATGGCTTAATTATAGGAATTTCAAGTTGGATGATGAATTGATTGATGAAAATGATAAAGGGGGTTTCAATATCTTGTGTCTTAAGCTAAAGAAAAAAAATGACATCTTGCATGAGGGTATAAAATTTTTGTGACTACAAAATACTATGTTTTATATTTTGCTTTCAATTATACTAATAAAACACTAGAATACAAGGCACTAGCCCATGGGTTAGAGTGGGACAGGAAGATGAAAATCAATGTTTTACAATATTTGTAGACAATGAGCTTGTTTTTAATGAGGTAGGGAATCTCAATGTATTAAAAATGATATACTTAAGTTGTATAAACATATAATCTTAGATATGATTGAAGAATTTAAGGCTTTCAACATAGTTTTAGTACCTGGAAGTGAAAATAAATGGGCTAACATGTTAGCATCCATGGGATATAAGTTTGATATCCCAAAAGAGGTTAAAACATGCAAGTACAATAGTACATTAAGGTGGTTGTGAGGCCTTTAGTCCCAAATAACGATGTAAGTTGGAAAGAGATATATTTAGGTGATCATAAGGGGAAGTTGAACCCACATCCTAAAGAGTGATCTTCAAAATATACATACCCATAGGCTTGAAGACCTTTCCACATTTCACAAGATTGTTGAGCTTATGAACTTGGCATAGCGGGTGCAAGCTTTATGACAACATAGATCTAAGAAAACTAAAGAGTACATCCAAAATTTCTAATTCCTAAACAAAATCTATTGAATAATAAAACACATTTTATTTAATTTTATTTGACTTTATAAAAAAATGAGTTTTACAAATTTGTATTCTTGATATTTTTTAATTTTACATATAGTTTTATATTGAATATTACTTTATAATTTTAGGTTCCATTAAGTTTTATATATTCTATATTTACTTCAAATCTTAAATCAAGTTCTATTGTCTGTATACTTCATATTATAGGAAAATTAATATAATTTATTGTTATACTATATTTAATTGCATTAAGTTTATGAAAATAAAATTTACTCATCTCTACTATTTACAACTCTTAGTGTGTTTTATATCAAAAGCAACTAAAACTAGGTGGATGACCCCTATATAGATTAACAATAGAATAAAATTTGATAGTAGAATAGTAGAAAAAGGACAACCACCTACAACTTCCTCTATTAAAAATAATAAATGTACTAACCATATTTAAACTTAAACCAACAAATCTAAAAAAAATTGTTAGAGTCTTTATAATAACTATAATATGACACACATATCCATAGAGAGAAAAGTATATAGTAAATTGACTGAAAGTAAAAATATATCTATAATAACTAAGGCCATAGGAAATGATGTGATGATGTTGATAATGTTGATTAGTTGGAATATTCACCCTAAAATTGGTAGTGATACGTGGAAGTAGAGTACCATCCAGCTGAACTAGGAGGATTTCAACAATGAAAGAGAACATTAAAGGTATCCTTCAAACTACTAAAGTTGGTACACCTGCTCTTTCAAGATGGATACATGGATGGTTAATGAAATAAAGGCTCTCCACCTCAAACATCATGATATTAACACTAACTTTGAAAACTCTTCTAAAGTGAATGAATGAAAAAAGGGGAGAAAAGGGAGGTGGATAATAATGGTGATAGAGAAGGAACTAAGAATTTTGGGCTAGATAATACTAAGCTAGAGTAGAAAATTAGGGTGTTGTGGATGATAAGATGTAGATCTTAAAAGTTAAGGTTGATGGGAATGAAGAGATGCTCAAAATAATCCTTCTCCATAGTCATGAAGGTTTGAAGGAATCCACTATCAACCTCAAATCTCTTTATGCTATGCTAGGGAGATTCCAATAGGACAAGACTCTGATAAATGTGGAATAAGAGAATGACTATCTGTTGTTCAATTTTTTACTCTGGAAAAATGTATGGAGTGAGCCTGAAGAAAAATATATATTATGGAGCCTAAGGAGATGAAAAACCTCAAGGAGTCCCTATAGAAACTTTATGATCTAGAAAAGGACAATGTTGAGTTCCTCAAGTAGTTGGTCTAGTTGTCCCTATTTTTTTCTTTCTTCTCCTTTCTCTATGTTGTTCAATCGTTATTTGTTGGATGTCCAACATTTTTTGTCTTTTTGTTTAAAGTTGTTTTAGTTCATGGTTTGTGTTACTATGTCTTAGTAGTTATTTTTCTAGCTTGTGCTTGTTTCTCTCTCTCTCTCTCTCTCTCTCTCTCTCTCTCTCTCTCTCTCTCTCTCTCTCTCTCTCTCTCTCTCTCTCTCTCTGTGTAAAGGGTTTAGGGGTCCCTTCAAAACTTGTTTTAGCATTAATAAAAAAATAAGGCCATAGGGGCCACCGAAAGACCAAGAGACCAACAAAAATTACCCATCATAAAATATTTTTACTTTTACCCAAACATTACCCATCTAGTGACAAACTTTAAGAGGTCTTCGTAGTCATCATCTTCATTTATCTTGCCTTTATGAACATGTTCCTATAGAAAATAAATGGAAGTTACCAAACCTTGTATGATTTTAAACGTAAAACTAGTGATCTCCTAGATCCTTTTATTCTATCACCTTAGCATTATTGATAATCTCCTACACTTTAGCATTCAAACCATCCACTTTTTTCTCAAGACCATATATCTTATTTTCTTCTTCCTCCTTGATTATGTTGGATTCCTTCACAACCACATTTCTATCAATCCTTAGGGTGGGGGAAGGTGAATTGGCATGGATAAGACTCTGATAAATGTGGAATAAGAGAATGACTATCTTGTTGTTCAAGTTTTTACTCTAGAAAAATGTATGGAGTGAGCCTGAAGAAAAAAAAATATTATCGAGCCTAAGGAGATGAAAAACCTCAAGGAGTCCCTATAGAAACTTTATGATCTAGAAAAAGGACAATGTTGAGTTCCTCAAGTAGTTGGTCTAGTTGTCTCTATTTTTGTCTTTCTTCTCATTTCTCTATGTTGTTTAGTTGTTATTTGTTGGTTGTCCAACATTTTTTGTCTTTTTTTTTAAAGTTGTTCTAGTTCATGGTTTGTGTTACTATGTCCTAGTAGTTATTTTTCTAGCTTGTGCCTCTCTCTCTCTCTCTCTCTCTCTCTCTCTCTCTCTCTCTCTCTCTCTCTCTCTCTCTCTCTCTCTCTCTCTCTCTCTCTAAGAGACCATAGGGGCCACCAATAGACTAAGAGACCGAAAAAATTTCCCATCATAAAATATTTTTACTTTTACCCAAACATTACCCATCTAGTGATAAACTTGAAGAGGTCTTTGTAGTCATCATCTTCATTTATCTTGCCTTTATGAACATGTTCCTATAGAAAATAAATGGAAATTACCAAACCTTGTATGATTTTCAACGTCAACTTTTTTCTCAACACCATATATCTTATTTTCTTCTTTCTCCTTGATTATGTTGGATTCCTCCACAACCACATTTCTATCAATCCTTATGGTGGGGGAAGGTGAATTGGCATGGATAGTGGTTTCAAGGGTAGGGTTGGAAGATTCATTGGGGCTTTCAGAAACATTGGTAGAGCTATAAGTGGTGGGGGGGGATGGCAATAATATCTAAAAGGGAAACTTTCTTTCAAGACTCATCTTCCTCCATGCTCTTTGTACCATTAGTCTTTGTATAAGATGGAAAATATATAAGGGTTTTCTCTTTTTCAAGGGATTTATTAGACAATGTCATAGAGTAACAAGGAGTGAGCCTCATCAATAATTTTTACATCAAAACCAATGAGCTTAATGTGCTAAATTTTCACCTTAGAATTTTTAGGTTTATTGGGTTTACAATCCTCTAAGGGACTACCACATTTCTTTCCTTTCTATTTGTTAGCAATCTCAAGTAGTGTTATGGCATTGGAGGGATCAACCTTAAGCTTGAGGGAGGGGTTTTTAAACTTTAATTTTTTATAATACGTAGATTCTATATGTATTTTTCTTTCTTTAAATCTCCTATATTCTATATTTGACATTAAATTCTACTGTGTATATATTATGATAAAATAATATAATTTTGGGGTTGACTTCATAGTTTGTTAGTAAATTACGAGCACTATTGATAGAGTGGTCATGTGATTGAACCATAATAAATGCCCAACCTATGCCTTTCTTGATCAAAAAGTGTTTTAACATATTATTTGTGTGGTTTGTTGTTCATGGTAGGTCATGCGAGTACAAATAGAAGAAATAACTCACATATTGCCCAACCTATTGTTCATGTCTCCACTTTTGTTGATCAAAGGATGACAATTAAGCTTAGATGTTGAAGTTATAAGGAGGTACAAGAGGGACTACTCAACATCATTAAGGGATAAGGAGCAGTAATTATGTAGGGATAATGAGAGATAATGGAGGGACAACATGGTTGTGCAACAGCTTGGATAGATGAGGTAACCAAGTAACATGGCGAGATAACGATCATGTTCGTATTCCATCACAAGAGTGATTTCAGGTAGCCATAACTCTTGGAGGTTTTTAGGCCTTGGAAAAATAGTGCAAATACCACAAGGATGGGGTCTCCCATTGTGACCCCACTAGCTCATAGCTCTAGTCAAAAGCTTTAACTAATAAAAAATAAATTTACATAATTTAAAACTATATTATATTATGTTTATCCCAAATCCTTATTCATATTTTTTTTTTTAAATCTATACTCTTGACTTTATCATTGAGTTGAATATTAGTTATTTTATATTCTATATTTTGTACTTTAAATTGAATAAGGAATAATATTTAAAATAAATGTAATTTTAAACTTTTGCATTGTTTGAAATGATTCTTTGTAAAATTTAAAATATAAAATTAAAACTTTACTTAAATGATTGTTTGAAATTATATCATTGAGAATGTTTAGCTCAATGCAATCTTAATAATTATTGTATTATATTGTATCACAAATATTGTTTAAATGATTCAAAGGAAAGGGCTAAAGCATATACGTCATAGCAAAAATTTAAAATTTTTTTTTTTTTTTATAATTAATCACTAGCTAAGTGAATTAAAATGTTGTAAATTTGACAATAACAAGGGTGAAACTACATAACAAACACCTCCAATTTGTGGATCTCACTTTAACCATAGATTCATTCAAGGAGTTATTTAATCAATGAAAAAATAGCAACTAAGAATAAAGTAGAAAATGACCAATAGTTTTATTTTGAAGTGTGCTAGCAGAACAAAAATGTGCCTAAATAAAATGTCAACAATATAAATGGTTGCAATCATCATTCATTAGTCTTGTAGGATACCCACCTAATTATTAAAATTAACTTGTATTTTTAGATAGGGGACACCTTTAATGAAAACACGTAAATGGATATAAATTTTAATTTTAGTTAATAATTATTTTATTTTATTTGAAGATTATTTTATATAATTTTTTATTTTATTTGTCAAAAAAATATTACTTGTTATTTTTGTAAATGTGCAGCAAAGATATTCTACATTTAATAGTTTTTTTTAAAGCATTGTGAAGTGTTGATCTTCTATCATATAGTTTAATATTGTGTTCTCTCATTCTTTCCACCTAATAAATATTGAATGGATATTGGAAAGAATTAATTCTTAACTTATTTTTGTAGTTTATTCTTGTGTCATTATACAATTTGAAATCTTGAATAAAGTATATTTCAATTACTACAATCCTTATAGTGCACAATATACAAATGTTATCTTCCCAACTTTATTTTGTACTTTTCCACCTTTAGTTTCATATTGAAGATGATGTGAGTTATCTTCAACTATGTAATAGGGATCTTTGATCTCCACACACTAATGAAATCTATATAAGCCTTTTTTTAATGATTCATACTTTTCAATAATGTATTTAAAAACTTTGGTGTCAAACCATGTTTTAAAATGAATACTTGATAAATATTAATAATCTAATATATCTTTTTTGATAATGAATTATAAAATGGATTACATATTTTATTTTAAAAACCTATATTTAATTGTGTTAGCTATATTTTTAATTCAATCTTTCAAGTACATGTTAATTGTATTTTGATTTTTATATGTATGCTCACAATATAATATTTAGTTTTATTGTCCTAAAAGTTACCATCCATGTAATTGGATGCTCTATAAGACCTCATTTGGGAAATTTTGAGATTAGATGTCTATTATGCTCAATCCTAGCAATCTAATTCCTCTTTTCACGTTTCTTTTATGGAACCATGGAACCCAATTTGAATCTAGGATCAAAATCCTATCTAAAAATTAGCTAAGACAACCTATACCTAGGTATAGATTAGCTTAACCAATATGCATCCTTGGATTTGGGCCTAGAGTTAGCCTTAAGCCCTATGTTGGGATGTTAATGGAAAAAATATTTGATGGTCAATATAGACCATTTTTTTAATTTTAAAATGGTGGATGAGGCATAAAACACCCTGTGTCTCTACATTTTGATATTATTTCATGATCTATAGTTTTGCATTCAAGTTTTCAAGAAAATTTGAAAATTTGGATTCAAGATTTTAAGGAAAGCATCCAAGATCTAGTTTCTCCAATTTATTCAAGTTCATTCCAAGTCAATATTCTCCACTAAAGAAAGCTTCTCTCCAATGATAGCCAAGTACAATAGCTCTCCATCAATCAATAAGATCCTTCTATGCATAATCATCTCTCCTTTATTGCAAGTGATTATCAAGCTTATCTATATTGAAGATCTATGAGTGGTTTTCATAGATACATGCATTTGTGAGGGAACCCTTGATTCTTATTCTACAAATCAAGTTCGATTCCTTGGTTCTTAGAAAATTCAACCATCTTCACAAGTATGAGAAATTTCTACCTCCGTCCATGAGGGTTATGCAAGGTGAATCTAACATTTACCTTTTTACATATTTTCTATAATTTAGTTTAACTTTTACCTTTTACATCTGTCCTTGAGGGTTTATACAAGGTGGAAATATGTGCATACAAGATTAGCTAATTTTTTCGTATGCACATATTAGATTAGCTGATATATACCCTTATAAATATGCTTACATTTGGTAGGTACACATGTTACCCTATTAGGATCTCAAAAAAGTTGAGACGAGTATTATCCATGTTACGTATATCAGTTATTTAGATATGAAGTTTCTTATTTCCTATTTAATTTTTAGGTTCATGTAAATATTTTATAATCTATTTCTATATCTTTTGTATTATTTCTGATTTCAAAATTACATATTTAGAAAAGGAACATTTTCCTAATTAGCACTTGAATCGCCTCTTCAGCCTATTGGGGGAATATTCAATCTAAATGTGTAATCTTAAAAATGAGAAGTGATCTTATCTATTTGCATTGCTTCCCTTTTCACCTTCACATTTTATTGAACCTAACTCATAATATATCCTCTTTTTTATTTTGGTAGTTCTGTTGCATTTACTTCATTGAATGATTTTATAATCTTCATATATGATGGTTAGATGCACTTTTCATTTATTATATTTAGTTGATGTTGCATATCACTTTCAATGTACATAGTTGCATTAGGTTGATCTATTTTTTATATTATTGTACATGTGTTTTATTGCACTGAGTCCTACTTATAAAATTTCATTTAAGAGAAGTCATAAACTTATGGGTTCTTTTGATCCCAAGTGTTCTTTATTTCTTAAGAATCTTGATGAGACCAATGTGCCTACCAATCTGAGAAAAACTCATCCCCTTCTTGTCATGAGGAATATAAGACCTTAAGAGTTCCTCCCATGAAATTTCAAGATCTTTCTAATGACTTTGATAATTTTGATTATGGTTAGGACCAGATAACTCCAATCTTAAGGGCATCTCCATAGTAGAGGGTTTGAGAAAGATAATTCATAATGATGAATATGGTGTTAAAATATTGCATTATATATCTCATTAGATTGAAAATAATATAAAGCCTATTACGGATCTTTTTATCCCTAAGTCATGTTCTCTATTAGTGTCAAACACTTAGTCCTTCACATGGCAAGGTTGTTCGATCATTCCTATGATTGAACCATCCTATATAGGTCGAGTCATGTATTGAAGATTTGTATATATTCCAAGTTATGTGTCGAGCAATATTTACTACTGAGCAAGCTAGTGATCATTGAGTACTCCAATAATTGCCAAGTTTTAGGGACAACAATAGAAGCCAAGTGTTACAGAGGTCGAATAATTCAGGATATGCCAAGAATAGTTAAAGTCGAGGGACAATATAATGAAATAGTTTATGTTGAGTAACACAGTTTTGCATATTTGTTTTCAATTGCACAAACATTAAGGCAAACCATTTTTATTGAGTTGGAAGCGTGTTTAAAAAATTGAGGTAATCAAGGAACTGATTACATGTCAATGGAAGATCATTAATCCTTATGTGAGGCAATCTACCAATCAGAAAATTGCAAGGACTAAGCAAAAAAAGAAATGAACCTAGATCATTGATTGGGATCTAGAAGGTTTACCCAAACAACTATTTAAGGAGGGTCTATGACCTAATTCATGTGTGTGAGTGTGTATGGATGAAGGGTTAGGTTGCATGTAAATTTTTGGAGGTGAATCAGAGTGTTAAAGATAGAAGAGACCAAGCAATGCAGTGAAGAATTTCAAGAAAAGATAAAGAAGATCAATCATAGTATGGTGATATTACATTTCATAGAGGAAATATGATATCAACTTTATAATACAAACCAAAGGATCAGGGACTGAACATTCTAACAAGTGTTTCAAGGTTCAAATCTCTTAACAAAGTAGCTTCAACAGGCTTTTGTAAATATCCTAATAAAGTACTCACTTAGTTGTGATGTAAAAATCCTTTAATCAAGGTATGACTTAACAATCTTGTAAGCCTTTGATAGGGTAGACTCCTCACAAGGTAGATCATTAGAATTGATCAAATATTGTAGCCTTAATAGGCACACTTTATTGTTGTAGTAGTAAAGATTTTGTGGGTGTCATCCCCACTGTAGTTTACCTTCACCTGGGAGGGTTTCTGCATTACCAAATCATTGTGTTAATGTGTTATGTGTTAATAAGGTTTAATTCATGAAATTAGAAGTTCGATATGATGTTATGTTGAAGTAATTGATTACATTGATATGATGTTCATGGCAAAATAAGGGTTTATGTGAAGAAGATATCAAATATGTCTCATGTTTGATGTATGAATTTTTTATATGGTCCTAATTCACACCCCCACCTCTCAGTGTCTCACTTTCCCTATTATATTTCCAACAATTGGTATCAAAGTAGTGTACTCTCGAAATAAGTCTAACCACTTGGGAGTTGAAGATCTTGAAGATAGAAGCCTACAAACTGGGAAAGGTCATTAAGAACTAGAAGATTGATGTTAAGCTTGCATTTGAACAAGTAAAGACTACAAAGGAGACATTGAGGAAATATTTGAAGAGAGGGAAAGAGATGACAATTCAAGAAAATGACACCCAATACAAAGAAGAGACTATTGAAGAACTATTTGATGAAGGCACTTCTAGTGAATTTGATGTAGCCATAGTAGATTTGTTAGAGAGGAACAACATTATGAATGAAGAATTCAAAGAATTAAAAAGAGAACATGAGATACAAGCAATAAGGCTATGTGAAGTGATAAAATAAAAGAAAAAGGTTGAAGAAGATAAAGCAATGGTAGAAGAAGAGAAAAGAATGGTGGCTGCAAGACTTGATGAAAGGCTAAATGAAGTACAAAAGTTGACCTACAATCAGTTTGACATGATTAATCAATTACTAAGTACAAATCATGAGATTCCAAGAAAGGAGTCGAAGATTACAAATCTAAAATATGAGAATAACAGATTGGTGAATGGGTTGAAAGATGAAAAGGAATTTTTTGAGAGGTTGAACAAACCTGAAGAGGCTATGATATTTCTTAATAAATAGATGAATGTGCCAAAGAGACCTTATGATACCTCTAGACTAGGCTATGCCAAGTTCCTATCAGGTGTCGAGCAAGGAGAATCATCAAAGCAAGGAGAAAAAAGGAATGTGACTCCAAAATCAAAGAACAAGAAGCCTACATGGTATCACTATGGAAAATAAGGCCATTTAGGAAAAGTCTACAACAGAAAAATTGGTAAGTCAAATCCTAAATCCAAATTCAATGGTTATTGTTTCACTTGCAAAAAACAAGGTCATTAAGCACATGAGTGTCGATCAAAGGTCAGTAAGACACAAACTACTTCAATGATTTTTCAAGTCAAGTAAGGGAAAAATATTTCATGTCCACACTATAACATGAAATAAAAGGCTTTTGAATAAATATTTTAATGTCTAGAAAATGATTCACAATACGGTATTGAAAAACAAGATTGAAAATGTAGTGAAAGGTGGCAAGGTCATGTGGAAGAAGTTATATGGCCTAATGTCAAATGATAAAGATGATAAGAAAGAGGAAGAGAAAGAGGTTGGTCAAGTTTAGCTTGACACTACAGAAGATGTTGATGAACATGTAAACCTAGGTGATACTTTCAATGACCTAGTATAATTGAGTGAAGGAAGGACAGGGACTGTAAAAATTAATTATGAATCAGACACTAGTTTTATAAAGGTAATGACCAAGCCAACATAGCAGATATCGAGCCATGTTCAGATTGAGTCTATGCAATTGGCAGTCCCTACACAACTATTGGACTCTAATATTGTATTAATGTAGATAAAATTTTATCCAAAGATCGAGACATAGGGTTGAACTTGTAACTACCCCTATTGCTATACTGAGTAAAGATAATAGTCAGGGTGATGTATAGGCAAGTGTTGTTGAGCAATAGAGTGGGTTGGTCACTACAAAAGAGACCACAAAGATAGATGAATCCACAAAGGGCAATGTTACAACACATGTAGAAGGAGATCATAAAGTTGAAGGTCAAAATGATCAAGTAAAGCAATCTACTACTAGTGAGGAAATGTCATAAGCCTTAGGACCTTAGATTAAGGAAACAAAGGAGGAAAGACAATAGAGTTGTGTTATTAAAATCAAACCTATAGAGGATAACAAATCAAGTGAGGACCTTAAGAAGGATGAAGAAACAAGATTTTAAACTCAAAGACTGAGTCTGGAGCTATAAATAATGATGTTACACTTGAAAAGGCTATTATAATACTTGATTGGGATAAATCTAGCTTGACAGAAGAGCAAATGAAGATCCTATGTGAATTATTTTATAGGAAGGCTAAGCAAGTCAAGCTGAGAAGGGAAGATCAACATAAACAAGCACAAAAATAGGTGGTATATGATATTAAGGATATATTTATTGATTCTTTTGTTATGTATAATTTGGATGAGAATGCTCCCATAGTTGAAAATTTGATAAATATTGTAGAGAGAATAAATGAATCAAATATTGATGCAAATGAAAGATTAATGCAATGGTCAAAACAAGTGGTTTCTGAACATGCCTACCAAAATGCAATTTATACCATGTGGGTATTCCAACAAATTACATATTTGAACTAGACTCTGAGCACTACATTTTCTACTAGTGAATTTTTTCGAGATTCAATCTTGATGAGCCTCAAATTTGGACATTAGGTGAGAGGAAATTTTAAAAATAAGAAAAACACTTCCACTTTTTGACCAAAAGTGGGACTCAACTTCTTTCACCCACCCTTAGATCTAATGCTATGTTGAAGTATATGATTACGTTGATGTGAGATTAATATTCAAATGAGGGTTTTTGTGAAGATATCAAATGTGTTTCTTTTTTGAAGTATGAAAAAGTTTTATAGTTCCTAATTTAGCCCTGTCGCCCGACCACCCCTCCCCCCCCCCCCCCCCCCAACACCCCCTCTCTTAGTATGTCACTTTCCCTATTAGATTTCCAACAAGATCACGCCAAATAATTAGGTTCTATTTCATCTACCACTAGTGTTGAGACCTCCATTATTCCTACTTACATACCTAATATGTCTACTTATGATCCACCCATCATAACCACTTCCATTCAAAGCACTAATCTTAAAAATTTCAGCCTTTGTAATCCTATTTTTTTCTCTTTTAAGTATTCCATGTGTGTCCTAACCTTCATTCATGTCCTCTTACATTGGTGTAAACTTTTTGTATTCTATCATTCCTTCCATTTCCCATGATGATCCTAATCTTCCACACATATCTCCTACCACTCTTTCTACCAAATCTACTATCAATTTCTTAGCTCAAACTATTTCATCATTACAATAAAAAATTGCCTCTATGACTCAATTCAAGTTTAACATCCCTCATGATGACATTTCTAATCTTGTATCCTTACACATTATTTGTGATGTTACCCGTTAATGGATGTAAATACCTCATTTGGAATCTTACAATGGTAAGGGTGATACTTTGACTCATGTTAAAACATTTCAAACATTATGTAGTGATTTGTCTCATGATCATAGGTGTATAGCTAAACTATTTAGTGGAACCTTCCAAGATAAAGCCTTGCAATAGTATTGTTATTTTCTTCATTATTCCATTGATTCCTTTCAAAAAATTGCTAATATTTCATTCAAAAAATTTATAATAAAATTGGTCCTAATATTTCCTTAACTGAGGTGTTAAATCAAAAATTGTTTATTTCATTGGTAAATTTATATATTTGCAAACTCGGATTTATTATTATATACTTAATGTGGATATTCAACACGTTTCTATGTCTAATTTGAAAAAAGACACTAGGGATAATATATTGTTATCTAAATTTTACTCTTTTACTCAATTATGTATAGTACTTAACAATTATCACCTTCAATTGAATCATTTTAAGAGAACGTCTCCAATAGATCTAATTGATTAGAATGATCTCACATTTCAATTCTATCAAAAAAATTTAAAACCTAAGAGTTTAATCATATTAGATAATTCATTTAACCATGTTGATAAGCAAGTGGCAACATCATCCAAAGGTGTTGCACTTTTTTCATCTATTTGTAGAACTTCTATTATTTCTACACCTCTTTCTAAATCTTTCTAGAATATTATATTAAAGTATATTAATGATAATATGACAAAACTTCTCCCATTAAACCAATTAACATGACCAAACCTTTGCGTAATTATTTTATTACATAGATTTTTGTCAATACAATTGTCAACCCGACCATGATACTGAGAAGTATTTCTACTTGAAATATATTATTCAATATCTCATGGGTTATACTAATATATCTCTTGAGTGTTGAAATGACCAAGGAAATAAATATGTAGCACCATCCAACGAAAATTTATTTAAACCAATTATTCACCTTCTCATTCAACCAATTCCATTAACTCTACTTATTATTTACCTTCTTCTTCCACTCATACTATTGACTATAATGTTGAGTGTACTAAAGAAAATAATGTTATCAACCTTGTTTATTAATCTCTACATTAACCTAATCTTGAGCAAGATATTTGCATTATATTTTATCCTAAATAGGTGATCAAAGCACTTGATGGTCCTTTTTACATTAAAGAAATATTAAAGGTCTGATTTTTGTGGTGTCCTTATAGATCCTACTTTCATGGTGAATGTTATACCTATAGAATATCTTTACACTATATAATTGCAAAGTGATTTCTATGATAAATCTAATGTGACGATTTAAGCTTACAATGGTTTCATCTATCCTACCCATAGTCCCATTATCCTTTTTTTTTATAGAAGTTCGTGGTAAAGCTCTATATGTCATCTTTTTTGTCATTCTAACTTATAATTAGTTTCAAATTAGAATTGATTTTCCTTTATTCACCTTATGAACATCATAGTCTCTCCTATTAACAAGTGTTTTAGATTTCCCCATGATGGAGAAATCATCACAACTAGCCATAGTCTCTATCATCCTTTAGCGCCTTAATAAATATTTGGCCTTACTTATTTTGGCCTTCTATGTCTCAACCAACTTGACCTCATAAATACAATCTTCTTTATCCTATTAGAAATTCAAATCCAAAAGGTCTTTGAACTTAGAGATGCTAAGTTTATTCCATCTCCTTACCCTGGACCTCTACTTCTTCCTATACCTTCCACACCTCTTTATGGTTATATTTTGCCTTCTATATCATATAAAATTTTTGTTGATGATATCTCTCAACCTTCTTTGGTTCCTTTTGGTCTCCCCTTGAAAAAGAAAAGGACTTGATGTTGATTATCATAAACCAAAACAAATCTCAAGAAAAATAAAACATAATATTTGTACACTTGATTGCCACAATAAATGTCATGCTATATCCCTTGAGAATGCTTTCTAAATTTTCTTTCCCTAAGACACCTAATAATTTTTTTATTCCCTTCCCTTTTAGCAACTTTCTGAGCAGTCATTTTGCATGATGCCAACGATAAAAACTCTTATTAATTTCTCTCTTGAAAAGTCAGCCAAATTGGCCAACTCCAAGGTTTTGGATGGTTGTTTTCAAACCAACTAGATAGCTCAACTAAAGATAAATGTGAATTTTCACAATGAGTCCTTTGCTAGTATCTTTAATATGCAAAACATCTAAAAGAATACAATCCACAAACTACTGTATTTTTTGTATTTTCTAATTTTTATGATGAATGCAAGTTCTAACAATGCAACTATATGAATTTATATTCTAATCATGTGTTCAAAAGAAAAAAGAAAAAAGAGTCAGGGTAACAATAAATTTAAGGAAAGTCTTGAAAATGAAATTCCTAATGGACATAAGTCAAAGTAACAACACTTTTGTGAATTAAATCTTCAAAAGGATTGGGTAAAAACCAATGAAGTTAGGAGCAGTGCATCGTAACTTCACATATGCAATCATCAAAGGAACAATAAAAAATTATAGGATATTTTACAACTTATCAAATTGTATAGCCATGGAAAGTATGCTTACACGAGACAAATTGATATGTGAGAACTCAAGGGTGATCCTTTCTCCAATTGATCACAATGGAAGAATTTTTTAGCAAATGAAAAACACCAAAACTAAAAGATCACACACACATTAAAACATAATAAAAGGATTGGCTCCATCACTATTCATGAACATAAATTCACAACTTAAATGCACATTCCAACAAGAAATACCATACATAGAATGAGAGCACCAATAGCATACTTAATTGCATCAAAATACTAGCCAAGTGAGCACATATTAAATCTTTGTACTTATAGGAAACCCCGTCCTTAATGCAATTTTTGTATCTAGGGATTTTTCCTTGCAAAAAGCATGCTAAAATCACTAATTTTCTATGTACAAGAAGACTCCTAACTAGGTGCTAAGTAGGCATGCATTCTTTATTTTATTAATTACATGGTACATGGACCTTTACATGACTCAAAGAACTCATAAATAATAAGAAGATAAAAAGACATAAGCTTGTGGATGATCTAGGAATCTTTGATACTATTATAGATGCAAACTCGGGCTCCACTATATGTCTTTTAGTTAAACTACTGCCAAAGTGTTTTCGACACATGAAATGCTCAAAAAATAGAATTGGTAGTTAACTATTGGTGCTACCACAATTTATCCAAAATTGTTAATGCACCTTCACACTAGCACATCTATGCACCTTCAGAGGTGACAAGACCAAAATTGACAAAATTTGTTTTAAGTGTCAAAATTTCAGCTTACACCATCTAGTTTTTGTAACCCTTTCACCAAAATGATGTCTTGATGTGTCAACTTGAACTTTTGAATTACGACAGTGATTTCTAGGGTGTCAAGAAAGTCTAAAGATTCATACTTCATTCTTATTGTTGGTTTTTTATTTAACAGATTTAAAATTAATGCCAAGTAACAAAAAATAACATAGTACCTAGGGCCTAGATACTTCCCATGCTTGGTACATCCTATTTGAGCCTAGACCAACTTAACAAATCACTTATGCTTTCTACTCTTTGTTGAAAATAGATTGATACAAGTACAAGAATGTGTTTCAATCATTATTTTGTTACTGATGTCAGTCCTGCTACTTGCTGGTAAGACAACTACCTAGTTGATTTGAGTACTATCATTTATTTGATTAATGATGAGGTTTTGATCAAATGAGATAAAAAAAGCACCTAGAGGAAAGGTTGAGTTATGGTATGAAAAAGGGGTATAAAGATCAGTTAAGATAGTGATGATATAGTGCATTGATTATCTACTTAAGGTTGCAAAGGTTGGATAAACTAATTAAGTCTAGAAGAACAAGTAAAAAGAATTGATTCTACCAAGCTTGACCTAGTAGATAATAGTTGTCGAGAAAAGTTAGTGCAAGCTGAGCAAAAAATTAGTTAGAGTCAAGAAAAGTCAAAGTTGAGTGTATGCCGAGTGATACAATGTAAGACAAGTAAAGTTTAGTTGATGTCGAGCACCAATAAAATTTAGTGTTTGCCAAGTTATCTGGTTGATGATGAGTGGAAGAACAATATGGAAGATGAGTGATAGCATATTGATGTTCAGTGCTAGTATTCATGTTAAATCATGGATTTGACAAATCTTAGCCGACTATTTTGTTTTCTTGAATTTTGTGAAGCATGTGGAAGATAATTATGATGAGTTGCTGGCACAAAATTCATGATAAACCATTTTAAAGTGAATTCAAAAAGGATTGAAGAAGAAGTTTCTAGAAGGGACTAAAATGAAAAGATGGGTAAATTCATTGAATCCTACCTAATCTTACCTGACCCTAAAATGGACGATAGAGGATGAATGACAAAAGATCTTAATTTTCAATTTATAGAGATGGGTGATCAGAAGCAAAGGTTGTCATTTGCAAGAACATAAGGAAGACAAAGAGTCTATGGTATTGCTTCATTTAGAGACCGAACAGAAGAGACTGTTATTGGCAAGGAAAGCAAGAAGACTTGAGGGTATGGGTGCTTGAAGGGTGAACAGGCTATCAAAATTGAAGTGTGTGAAAGCCAAGTAGAATGGAGGACTGAAATGGAGATCTGTAATCTGCAATTGTGTTGTAAGTTGTTACTAGATCAAGCCTTACCGTTACTTTCTAATCATTGCACCAGTCTAGGGTAAATCCTTTGGATTAAGGTTGACCTAAAAGACATTTGTAAATTCTTTAATTGGGTGAAATTCCAAATGAATGATTTAAAGTCCTCTAACAAGGCTCGCTCCTAATAGGGTGATTAAAATCCTCTAACCAGGTCACATTTAATAGTGTGCATTGTAACCTTTAATAGGGTTGGCCTTTCACAAGGCATCAATTCAGAATAATGAGAATGAGTCGCATGTTATTGGTGGTTTTTCCCAAAATGGGTTTCCACATAAAATCATTGTGTCAAATGTGTTGTTGAATCTATTATGTTTCATGCTTACATTTTTGTAAAGTTGATTTGACAGTGACCTACAAAGTATGATCTAATGGATGCATGCATGAATATGTTTTATGGATATGAGTTCACTAAGCTATGAAGAGTTTTATTTGTACATCTGGACGTTGGATAACTAATTCACCCCCCTTTCAGTTGTTCTAAAGAATTCCAACAATTAGTATCAAAGCCATATGCTAAGAGAACTAGTTTGAAGATACTATAAGAAAAAGATCAAGATGTCAAAAGGAGAAGTACCCAAGCTTAACAAAGACAACTTTCTTGCATGGAAAAGTTTGATGAAGCTACACCTAGGAGGTCTTGGAGACCATGCACAATCTACCATCGCTAATGAGCATGTTGATCCTACTACAGCCCTAACTCATGAAAATCTAAAAAAGATGAAAGAACACAATTAGGCAATGTTGGAGATTGCCTCTAACCTAAGCTATGTCGAGTTTGATGACATCAAAGTTTGTGACAGTGCAAAGAAATGTGGGATGCTCTTCATACCATCTATGGAGGTGATGCAAATTTTTTGAGAGCCAAAACTAAAAGTCTTAGAGGTAAGTTTGATGATATGAGAATGCAAGAAGGTGAAAATGTTGCTCAATATTGCTCTAGGATAAAAGATGTTTTTAAATCTATAAGAGGATCTACTAGTAAGATAGATGATGAGATTGTTTTAAGAAAAGTTTTAAGAACACTGTTGCCCATCTATGCTATTAAAATTTCTACAATACAAGAAGTAAGATGTATAACGGGTTCTAATATGACTCTTGAAGGTCTGACAAGTAGGCTCACTAGTTTTGAGCTATCCAATTTTGATAACTTTGAATCTAAAAATGTTGAATATGCTTTCAAGGTTAAGCTATCATTAAAGGAACCTAATGAGAAGAAGAAGAAAAAAAAGGTAAAATATGTTTCCATGATAGTGGTACATATGAGGAGGATGTAGAACAACTTGAAGCACTAATAACAAGGAGATTTGACAGAGTTAAAGGAAAATTCAAACGTAAGTTACCTATCATGTGTTTTAATTGCAATGAAGTTGGTTATATTGTTGCTAGATGTCCATAGAAGAAGAACTATAGAGGTGGAAACAAGTACAAAAGTAGGAGAGATAAAGATAGTAAAGATTACAAAGACAAAGGCAAGAAGTCTTGCTACATTGTAGAAGAGGAAACCAAAGATGGATCTGATGATCATGATGATGAAGTGGTGTATGTTGCAATGAAGGATGATTCTGATGAGGATGAGGCAACTTTACTAGTGTCTTGTGTGAACAAGAATGACATATGGATCATTGATAGCGGGTGTTCACATCACATGACTGGAGATAAAAGTAAGTTTATTACCTTGAATTATTATGATGGAAATAGTGTAAGGTTTGGTAATGATGCACCCTATCTGATAAAAGGAAAAGGTTATATTGAACTCATAGAAAAGATTTTATGTGACAATGCTTATTATATTGAAGGACTTAATTATAATTTGTTGAGTGTGTCCCAACTAAATAGTTTGAGTTGCAAGGTTGAGTTTGAAAACAAATTGATAAGATATATGATACTGATGGAAAACTAATGGGAAAAGGTGATCAAATTAGAGGTAATCTATTCTACCTTGATATGGATGATGCTACTTGTCTAGTTGTAGAATTTGATGATGTGTGGTTATGGCACAAGAGGTTATGTCATGTTAATTTTGATAACTTGGTTAGCATCAGTAACATGAGAAGAGACAGAGGTTTTCCTAAGTTGAAGAAACTTGAAAATATAATTTGTAAACAATGCTAGTTAGGCAAAATGACAAAGTATAGTTTTAACATTAAGACTCATACCTCTAAAGGAATTTTGGAGATTGTTCATAGTGACTTGTGTGGACCAATTGATGTGCAAAGATACAAAGCTGATAAGTACATTATGCTATTTGTTGATGATTATTCTAGGATGATGACATTAAATTTCTAAAATAGAAATTTGATGCTTTCCAAATGTTTAAGTGATATTTAGCAAGAGTTGAGAAGGAAGTAGGTAATAGCTTGAAATGTTTGAGATCTGATAGAGGAGGAGAATTTACATCAAATGAGTTTGAGATGTTTTTTAATAATAGAGGAATCAAAAGGCAAATATCTGCCCCTGGGACTCCTCCACAAAATGGAATTCCTAAAAGGTGGAACATATCTATAATGGACTGTGCTTGGACACTCATGATGGAGAAAAATGTTGCTTTGAAATACTAGAGAGAGGTTGTAAGTAAAACTTTCTATACCTTGAACCGTGTGCAAGTCAAGAAAGGTACTCATTCAATACCTTTTGAAGTATGGTATGGATAGATATTTTAAGGTATTTGGAAGAAAATGTTATATTCTCAAAGATTTCAAGAATGGTAAATTAGATGCAAAAAGTGAAGAAGGTATATTCCTTGGCTATTCCACAAGAAGTAAATCTTATAAGTGTTTAAATACTAACACTAACAAAGTTATGGAAAATGCAAATGTGAAATTTGATGAACATAAAGAAGTACATGAGGGTGAACCTATGAAGGAACTAGAGGAATACAAATCATTTGTATACTTTTATGAAGGTATGTCTACTGATGAAGATGTTGAAAATTAAGTTGCAAATCAACAACAAGTTTTAGTGACTGTCGAGTCACATACAATGAATGTCGAGTTACATTCAGGAGCCGAGCTACACTCAGGTGTCAAGTTACAGAATGAAGTTGAGGCACATTTTGATTTTGAGATTAGTGTACATGAAAGAGATATTGAATTACCTGATAAAGAAGTACATAGTGATTCAAAAGTTGATAGATCAAATGAGGAAAATAGAGCAGAACCAAGATTGTCAAAGTATGTCAAAATACATCACCCTGCTGCACAAATTATTAGAGACAAAGATGCAAGACCAATGAAAAGGAATAAGTTTAGAAAATGACATGTTTTCTCAGCATGCATGATCCTAAAATAGTGAAAGATGTCTTAGAAGATGTGGACTGGAGTAAAGCCATGAAAGAAGAGATTGAATAGATTGAAAAGAATAAGACATAGACTCTAATTCTTAGACCAAAAGATAAGAATGTGACTGGGGCCAAGTGGGTGTACAGAAATAAGTTAGATGAAAATGGTGAAGTCATGCAGAATAATGAAAGCTTAGTTTGCAAGGGGTATGCAAAAGAAGAAGGGATAGACCATGGAGAAACATTCACTCCTATTGCAAGATTGGAAGGAGTAAGAGCTCTGCTAGCTTACTCTGCATACAAAGGTTTCAAAGTTTATCAAATGGATGTTAAGTATGCATTTCTAAATGACATATTAAAAGAAGAGGTCTATATAGAACAACCAGAAGGATTTTTTGATGCTAACAACAAAAACATGGTATGCAGACTACACAAAGCTTTATATAGTTTGAAGCAAGCACCAAGAGCATGGTATGAAAGGTTTCACAATTATCTTGTGAAAATTGGATTTGAGAGGACTGATGATAACAACAATCTATACTCGAAAACAAAAAAAGGCAAAGGTATTTTACTATCTAAATTTTTTATTGATGACACCATATTTTGAGGTCAGGATACTTCATGTAAAGCTTTTGCAAATGAAATGAAGAAAGAATTTGATATGTCTATGTTTGGAGAGATCAAGTTCTTTGTGGGTTTGCAAGTACATCAGATGAAATATGGTATATACATCACTCAGTCAATATATGTAAAGGAGATACTGAAATTTTTTGGATTAGATGATTCTAAGCCAGTAAGCACACCTATGGTGACATGACACAAATTGTCTAAGAATGATGATTCAACTGAGGTGAGTCAAACATTGTACAGGTCTATGATTGGTAAATTACAATATGTAGTACATAGCAGACCAGATATTGCATTATCTATTGGGATAGTTGCAAGATTCTCTACTAATCCCAGGGAGAATTATTTAATGGTTGTTAAGAGAATAATGAGATATCTAAAAGGAACATAAGACTATGGTCTATACTACAACAAAAATGAGAAGTTTGAGTTGAAAGCCTACACTAATGCTAATTGGGTTGGAAATATTGATGACAAAAAGAGCACTAGTAGAGGAGCATTTTTTAGGAAAAAGGCTAGTTACATGGACTAGCAAGAAATAAAACTACATATCTCAATCTATTGTTGAAGTTGAATGTATTACTGCTACAGTAATTTGTACAAACATTGTATGGATCAAACAACTACTCAAAGGTATAAAGGAGGAAATCACTGAACCTGTGATACTTTATTGTCATAATACAAGTGTTATAAATATATTAAAGAACCCTATGATGCATATAAAGACCAAGTACATTTCAATCAGGTATCATTACACTTAAGAGAGTTAGTTCAAGATAAAGAGGTGAAGATGGAATATGTGAATACAAAAGAGCAATTAGCTAATATCTTCATAAAAGCATTACCTAAGGATGCTCATGAGTGTCTAAGAGGTAAACTAGGGGTGGTACCCCTATCCAATGCTATTTAAGAAGCATGAGAAGTGCCCTACATCAATTGAGATGATTGACATATATTACACATTGATCAAGTGGATCTTACTTTAGGAGTTGCCTAAAGTAATCAAAGAGTTGGAGCTACAGATCAGTCACAAGCTAAGTGATAGAGGGAGAAACTTAAAATGTTCATATCTACATATTAATATGACAAGTCTTTGGAATTGTTGTCAGAGAGGGAGAAAGATAGAAAGGGAGAAATTTAGCAATCCAGAAAGGGAGAAAGGAAGAAAGGAAGGTACATGGAATATCTACTCAAAGGGAGAAAGTGTACCTGATGATTACTACAGAGTGAGAAATGATTACATCTACCTAGTGAGAGGGAGATAGCGCTGAGGGAGATATGAAGGAAGTGGTCAAGAGGGAGTCATAAAGACGACTTGATTATCTGTTGAGCAGAACATAATTTTTTAACCTATACAGAAGATGAAATATGTTGATGGAGGGAGAGATTTCAATACAAGGAATTATTTTCTTTTTGGTATTATTGTTTGTTGTATTGGTTGTACTAGTTTTCCATCAATTCCAAAGAGGGAGATTGTTGAAAACTGATTGATACAAGTATGAGAATGTGTTTTGATCATTATTTTGTCACTGATGTCAAACTTGCTACTTGTTAGTAAGACAACTACCTAGTTGATTTGAGTACTATCATTTGTTTGATTAATGAGAAGGTTTTGATCAAATGAGATAACACAAGCACCTAGTGGAAAGGTTGAGTTATAGTATGAAAAAGGAGTACAAAGATTAGCTAAGACAGTGATGATATAGTGCACTGATTATCTATTTAAGGTTGTAAATTTTGGATACACCGATTAACTCTAGAAGAACAAGTAAGAAGAATTGAATCTTCCAAGCTTGACCGAGTGGATAGTAGATGTTGAGCAGAGTTAGTGTAAGCCAAGCAAAAAATTAGTTAGAGCCAAGAAAAGTCAAAATTAAGTGTATGTCAAATGATACAGTGTAGGCAGAGTAAAGTTTAGTTGATGCTGAGCACCAGTAAACTTTAGTGTTTGTTAAATTATCTAGTTGATGACGAGTGGAAGAACAATATGGAAGCTAAGTGACAACATATTGATGTCAAGTGCCAGTATTCATGTTAAATCATGGATTTAATGAATATGAGCTAACTATTTTATTTTTTGGAATTTTTTGAAGCATGTGGAAGATAACTATGATGAGTTGGTGGCACAGAATTCATGGTAAACCATTTTGAGGTGAATTCAAAGAGGATTGAAGAAGAAGTTTCTAGAAGAGACTAAAATAAAAAAGGTGGGTAGATTCATTGAATCCTACCTAATCCTACCTAACCCTAAAATGGACGATAGAGGATGAATGACAAAAAAGCTTAATTTTCTATTTATATAGGTGGCTGATCAGAAGCAAAGATTGTCATGTAAAAGAACCTAAGGAAGACAAGGAGTGTAGGATATTGCTTCATTCAGAGATCGAACAAAATAGATTGCTACTGGAAAGCAAAGCAAGAAGGCTTAAGGGTATAGATGCTTGAAGGGTGAACAAGTTATCAGAGCTGAAGTGTGTGAAAGCCAAGCAAAATGGAGGACTGAAACAAAGATCTGTAATATGCAAGTGTGTTGTAAGTTATTATCAGATCAAGCCTTACTATTACTTTCTAATCATTGTACCAATCTATGGTAAATGCTTTGGATTAAGGTTGACCTAAAAGCCATTTATAAATCCTTTAACCGGGTGACATTCCAAGTGAATGATTTAAAGTCCTCTAACAAGGCTCACTCCTAACAGGGTGATTGAAATCCTATAACCAGGACACATTTAACAGTGTACATTTTAACCTTTAACAAGGTTGTCCTTTCATAGGGCATCACTTCAGAAGAGTGAAAATGAGTAGCATGTTAATGGTGGTTTTTTCCTAAAATGGGTTTCCATGTAAAATCATTGTGTCAAATGTGTTATTGAATCTATTATGTTTCATGCTTACATTTCTACAAAGTTTATTTGACTATAACCTACACAGTCTAAGTGATTGTATGATCTAATGGATGCATGCATGAATATGTTTTATGGATATGGGTTCACTAAGATATGAAAAATTTTATTTGTACATTTGGACCTTTGATCTAATTGATTCACCCCACTCTTAGTTATTCTAAAGAATTCCAACACTCTTTACGCTCTTGTAGACCAAGATGGGTCAACTTAAGGATTTGACAATTTATGAATAATGTCTTATCTCATAAATCCCCTACAACAAATTTTTTTCTTGAAACTTCTTGAAATTGCAATTGTAATGACAAATCAGTAATAGCCAATAATAAACTTGACAAATTATTGTAAAAAGTGATGACCAACATTATATCCCATTCTGACAACAATATTTAATAATTTTGATTTGTAAAATTTGATTCATGCTTAAGCTAAGATTGATTTGCTTAATTCTTCAACTAAATGGCCAGTGCCTTAATCCATTTCCATAATAGAGTCACATCAATCAATATTTATAGATCTATTTAATTGGATTGTAATTAAATGTATCAATTATTGACCTCCAAATTCTATACTTACAATATCCCTCTCATACCTCAAATGATCCAATCATTCCAAAGAAGCATTTACTTAATTCCATGAATTAAAAGCAACAATGAAATGACATACAACTCGTTTAAATTGCATTAGAATAAATTGAAACTTGTTCATTCCTTCTCAAAATTATAAAAGCATGAAAATGGAGACAAAACTTTGAGATACAGGTACTTTGCAACATTCCTTATATTAATCTACTTGACAATTATACATATCTATGATATGAGACTTTTAACAAAATGTGAGACTAAAAGCAATTTTTCATTAACTCCAAAAACTTCCAAAGAAAACAAACTTAAACACTTCAAGACTTAACACAAAATACTAGACCGACTCAAAATGATAATATTCATCACATAGTTAGAATTCAGACCCCTCTTCCCAATCTTGGAAAGCCTTTTATAGAATAAGGATTTCAATTAGCTTTAGATATGGGAAGACACATGTCATTACATGAATCAAAAACATGTTACAGAGAAGACAAAACAAACATTTTACAAACATTCTTTGCAACTAGAATGATTTTGGGAAGTAGCTCAAAATTTGATAGCTAACATCTTCATGTTTAGGTAGAGTCTTTGTTTTTAGTGTATGTGTATCTGCATCAAGTAAATACAAAGGTAAGATATCCTAATATGATTCCTATCTTTCCTCTATTTTGTCTTTTATTTGCCTTCATAAGTTGTCTTCTAACTACTTCCCATGAGCAAAGCCTTGATTTCACTAGTTTCTTCCCACAAATAAACTTATCTCTTAGTTGACCATTCAATTCCTCTAATAGCTTCAAGATCATCAAAAAATTTATTCCACCTGGCATATGTGATGGCTTTAGATTCTATTACAAATATGTTCATATCCACTTCTATTTTGAACAAAGAATCAATCAGTTCATAAAATAACTTGTCATCAACATCTCCATCAAAGATTGTTGCAACCTTTTCTAATTTCATGATGTGATCAAAGGATTTTGACCATTCTTACCAGTCTCTCAACTTATTTTCATTATCAATAATTGAGGGAATAAAAATATCAATACTCTCATTCATGGTCTTCATCTTTCCTTGGATTATATGTAACTTGTTTGTAAAGAAACCAATCAATTCTTTTACCATCTCCAAGGCCTCCTTTACTGTGAAATTTTTATCAGGAAATTTTGGCTTTTTAGCCATCAAAATAATTAACTTATCAAAAAATGGAATGTATGGGCCCCATTGCTAAAAAAATAGGGGACAACCACGTCAGCAATTCATTGCACACATATTATGCACCTTGCAAGGAGATGAAAACACTATGAACTTGTTGGGATATCCTCTTTAATATTTCCAATCTATGGCATAGCATTCCCTTCAACACATTCACTTTCAACAAATCATTATGACTTGGAGCTTTAGGCTCCACCACAACAACTGCATGTTTAGTCTTTGTTGCTTTTTCTTTAGTCTTAGGAGCAATTTGTTCATTTTTTAATTTCTGACTCTTCAACCCTCATCTCAATTCTACTTCCCTCTTGATCTTTGAGCTACTCCTTCAAAGAAGCAATTTCTCCTTCTAATTTTTGTACTCTACCCTCCAGCTCTTTAACCCTTTGTTCTAGCACAAATCTCTTCTTGAGCTCTTCTTCATACAACTTTCTAGTATCAATGTATTCCCTGAAATTTTGGGCAAGTTAATCTTTAATCTTTTCAAACTTGGCCTCATTCATGAAAGAGAAGTGTTTCAAAGCACTTAAGATCTCACTACTAGTGGTTGAATCCAATGTCCATATTATTGTGTTGCCCCAAGTTGTATCTTTTACATCCATCAATTGGGGCTTAATTGTTTTAAAAGAAAAGCTCCACACAACTAATGTCTTATTGTCACTATTAAAACCATAGCCTCTTTGTAAACCCTATGCACTGAAAGCTTAATGGGAAATTGATTTTTCTTGCATTCTTATTTGATCCAACACAAATGTTGTTCCCAAGTCCTATCTAGGCACCAATAGCATACCACTCCTTTTTACAAGCTCTCTTGTCTCACTCACTGTTATGGTTTCACTATTAGGGTCATATGCCAGTAGTTTCTTCACAAGTTCTTTGGTTTTCTCCTCTAACTCCCTTGGCTTCAATGTAAATGTCAATTCACTTTTCTTAACCTTATACAAGAAGTTTTTAAATTCTTTTGATTTGATAAATTGACCATCTTCTAAAAATTTCTCTACTTGAATGATCCTATCATCCAACCTTGCAACAGTCAATTGCAAGTCTGTCAAGGAACTTTCAGCTACGTTGACCCTTTCTTCTAAGAAAATATGTCTCATGTTAGCAAAACATTTTCTCTAGCTTGACATTAGTTGCAATGTCCTCTCCTTAATATTTTCAAGCATATGGACAATTTTTTGGCTCTTTTTGCCCTTTTCTACCCATGTAGATGTCCCAAGCTGATCTTCTATTTCTTCCAAAACTACATTTGGCTCAGGAGAGTCTAGGTTTTCTCTATCTTCTTCCCGTAATGGATCTTGTGGCATTTGAGACATAATGTGATAATAATTTTGTGATAACTTTTATAATCTAAAAGGGTAAGAAACTTCTAAATAGAAACCCTTGAAATCAACTTAACTTAATTCAAATTTATACACTCATATTCAAGAAATATGTCCTCAAACTAGAAGATCAAATAAGATAGAGTAAATAGACATGTATTTGTAAATTCTATTAGGCTACACTAATCCTCAACATTTAGTGTGTGATATTTAAACTACGCTTATCAAATATAATTGAATAATTCTCAAATTGAGAGGGCAAGCAAGATATAATAAATGACAATGGAAATAAAGGTGCAAGAAAGTAATGCATAGGAAAGAACACAGTGTGAAAAGATAGGCCCTTAAACATCACACTAAGGAGAAAATTAAGTTACGAAAAAATTGAAATAACCCCAACGGATTATTGTTTCTTTTAGCACCAAAACTCGATACTGGAAATCAGTGGCAGACTTTATTGCACCAGAACTGAATATATCCTGGAAATTGTCATTTCCCCATGGGTGGTCATGTGCATGCACACCAAGACCGCACCTTCCCTGAGCCCGACTGCTGATCCTATGAATGTTGAAGTTCGGTTGGAGATTCAAACAGTTTATGTCCTGCCTCTATAGTAATTGCACACGCATTAATTAGTATGGATATTGCATGTACATGAAACAGGACGTCTAGCCAAATTTGCATACAAACAGGAAATGCTCCCCCTGATTATAGTTCGGCAGTCTGGGTCATTACTTCATCCACAATCTGGGTCGACACTCTATCCAACTGCCAAGCATGAGACAGAATGATTCCCCGTGCCTTATTTGTTGCCTTATCAATTCCGGATTGAAGAGCCAAGCTACTGATATCGTGGATGCTAACAATGGATCCGGATTTAGTTTCGCTTCCCCTGCCAAGTGTATCGCATGCCCGTCTTCAATCTTTCGCTGAAAGTTGGTTCCAGCACTTACAATCGCTTTGCCCTTGGATGACGCCCGGCTGCGAAAAGATTAAATCCACTTTCTAGGATTTCTGCTATAGCTAAGTTCCCAAATTGGGTCATAGAAAGCGCTGGC
Source organism: Cupressus sempervirens (assembly GCA_028749045.1). Classification (NCBI taxonomy): domain Eukaryota; kingdom Viridiplantae; phylum Streptophyta; class Pinopsida; order Cupressales; family Cupressaceae; genus Cupressus; species Cupressus sempervirens. Next base: position 351,647,651 of record CM053785.1, read on the forward strand.
CGAATATGGGAGCGAAAGCAGAGCGCATTGTGAGATCAGTGTGTTGAGCGCTTGACTGGAAATGTGTTGTCTGCCCGTGGATGTCTTTCATGAATGGGTTCCAATACTGAGCCAAATAAGTTTCTAAGAGACTGCCAATTCATTCAAACTGCATACTCTTTTACCATGATTGGCCCTAATTCCAGCTTCACATATTATGACTCTGAATCATCCACTCGAAGGAACTTGCGTGTGAAATAAATCGTCGCCTATAACGTCTTCCACAAAATGCACCTACTTGCCCTGTTGATCCGTTTCAAAGCCCAATCTGCTCACACTGTGACTCGGACTTGATAGTCTTCCCTGATCACAAACTGAACCCTGATGTAAATAACCAACTGCCGCATGGATAGAATTTACTCTAGTTATTATGGTGATTAATACCACTCTCACTGATCCAACAATGAACAGTGATGCAAGAACCAGAAAATTGGCCTTAGGTCACAAATGATCGTCCTGATGAAATGACTGAATGTCACCTCCAATCTGCAATAATTCGGATGATATTTCACACCCTCAAAATTGCGTACCAATTGAGAGTTATCGTTCTTAATGGCCAACTGTGACAATTGCGAAAACCCTAGGTTCCACAATGCACCTGTGATTAAATCACAATCTGAAATCAGAGAGATAAAACAACTGCTTCATTCGAATGGAGCCCCGGGGTGCCTATTTATTCTTTTCTCTCCATCCTCTCCAGAGACTTCTAGAACATTTTTGATCTTATCCCTCAAGTGACTTTATTAAATATTTTTATAATCCAAGTCACTTTATTAAATATAAAGTTATCTTTTAATATTTATTTATTTAATTAAAAATTTTAATTAGTCGTCCTTAAAATATTCATTATTTTAGACAACTAGATTAATTAAATTAATTAAATCGAACTGTCACCAAAAAATGGGGACATGACAAAAACTAGTCAACTCTAACTATTTAACACTTTTAATCTTAGAATAAAACTTAGTATGTGATTTTTAAGGGAAAAGACATAGCTTTCAAATAGTATAAAATTTAAAATAAAACCACTTCCTTAATAGCTATGCCAAGGTAGCAAAATCAATTACTTTCATAAACAAGTATAAACCTAGGAAAAACAACTCCACCAATCGTCTTCGATGTGACTTCTCACCTTCGTTTCTCCAATTTTCCTGATTCAATCTTGGAAAGGGGACAAATGTTTGGCAATGCAGATAGAATTAAAGAATTTTAATCCTTTGTGAAATCGCTAATGATTCCTTCATTGCAATGTGAATTTTTATCCTTTGTTAAATCAGATTTCATTCACATTCCTTCCTTAGTTTCTCCAAATTTCAATATTAAATCTCGTAAAGTAGAGAAATTATTAAGAAAGTAAATAGAATTTATGAATTTTTAATGTTTGTGAAGTTGGTGAGGATTCCCTTCATTACAACATGTCAATCTCTTCTAGACTACTTTAATTTAATTAAATCTATCAAGACAAGCACCTTTTCAATAATTCTAGGAGAGCAGACCACATACTTGACAAGGTGACAACTACTCAGAGAGTGATGCTTGATCAAATCAATGAAAAACATAACACACTTACAAAGATTTAAAATATTTACAAATGTTTGGAGATCTAAAACTCTTGTTCATGGAATAGAAAGGACCTTCAATAGAAGTACTTTTTCAAGAATTGTCCATGAACTGGCAATTCTAGAATATCTCCTGATAATTCTTTGACAAAATAACAATCCTCACCCCACTTCTCATGAATCGAATATGGACCAAGCCAAATGGGATCAAATATCCCATGTTTACCCTTATCCTCCATTCTGACATTCCAAAGTATTTTTAAGTCTTCTGACTCAAATTTCCTTGCTGATGCCTTTTTATCATACAAGTTTATCACTTGTAATTCTAACTTTGCATTTTTGTGAAGGCCTCTCTTCTAGTTTCATCTAGTAGAAAAATATCATAAAATCTTATCTGCATCTCATCTATTACATCATCATCATATTGTTGGATAAATTTATACATTCCATTCAGATTGTTCTATAGTAACTTGGATTGTATTCCATAAACTAAGTCAAAAGGTGCACAACCTATTGCCTTCTTCATTGTTACCCTATCAACTCATACTGCTAAGGGTAATTTGGAATCCCAAGCCTTCTTGTTTTCATTCAAAATCCTTTTAATGATCTTCAATAGACTTTTATTATTAGATGTTGCCTACCCATTTCCTTGAGGATGATATGGGGATGATGTTGATTTGGTAATGCTATATTCTCACAAAATCTTTCATATTCCTTATATCTGAAACACATAGCCTTATCTATGATAATTTTATCTAGAGAACCGAATTTGATGATAATATTATTCAAGATAAGTCCATCACCACTTTACTAGTTGCCCTCTTGGTAGGGATTGCTTCAACCCCTTTTGTGAAATAGTCCGTTGCCACTAAAATCCATGAATGCCCACGAATTTGTTCATAATTTCTCCTCTAAAGTCAATTCCCCATTCCTAAAAAGGTGCTTGTACCTCCATTGATCTTAATGGTAAGTTACTAGAGAGCTTCAACTTGCTTGTGAATCTCTGACAAGCATCACAACTCTTTACAAGTTCATGTGCATCCCTGAATAATGTAGGCCACTAGAATCCAACCCTAATCACCTTATGAGAAATTCTTTTAGCCATATAATGACCTCCACATACAACACTACACATCTCATTTAGAATCTTGGCTGATTACTTTTCATCAACACATTTCAACAATACACCTTCCATGTTTCTCCACCATAGCTCTCCTCTGACAATCACATACTTAAATGGCTTGTAACTTAAATGACCTCTTCTAATTATCTCTCATATCTAGTGGAATCTTCAAGTATTGCAACTAATGGATTACACCCTTGTACCATTCACAAGTATCTATGTCACATAAGCTACTTTTGCAATCATCATCCAATTGGTTTACCTGGTTTGCTTCTAAGTTAGTGTTTTCCATTAATTTTGCAAGTCCTTGTCCTCTTACCAAATTAGTAATTTGGATGTTTATATTAAATTCTTGAATCCTATTGATCCATTTACACCTCCTACTAGGAGAATATATCTTTTACTACAACACTTGGAACCAAAGCAATTATAGTAGCTACCATGAGATAACATCTAAATTTCAACTCTACAACTTGAAGAGATTTTCTAAAAAAATGCAATGGGTTGCTCAAATCCTTCCTCATTTTTTTTGTAATAGAACAACTACATAGTATGAAATGAAGCAAAAGAAAACATGTGCATGGGATTTAAGTAATCAAGGGCATCTTTTATTACTTGTTATTTTTCTTCTGAAAAGAAATGGTTGGTTCACCATCCCATTTGATATCAAAACCTTTCTTGAGCATCTTAGAGATAGGTCTACTTACTTATGCAAAGTTTGTAAATATTATTAGAAAATTAATCTATCCAAAGAAGGATTGAATGCCTTTCACATTTTTTTGGCTTCTAAAGTTTATCAATGGCTTCTACCCTCTTAGGATCCATCCTCGCTCCTTTTTTTCCAGCAATATGCCCTAAGAGTTTACCTTCAATAACTCCAAAAGAATACTTCCTTGGATTCAAGGAAATACCATATTCCAAAGCCCTAGCAAACACCTTTTTAAGATGCATGCAATGATCATCTTCTTTCTCTAAATATGTTGTTAAGTCATTATGATATACTATTAATAATTTATCTATAAATTCTATAAAATCCACATCCATGGCTCTTTGGAAAGTAGCACCAACATTTGGTAAACCAAATGGCATTCTACTATATACATATGTTCCCCATGGTGTTGTAAAAATAGTCTTATATCGTTCTCACTCCTTGACAACCACCTGGTTATATCTTGAGAAACCATTCATCATTGACATCAATTTTGATCTTGTAACCCTTTGCATTATGGCTTCCATATAGGGCAAGCCATAATTATCCTTTAATGAAGAAATGTTCAATTTTCTAAAATTAACACACAATCTTATATCTCCATTTTTCTTCCTGACAAGGACAAGATTAGATACCCAAGAAGAATGCCTCATTGGCTTGATAATTCCAACATCTCTCAATTTCATCAATTCTTCTTGCATTTTTTGTGCCAAATTTGGATTAATAGGCGTTTGTTTCTGCCTAAAAGGTTTGGCACCTTCCTTTAGTGGGATCTCATGCTAAAATAAATCTTCTCTATAGGATTTCAAGTCATCATAAGACCAAGAAAACACATGTTTATGCTTTCTTAACAAGTTAATTAGGGCCTTTCTCACTCTAGGAGATAATCCCTTACCAATATATACCTTTTAAGGTGCATCCTCATTCCCAAGATTAATCTCCTCAAAATCTTTAGCATCATGTTCCTTAGCATTCAACTTGGATCTATCATGATTGTCAAAAATAGTTTCTAAGACAACAATTCATTTGGGAATCTTGTTTGTTTTAAGTTGAACTACCTCTTCTCCAAAGATAGTATCCTTACCTTCTACTATTTCAACAAATGCAACACAATCAATTTCTTGACCCAGAATTGTTCCTCACAATTTAATAATCTCAAGATATCTCTATCATCATCAAAAACTCTCCAGTTCTTAATGATATCAGGGACAAAAGGTTTAGTCTACATTTCTACTTTTGATATGCCAGCAAATGTGACAACCATCAAGATTTAAAGTAATGTTTGCTAATAGATCAGCCATCATGTTGTTACTCCTTTCCACCCAAGATATCCCAAATGCATCAAAGTTCTCTATTATATCCCATACAACATTTCTATATTGCCTTAACCTTTTGTTCTTAAAGACATAGATTGATTTCACTTTAGAAAAAACCAATTTAGAATCATCAATTACATGTAAACATTTAATTCCATGTTTATAGGCTAATCTCAAACCTAACAACAAAACCTCATATTCTGCAGCATTATTGGTGCATAGGAAACTCAAGGTGAAAGAAAACTTATAAGTAATCCCATCAGAAGAAATCAAAAGAACATGGCCAACTCCAAATCCATCTTTACAACATACTCCATCAATGTACATAGTCCATAAGTCCCCTTTCTTTTATTTGACTTCAACCTCCACTGCAATAGGTGGTCTGACAGACTCCTTTTCTAAAACTAGGACCTCATCCCTAAATGCATTTATGTCAGTAGCCCTACTATTCTAAAGGCTCAATTCTCGGGGGTCCCCAACCCTATATTTTAGTGGGGACCCTATAAAATTGTGGGGGCCATTGTGCATGGGGGGGCCACAAGTAATCTACAACAACAACTTTTGATTGAGGGGGTTGGTGGTGGGGGGGGGGGGGAGGGAGGCTGGGGTGCAGCTATTGGTATTGTAGGGCTATTCTACCCTTACTATTCTACCTACTATTCAAGATAATTCTCAACGGAGCTCCCATAGAATATTAGGGTGAGCATCAATCTAGGGCCATTAATGCTGAGGGAAGGATGCTCCAGCAAATAGCCTATTATTGTAGGGGCCCCTTTGCCTATTATTGTAGGGGGCTAGTGGAAGGCAAGATAGTGACTATTTGCCTTTAGAATAGTAGGCTCTATCCAGGGTGAGAAATGACCGAAGGTGAATGAAGCCTTCCAGTTGAACTCCCTTCCCCCCTACCTAAAATTTTATGCCCCCCCCCACCTTAGAATAGTAGGGTAGATTATTGCTCTACTATTTATTCTAAGGGTTGAACTATACAACTATAGTGAGGTTGGCAGAAGGAAAGGGATTCGACAATAACCTCACTTCCTTCTAATTCCCTATATAGTTTTAAGGCCCCCATAGAATTGTAGGGATGAGGGAGTTGCCTTCCTTCTCACCAGACAAAAACAAAGTGAGTTAGCCTAATAGCCCATCTCTGGTTCTCTCTCTCTCTCTCTCCCTATCCAACCATAGTCCCTTAGAATAGTAGGCTGGGTCCTCCCATTCGAAAGCCCACTTGAATGATCAGATGTCGTCGAGGGCTCTCCTATTGGCTAACATCGAACCTATCCCTGCTATAGAGGTATATTGAACGTCACCCTTTTTTCTATCCATAGAATTGTAGGGTCCCTTTAGAATAGTACGGAAAACCTACTGCTCATAAATTTTTAGGCCCCCTAAAATAATTATTTGCTAGTTAGTTATTATAGAATATTAGGGTCAGCTCCAACAATAATAAAGGAGAGGGGAAAATCCAGCCATTAATGTGTTGGAAGCATGCCCATTAGAATAGTAGGGCCAAGAAGATCCTTCACTCAACTCTCCATCTGGGGCTAAAAGGATGGATGGCCCCTATTATTCTATTATCACTAGGCCGGATGGCCCCTATTATTCTATTATCACTAGACGGACTAATCAAAGAAAAGAAAGGATGGCCCAGTTAGGAAGATAGTTGAAGGGAAGGGACTTCGAGAGGTAAGGGAAGATAGTCTATGGGCCTCCCATCCTATCTAGAGAACTTGATATTGGTTGCCTATAGAATAATGGGACTTCCTTCTTTCTTTGGATCCTCCAATTGAGCTAATACATACACCCTTTTAAGTTGAGACAAACCAACTGGGCCAATGCAACTAGATATGGGCAACATTTATTACAGACCTCGGTCAGATGCTCTATATTCCACTCCCTTCCCCCTACAATAGCTCAGTTTCTCATCTTCTTTACTCAACTATTATCAGGAATGGGTCACCCTATAGAATTGTAGGCAGTCATATGACCCAGACCCCTACTATTCTAATGGTCCCCTACAATTCTATAGGCAGGCCATAGAATAGTAAGGCACCTACAATTCTATAGGTCGTACCCCATGTCCGCGAGACTGACTTTTGATTGCCCTATCAAAACTCTAGGCGAGATGGTCCCAATGCTCCCTATAATTTTTAATTGATCGATTCGGCCTACTATTCATAGTGGCATCGACAAACCTTGTCGATCCTCTACTTCCCTCTGTGTACTACCTTATCCTACCCAAACATCACTCCAGTCGCTCATATGAATCCAAAGATTGAATGTGCTAGTGGTTGGTTAGATGGCAGCATCACTACTATATATGTGATACGACTCATATCAGTTATCATTTATATCACATATATAGATGAAACATCTGTGCATCTCAACCAATGTCTGTTGGACCAGTGCAGTGATCAGAGCCATCCACATTCGTATCAGATGTGTGATCAGAGAATACAATACCCCATGAGTGATCGATAGGGAATAGGACCCATAAATCATTCTCTCGTCAGGGAAGGGCCCCATAGTTTCTATAGGCGCTTATTGATTACCCATCATTGGTGACCAAGTTCGGTACCTTCAACCTAGAACAAAAGAGAAGGGAAGCTTGATTCTCTCCCCCTGCCATCATTTTGCACGGTGATACTTTAGCCCCACAAAATTGAATCTACAATTATTATTGGGGGTGGGGGGGCCCACACACGCCTATTAATGGCATCAGTTCATTAATGATGTTCATTAATAAACCTACCCTAATTCAAGTAACTTGCTAGAATAAACCCATAGAATTGTAGGGGGCTAGAATCAAGCTAGAATAAGCCCTTCTCGATAGTGTCTTCTAGTAGGTTTATTAATGAATTGATGCCCACTACTATTCAGCAAGGTAGGCTACTCACATTGCAGAAGGTTATATATCTTGTTATTCTAGCGTCATTCTAGTGGGTTTCTCAAATTTACTGATTAATAAGAGGGGCATAATTTTAGGGAAGATGAATAGTCAATGTTCATCTTCAGAATGTTGCCAACTCTGCTACTCCCAATCTTGATGATCTCACTCAAGTCCCAGAGGATGACGTGCTAAAAAAAGGTGGATCCCACAATGAAGGCATGGGTAGCACCCACTATAAAGGCAGAGGTTGAGGCTAAGGCACCACTTTTTTTAGTCCCGAATAAGAGTAAAGGCAGGGGGAGTTGAGATGGTATGAGCATGGGTGGAAACATCAAAGGAAAAGACAATGGTAGCATCACCTTACCAATTTTTTACCCTATTTATTATAAACTGTAGCCTAAAGAAATAATGGGCTAGTCTCTATAGCAGTTGTTGATTATGTGTGGCTTTCACTTGGTCTACTTAAAGTAGGTTGGTTCAGGTCTGACTTACCTACTCGTATAATGACTAAAACTCCTGGCCATGCCTTTTTGGGAGAATCCACCACTTGTTTTACCACCCTTGCTACCTCTATAGATGGGGGATCAACTTCAATGATTCTTCAACCAAGTGATAAGTAATGAGCTATCCCTATCTATCCCATTTTACTATAACCATCACTTGTAGGTACACTGGTTGGAACTTCTCAAACTAGAACATCATAGAATGCCAAGACAGTGCTTAACAATTCAAGTGTCAGATCTTGCAACATTCTTTCCAGATCGACAGATTGTTTGATAGCCCATAACAAAAGTGGGTAACCTCATAGCGACTAGCCATAGAATAGTAGGGCCCCCCACCCATAGCATAGGTATAGGCGTAGGGAGTAGGAGGAGAGGTAGGACCAGCTTTTGACCTTGGCTAGATAGTAGGGGACCCGAAAACTATTAAAGTAAACCCAGCTACAGTTTCATCCGTTGACTCATAATCTATTTATCTATAAACATATAAGCCAGTAGTAGTCCTATCATTAGTGCCAGAGTCTATAGTAGCATATCCATATCTTGTGGCAGAGGCAATAGAGGTTGCCAGGGCAAAGACATGGTCTGATACATAGATAGAGGTAGTAGTAGTAGAGCCAAGTCCATCTATTGGAGATCCAAGTCTAGTGGATTCAGGCTAGGGATGGGTGGAAGAGTCGAGGCTTACTCTAGCTCGATTCTAAAACTCTTTTAGCACCCCCCCCCCCACCCTCTCCTTTCTATAGTTTTCTATGGGATTCCCTACAATTCTATGGAAGTGGTGGGTGGGAGGAGATAGTTGCAGCGGAGCCCCCCCTTTTGAATTATTGCACTGATTGCCCTCCTATTCTAATGGGATCAATCCACCAGTCATAGATTTATATCATGTGCTAGTATATGCAAAGGTAGGAGTTTCGGTTGATGGACCTAGCCAGAGAACCAAATAAGGCATGGTAGTATCTATTGATTGAATTGTTTAAACTAAGAAGCATGTCAGTCATTGCCAATTATAGTTTGGATAAAGATCCACCAACATCTAAGCCAACCACACCAACAAGGAATACACCATCCTCACCCCATAGAATAATAGAGCATTCTCAAACCCTTAGTTTACTCAAGAATTTACTGCGTTAGAAATGAGAGTAGTGATAGCAGTATTGTAGCTAGTTTCAGTCGATGGCTTTGAAGCAATTGGTCTTGATCCAACATCCTCTCTGTAACCTTGCCTAACATACCCAATAGTCCTAGCTTCCCTTCACATCACAGTCCCAGAGGCCCTACTATTCTAAGGGATCTAGTGGTTGACCAAGAAGCATAGTAGAAGGTAGAGACACCACTGCCATATCGCTCAGCAATTTAATCCATTAATCCATAGTCAATAACTCACCCATAGTAGTTAGAAAGCCCCCAGGAATGGCCCCAACTACCATACTCTATATCCTCCCACCCCCATACCCCCCCTTTCTATAGTTGTAGGGCGAGATACCCTTTGCCATTAATTAGTGTAGGGAATAAACAAGATAGAAACCCTCTGTCGTTAATCTAGTCGATATATAATTGGAGGTCTCATCAGTAATTTAATTGTTCCATCCCCACACTCCATAGCCCCTAAAATTTTATGGTAGGGAATCAACCCGCTAAATGCCATAGAATTGTAGGGTACATGGGTTAATGGATCTCTTATTCCCACCCACCCAAGGAGGGGAGGGTGGGGGGAATTTGCCAACTATATCTTCCCACCCAACCCCCCTCCCCCCCCAATCATAGTTTTCTAAGGCTAGAAGGATCATTAATTAGAGGCTATAGTTGGCCCACCCAACTCGGGCTAATAACGAAATTCATTGATTATTGGATACGGGTTGCCATCTCGAGGAACAGATTAATGACAACCATGGGGAGGAATAATAGGACTAGGCTTGGGACTCGTGAATGAAAGCTGGAGAAAGGGTTCAAGAGCCACTACTAGGAGCCCTTTTGTATTGCCTTATGGTACTAGTTATAGAATCAAGGTAGGCAGGCCACTCAAATAAGTCTTTCTTCCCCGACTAGGAGAGAAGAAGGAACTGGGAGGTAGATCTCCTCGAGCCAAGTGGGAACCAATGGGTGGGAAAGAAAGCTAACAATTGATCGATCATCAACTGCCATGTTGATTATTGGGTTGGGCGTAGTTGGTTCCCAAGAGGAGTTTTAGGGATTGATTCTAAAAATAGAACCCACCCAACAACTAAGAATTCCCACCCTACATGCAGGGATGGGATGGGCCCTACTATTATATTATTCCCTATTATTCTATGGGGGTGGGAGGTTATAGATTTGGTTGGGTGGGAAACTATAATTCCCCAAGGTAGGTGGATGATAGTTGGGTGGGGGGAGATAGGATTGGGCATGTTACGTATATAATCGAGAAAGGAACGGGGGTATAACTTTAACAAAGAAAGAAAGAAATTGTGGGCAACAGATTTTTGCTTCCCCAACTTATATGGTTCTTGGGGGGCAACCAGAAAATTGGGCAATTATATCCACCCCAACTATAGATAGTTTTCCTTTCTCGATTCTATACATCTTATAAAATGGTAGGGGCCAACACCATAATCTACCGACTACCATAGAATAGTAGGGGCCCATCTCTTTTAGCCCTAACCCAACCCGAATCAATCTTGGCCCTTCCTTCCACCCACCCTCTCCTATTGCTTCCCACATGAACACCCCTACTATTTGCCAGGAAATTCTGTAGCATCACAACATTACCCCCACCCTGCTGCCCCACAGTAATCATATGATCTATACTTTTTGGGAAGTTTGTTTGCCCTACAGGGATGGGTGGGAGGATATAGAAGTGAGTTGGGAAGTTTTAAAATAGTTGTATCACACCCCATAGCCCATTAAATTTGAGGTAGGCATAATGGTAGTGTGCATTCATAGGACCCCTATTATTCACGATGCAGGGGTTGGGGACTCGACCTTCTATAGACATGGAAGGGGTTTCGCTCCACTCCCTTTGTTTATGATATGAATGGCCCAACCCTTCCTTATTTTCATCTAGAATAGGAGTAGGCACTATCACTATATAGTGATAGTAGGCTGAGGAAGGAAGGTTATATAGTGATAGTAGGTTGAGGAAGGTTTAGGTTTTAATAACATTCAAGCATGCCCAAGCAAAGCGTAGGGATGGATTCCTGCTAAACCCCATTTGTATTTATTCTAGATGGGTGAAGGTGAATAGAATAGTTTTGCTTCTATCATAGGCCCCTTTCTATAGTTATAGTTACAACCAACACCACCCCCTTCTATATTATTGCCCCCTTCTATACTATATTATTGACCCCTTCTAATATTATTGTAGGGCACCCAGAGGCAGGTTGTTTGGGGAGGCTAATCGGATCTATTCTGCGACCGATGCATTTGAACCCAAGGGTCAGGACCTAAAGCCCTATATAATTTTAAGGCAACCAGTTTGGTCCAACTAGATTAATCTATTAAAGAGAGGGGGTGAGGGAAGGTAGTAGTTCCTTTTCACCTCAATGGCTCACTTGGTCATCTAATCTCGGCCTATAGATAGTAGGGCATATGTAGAATTGCCTGTCTAATTATAGAGTCTTTCTCTCATTCCCCCGCCCCCCTCTCTTTGGAAATGGAGTATTAGATCAAGGACATACCATGCCAAGATAATATGGATGCGAACCAAACTAGGCTGAGCATTTTGCAAGATTACCTGAGAATCACAGTAAGGATTTTGGCCTAGTGACTTTGCATACAAACTCATGATTCTATATGACTCCCTTTCCAAACTTCCTACAGTTGACTCCTTTTATCTAAAGTGAGATTGCATGCATGCAAGGGGCTCGTAGCGGCCGATTGAGTAGCGAGCATCGGTTATCTGCATTCTTTCTCCTCACGAAGCAAGGTTCCTTAGCCAAGCACAAGGAGCAAGTTTCCCAAGTCCTCTCTAGTTAGATTAGATTGATTGGTCCACCTCCCTATCTTCAGCCAGAAAAAAAAGGCCATATTTCATTATGCAAGCAGAATTTACCCTATTGTTTCTTTAGGCTCAAAATTATACAAGGCCAACCCACTATAGCCCCTCCCACCCTATAGGGTGAGATGGCTTCTCTCTTCTTCTCACTCTAACCGATAAGGCCTATAGATAGTAGGGCTTCTTGGATGCGGGCTACCACCTGACCTATGTATGGATCGATTTGACTAAATGCCCTATAAAGAGTAGGGGTTCTTACGTCTAGGCTTACAAACAAATAGGTTCACTACGCTTACACCATCCACAATTGGTGGGTGTAGTTGGCCCTTCGGGATCAGGAACTATGATTTGTAGGGTAAGGTAGGGGCCTATAGAAACAATGGGGTGGGATCAATAGCAGACATTAGCTTCTTTCTGGAACACAGAGCTAGTCACACATTTTCATGTAGGAACATCCATTAGAAGCCAAAACCACCACCAACATCTTTTCAGCAGTAATAGAACTAGTTTGCAAGTTCATATCCTCAAGAAAGTAGCCCGTAGGTTCCCTTACCTCCTCCTACCGAACCCCAATATAACCACCCACAATTAATCTACAATTATTATTGTAGATTAATTATGGGTGGCCCACAATTACAATAATAATTGCCTGAGATATTTCCCTCATGCAGGTATTTCCCCTACCATTCCTCCCCCCCCTGGTGACCTCACCTCAATTTATCTCTAAACAAGGCTCCCAGGAGGAGATAGGTGGGTATCTATGTGCCGCTATGAGGAAGGTGAATAGTTAGTAGTTCTAGTAGGGCCGCATCTCTTATCTCTCCATCTACTTGTTATGTCTACATCTAAGATCTGGTGCTCCTCTTTGTCCGGCTCAATCCAATCAACTATGTACATAACATGAGTCATCCCAGCTTGATCAGATTCAATCACCGCCACAGGCATTAGAATGGAAAGCTAGTTGTCACTTACTTTGCTATTAAGGCTACCACCTATTATTGATAAGCTAATTTATACCCACTTTTGGGGTCAGTAAATTCCCCTCCTTCCAATTCAGATTGGCCCCCCAACTTACTATTCTACCTAAATAGATTATTGCCCTACTATTCTAAAGGGCTTCAGCTTCTGGTTGGCCAAGCCAGAATACCAAAGGAGTGGTTGGATGGCCTTCCCCCTACCCCAAGGTGAGAGGACCAACCTTGGTTATCGAGAAGGGTTGATCAGAGAAAGAACCTACCACTGGACCTACAATTATACAAAAAAGGGCCCTACTATCTAGTAATTAATCAGTCAATTCAATTCTAATGGCATTAGTGCCCGGATCAACTTGCTAGATTAATATAATAGCACTGGGGTTAATAATAGTTGGGGGTAGGGGCTAGGATAAGCTAGAATATGCTAGCCCTTTCTATAGTAGGGGGTGGTTTAGAGGGCCAAGAAGAAATTTAGGGAGGTTTAAAACAAAGGATGATTCGATTAGAGAAAGCATGGGCCAAACAATAATATGTTTGGGGGCCCAGCCCTCTACCATTCTATAGGCTTCCTCAACTGACTAATCCACTAAGGCAGTATAGTTAGCACTAGTTGCCCCACTCGATTTCTTGTCCCATCCTCCAGGATAGCTCAAGCTACCTTCCTTCCCTCTAGTTGGAGGATCGTAGACTCTCCCTGCCTCTGCATGCACCAGCCCTACTATTCTAATGGGCTCATCTGATGGGGTGCCCTACTATTCTATGGCCCCTCCTAGAATTTTAGGGCCACCTATTGGGCTCCCTCCCCTAGGGAACCTTACAGCAATACATCCAGCTTGAATAATATAATAGTAGGGCTTGCCTGTAGGGAATAATCTAATAATAGGGCCTTCTTAGAAATACTTTGGCTAGACCTGATCAAATTATTTATCTCCCTGGGCTAGCCCTACTATTCTATGGCGAACCTACCGGGCCAACTATTGGCCCCTACAAGCGTTTGTCGCTATCCCACCCCCACCACTGGCCTTGCCTCCTCCCACCCTGGGATGCCCCATAGAGCCATAGCCTAGCCTAGCCTAGCCTAAAATTGATAGGGATGGGATAGGGGTAAAAAACTATTTACATTTGGATGGGAACACTTGCCTCTCACCTAATCTCCATAGGGTCGAGGAACCCTATGATTCTCAAATTAAGACTTCACCGGGGGTGTATAAAGGGCTATCCACCCAAGTGTATGGGTAGGAGGCAAGAATGTGTTGCATGCTCTGTCCAACTGGGGCAAAACCATCCTTTGTTCACTCCCACCACCACCCATCCAATAGAGAAAGGCCCAACTATACCCCCACCTTCTAGGTGGGGGGGAATGGCTAGGGTGGGTAGTTAATACCACCAACAACAACTATATCTCCTTAGGTTGGGGGAGGGGCCCCAAAAATAGATTATTGGAGGGGGGTGCATCTTTTTGTCTTTCCAATGCAAAGAGCCCACCCAACTGAGGCAGGTCATAAATGGGTCACCCCTATAGAATTGTAGGTAGTCATATAACCCAGCCCCTACCATTCTATAGGGCACTGGAAAATTAATGGAGGTGATGCTGCAAAGATGCCCCACCTGTAAAGGTTAGGGCCCCAACCCTTACCATTTTAAGGGGCCCTACCCTACCCTATATTAGAATGAGAATGGGAATGGGTAGCTCTATTCTATTATTCCCAACCTAGTCTTGGGTGGGCTAATTGGGTTTTAGAATTATCATCCAAGGCCTAAGGTGATGCATTGGAAGGAACAGGCAAAAGCCACCTGCCTTAACTTTCAACAACATGGCCATTCTATTATTGTGGATGGTCTGTTATTGTAGGAAGGATTCAATCCAGCCATAGGTTCCCCTACTATAGTTTTTAATTTACCCTAAAATAGATTATTCTCCCTAGATTGGATTATTGGGGTAGGGCACCCATTTTCCCCTACAATTTTATAGGCCCAAGAATCCTAGCTTTGAAACTATGGATTGTTGGGATAGCCTTAATATACTAGCCATTCTGGGGATTCGGTTACTATCAGGGTGGAGCGTTGGGGTTCTTTCCCTTAACAACTAAACTAGCCATTCTTGGGTAGCCCCTATTCTTTATTGATCCCTAGCATTATTGGGATTCATTTCTTAAGACCTACCCCCATTCTTGGGAATCCTACCTAGCCAAGTGTAGCATTGGGATTCCTTGCTTCCTTCCTTTCCCCATTCTTTTTCTAGCTTGCCTACCTCTCCACTCAAATTCTTGATGGCGATTCCCTATAAAATGGTGGGGTAACATGGCAATTATTATTCCAAACCCATATCCCAACCTTCTATAGTTGTTGGGCATGTTACTATAGATGGGGGCACAACTTAGAATCAGTTTGAACTAATACAATACCCACACACGCCATCACTCGCTAGCCCTATCTTTGGCACTATAGTTATAACCCCAACTCTATAGCTTTGATTGAACCAATTATAGTTATAGTTCTCATAGAATCGAGGAGATATTCCTACTATTCTATAGGTAATATGCCCCCCCCACCCATCCTTATCCCAACCCAACTCGATTCATCGACCCTACTATCTATAAGCTAGCTACCCACTCTATCTTGGCGGGCAGCCTTGCATGCAGGGGTGTTCATGTGGCCCCCTTCGCCTATTATTATAGGGGGGTGGAAAAGGCTTTTTGTCATACCTGGC
Source organism: Cupressus sempervirens (assembly GCA_028749045.1). Taxonomy (NCBI): domain Eukaryota; kingdom Viridiplantae; phylum Streptophyta; class Pinopsida; order Cupressales; family Cupressaceae; genus Cupressus; species Cupressus sempervirens. The sequence continues at coordinate 351,663,444 of CM053785.1, forward strand.
CAAATAAACTATAGGTTGCCCCCGAATAATTATACGATATGGCGCAACCGGCTACCTTCCAGTTGCCGCCTTTAGAATAGAAGGGCAAATATATGGCATGGCATAACCAGGCCCAACAAGAACTGGTTGTTATTCTAGTTGAACTATAGAGAAGGCTATGGCCCTACCCTATTCTAAAGGGGGTGTTCATGCTCCTATGTTCCACCCAGCCCTCTATTTGATAGGGCCGACGACCCCAACCAATGCCTAGATTAAAACCTATTGCTTTTGGTAGTGGGGAGGGTAAAGATTGGCCCTTCGAATGATAATATTTTAGGGGTTGTCTACATCAACTTCTTCTTTATTTGTAGGGGCTGAATAATCTATGTTCGGGGGGTTATCTCAACATGTTTTTATCTAGTAAGGGGCCAACTAATCGATTAATCTATTTGAGGGGAGAGGCCATCTAGGGCTAGCCTACTTAGGCATGTGCCCATAAAATTTTACGATGAATCTGGCTCTAGTCTAGCCCTATAGTTCCCACATGACCTGTAGGCATGTGACATATAGAATGCCCTACCCCTACCTTGAGAATGAACCATTGCCTTACATGCACTGGAAGCAATTATAGAAATGTTGGAGGAGATAGATGAGAAGTGGGTCGGAACAATGGCCTATATTAGAATGGGTTGTGGGGGTTGGGTGGGCCAGATTCTATACGTAACATGCCCCCTAGGTACTTTATATTGACAAGTAAGGTACCAGCCACCAGCCAGAGTAATGGCCCACAGAGAATGGATGTGACCAGCAAGCAACTTCTTCCTTTGAAGGGGCCTAGAATTCTATGGGTAGGACTCTTGATTAACAACCCATGGGCCCTTTTGGCACAACTAGAACTAGAATTTCATGCCCCTCAAATTCCCCATAGAATTTTAGGGGGCCCACCCTTAGAAGAATTATAGAACTATACTAGCAACCTGCAGGGGCCCATTCCCTAGAACAACTTTAGTATAGTATAGTAGGATGACGACTAATAAAGTGTCAGGGCATACTCGTTCCCCATAGAATAGGGCAGGCCACCCAACTGGCATCTATAGAATAATCTTCCCTCTATTCATTAGCAGGGGCACCCACCACTCGAGATCCCCTGCATGTAGGGGGGACGCCTACTATCTATAGGCCCCTACTATTAAAGGGCACCCCACCCAGCCCCTTACCATTCCCCTATAATTTTATGGAACCCCTACCCAAAAGGCTTTTATAGGCCCCTATAATTTTATGGGGGGGCCTACAATTCTATGGGGGTTCTGTTCTAGGAGGCAATAGGATGCTCGACTTCATGGTTTTCACTCTCGTAATTGCTAGCCAGGGCCCACTAGCAATGCTGCTTGGCAGGGGGGTCGATTGAATAGGTGGGATTTTCAAAGATAGATGCCTTAATTGGCTAGAAAATAAGCTAGGGATAATGGGAGCTAACTAAGAAACCCTAAAATTCTATGGGCTAGAATTGGGGTATGATGTTGAAAAGTGAATAATGGTTAGCTCCAAAGAATTTTGTACCTAGAGGTTAAAGGGTCTTGTTGCTCCTATCTATCATTCTGAAGCTAAAACTAGAGCTTTGACTAGGATGGGAGGCCAATAATAGCTCAAGAACCTGCTACCTAGCTGCTAATAACTCTTTCTTGCACATAGGTAGAAAAGGGGCCCCTATTGGCTCACAGTGTTCCAACTTGATATGTTATTCCCATTTCCCCTAATTGACTAAGCCCCAATTCCACTTATGGGATGGCTATCCATCAAATTGAAGAATGGCGCCCAATGCCCTACTATGGAATAGGGGATTTGCCTTTGTAGCTTTTCCCACTCCCCTACACCCAAAAGATCTTATGGGCCTGCCTTTTGAAACAAACTATAAAATTGGGTTGGGCCACAAGAAATGTCAGGGCAACTCCTCATGCCTAATAACTACCAGATGATAGGGCCGATTACGAGTAATGGTTTCTTCTGTCGATGTCATCCCCATTCACCTGTCCAAAAGGTATTTATTTCAACCTTCCCTTTAGAATAGCCTATAGCCCATAAAATTTGGTAGGTTCCACACAGGTCATGCCTACTGTCTAATAACTATTTCCCACCTACTCGTTTATAGCTAATAGTTGCTTCTAGGTCTGCCCTCGACAATAACTTAAAAAAAGGATTCCCCTCCCTACCTCACCATTTTGATAGGCCTTACTATTCTATGGGGCCCTTTCCTAGCCTACATATTATTGTACCCCCCCCCCCCCCCACCCTTAGAATAGTAAGGATGCCCATACCCATAAAATTTTAGGCTAGGGCCTTACAATAATCTATTTAAGGGGCCCCACCCCACCTCCGCACCCCCCACTATTTAAAGGAAGGGAAGGGTAAGGGGAAGGGGTAAGGGTAAGGTAAGGGATCCCTATATTTTAAGGGTTGGTCCCCTACCCCTACTATTATAAGGTAAAGGAATAGGGAATGGGCAGATGAGGTGTAACCTATATAATTTTAGGCCATAGTCTTTAGGCTACTGGGGTTAATAATGGTTGGGCACCCAAAGAATACAAATGGGAAGGTATGAATATGAATCTAGGAAAACAAGGTAAACTATATATGCTTCTGATGCACATGGCTCCCTTTATATTGACTTTATCTATTGCTTTTCATCACTGGTATGCCATAAAATAGTAGGGCCCCTATAGTAAAATGGAACAATAATCAATTTATCTATGGGGGGCCCCTTCGCCCATAGCCATATAATTTTAGGGTAGGGCAGGGGAGGGGCTTCTATCTCTATCTTTGATGCCTAGTGAAACAACTGGTGATACTTATGGCTATAGAATTCATAGGGATGCTACTGGGTGAGGTGGCCCTATTGTTTCTTTAGGAAACAATGACTGGATTGATGAATTCAAGATGAGCTACGAACTCTTGAATGGAAATATCTGAAACTAGCTTCAGGACTAGGCCACTTGATCTACACCTGTATTTGGATCTTTATCTGCAATCGACAAAATTGTAAGGGGTGCTCAGCGAGGTGTTAGGTAAGCTGAGTAAACTCAATCAACAAGATAAATTGCTACTATTTCCACCCACTGCCATTAATCAGCCTACTAGACCCCCCATTTTTGTTATCAAAATAGGTTCCAACATGGGCCCTTTAGAATAGTAGGGACCCTAAATTGGTAAGAATGCCATAACAATCTCTCCTTTAACTAGCAGGGATATTGACTCTTTAACTATAAGGCATGATATTGGTTCTGGAACTACCCTTGTATAGTAAAGGGGTGCTAGATCAATGGTTTCAATTGTTACATCTGGATATGTTCAAAATCCCCCACAGGGCTCTGAAATTGGTTCTAAATAAATGGGTTACAATAATATAGAAGGGGTCGAGAAAGCCCATAAAATTTTAGGGAATGGGCCCCTACTTCTCTATAGGCACCCACTATTCTAAAGGCATTGCAGGAGGTATGAGGTGGGAGGGCTCGGCTAACAAGGTAAACTACTCCATATGGATATGAATCTAGATAGGGTGTTAGCACAAGCTCTTATAGATCCATAGGGCTTTCTCGCTATTTTTTACTATAACTATGATGCCTATGCCTCTCCCACTACTGATGTATTTATCAGTTAGTCTCCCTATTTTGACTTTACCCACACTTGGTAAAGGATTTTTTTGCACATATGCCTATAGAAACAATGGGGCTCCAAGAACAAAAAAAAAGATTTATGCACGCAGAGTGTGTTCCTACTTTATTGTACATGCTAATGTGTTCCAACAGAGTTTCAATAGATTCTAGTGTGTTCCAACAGAGTTTCAATAGATTCTAGTGTGTTCCAATAGAGTTTTGGCATGATGAGAATCAAAACCATGAAAAAAGGGATGCTAGGCCCTACCCTTAGAATTGTAGGGTAAGATGTTGGGACATATGGGATAGGTAAGTATGCTGGTTCATCGAGATGATGGTTTTGTTGCCCTATCTGGTATCGGGGTTCAATCTCCATCTCAATCAGGCCATATATAGATAGGGGCACCTAGATTTTAAACTGGCACCATCTCTAGCTAAGCTTATAAGCACATTTGTGCGACATTGATAAAATGGTATTGAGATCTCTATGCACACCCATTGCCCTACTATTCATAGGCGATAAACTGCCTTTGTTGATGCCCCCTACCCCCTACAATTTATAGGATAGGTATAGGCAACTGCCCCTACTCTCTATAGGAAAAAGGCACTAACTCTTTAACCGACTATTGAACCAGAAGGAATGCTATAGGCTATGGAGAAATATATGAAGGATGATAAGGACTCGAAACTAGATTGACTAGTTTAAGGCCAAAAGCTAAAACTGTTCACTATGGATCTTTATCTGGGCAGGTTGCTACCCCCTTGCTTCTTTCGTTGTATCTAACTCCATCCCTGATACTATAGGTTATGGGTCTGTAACCATGCAAAGGGAAGCTAGCTCCAAATCCTATGGGGTGAATGGAATAAATGGGGTATGCTTATGCAAACTCATGAGCCCATTAGAATTGTAGGGGAGGTCAATCACAGGTGTGGTAGAACAATTAGAACTAAGCAAGGAGATAGTGAAATGTGCTGCCACCCTAACTTATGCCCTACTATTCTAAAGAGGTGGAACCGAGTGAATGGAAGCTGGGGGCTATAGTCCTAGAACTGGAGGAGATTCTGGGCGTAAAGGCAATAATATGCAACCATAAAATGATAGGGGCATCCCTACTATTCAGAAACTTTCTTAGATAAGGGTTTTCTCTTTATCTTTAATGGTCACGGGGGATACCCTCACAGCACACACCTTCCTTCCCACAAGATAGAAACTTTGGATTGCCAGAACACAACTGAGTCGATTTCCCAACCTCCTCATGGGTTTAGAATAATAGTTACCATGATTTAATCATCACCTAGAATTTAGAATGGGATAGGATAGGGGGGGCTTGAACTAACCTGCTATCTTAGCCTACCTTCCTTACGATCCTTTCTTTCTTTCTTTCCATTGGAGCTTCTCACAGCCCTACTATCTATAAGGCAATAGGGAGGGCCCATCCTTCACCCCTTATAGGCCTTGGAATCTAACATTATGGGCCGATTAATTTGAGGACAATAGGGAGGTATCACCTTCCCCAACCACTAGATGGAACTCCTTTCTCATTCACAATTAGATGGATTGACCTTTGCACCAGAGCTATCCCTCCTATCCAGCCAACAAACTCCAACTAGTTCCCCCATAGGGGTCTTAGAATAGTAGGGGAATAATCTGCCCATTTTTGTCTAGGTGGGCCACATGGTGAAGGAAGGGTGGACATCTATCTGGGGCAGCAATAGGAAATGATGTTGCCCTACAAGGCCCTACAATTCTATGGGATGCCACCCTACTGGCCACTCCCACATGGGCTTAATAGCCCATAGAATTGTAGGGCCTATAGATTAGTAGGGCTTCTCTTCTACTCGCAACAATAGAATAGAGGGTGGGACCTAACCAATGTGGATAGTAGTTACTACCTACTATTCTATGGGCATCTGCTTCTTTCTGGAGCTACATCCAATGTTGTTACCACCTAATAATATATTGTAGGGGCCACCATAGAATAGTAGGGACCTCCCTACCCCTTATAATAGTAGGGGCCATAGAATTGTAGGGCAAGGTACTGACCCTTAGCAAATAGGGTGCCCATATATTTGAAGGGCCACCCATCTAGCCATTTCTGGTTTCATAGAGAGAATAATCTGATTCATACATTGCTCAATCTTGGACCCCCTCTTCTGCCCCTAGCTCGTAGCTCGATATATATAGAGAGGTGACCTTTCTAGTTGTTACTCTACTTGCCCCTTAGAATAGTAGGGTGAACTATTCAAGTTATGGGAATATAGATTACCACCATAGAATAGTAGGGGCCATAAAATAGTAGGGCACAATAGAGCTACCCCCTCAATTTTATAGGCATCACTATGCATCTCGATAGAGCTGCTTCTCTTGTTGATAGAGTGATTGCAAAGCTCAATAGTGCAAAGCTGCCCACTCTACCAATAGTTGTGTGTGTAGCCTTACAAATAAATCTTTAGGGCCTCAATCAGGTGGGAGGAGATAGTGGGTGTATTGGGCCTCGGGGAGAAGGTCCCTCTAGCAAGTTAGATCAATCTACCTATTTTCCATCAACTACTACTTTCTTTGGTCACTATACTTTTGCACCATCAACAAGGAGCCTAACTATACCTACGCAGGGGGGCTTCAGATCCATTCAATAAAATGAATCCAACTAGAACTAGATGAAGGACCTATCCATCCTTCCATAGGGGGACTATAAACTTTACTATGTGTATCTTTGCTCTATCCTAATTGGTTAAGCTTAGTGATTAGCAATGCATTTTGTGTGCACAAGTGGCTATGCTATAGTTTGGATAGGCATGTCGGTATTGGGTGGTAGCTGTTGCCTCTACTACTGTATTTGGTGCTAAGTAGTCAATTTTTTATTAGACTAGCAATCCTCCATAGCATTCTATTTCCACCAATCCCTTCCCTTCCCTTTCAATAGTAGGGGGCATTTTTGCGATCATTTCCTTCCTATTCCTAATGCACACTTTAAGCCATCATGTACATCCTCGGATCAAACCTTGGCCAAGCCTTTTCACGCACCTTCTTTATCAAATTATATCGAGTCCCTAAAATTCTATAAGGAACCCGTAGATAGAGTAGGATAAATCCCATAATGACTTGCAAAAAAAGCCTTTTGTATAAATGGAATAGTACAAGAATGGAGTAGAGCCTGGGGAGGGGGTGGTGGGTTGTTCTTTAGCAGCCCCTACTATTCTAAGGTAATATTGGTGGTTCTCTTTTCAACTATAGGAGGAGGGCTAGCCCCCTACGATGTGTAAGGGCTTACTGTGTAATGTCCCCATTTTAGCAGTTGACCAAGTGTGTGCGCGTTAGCCTTGTTCTACATGGTCCCGAGGGCTAACAAAGGGTTTAATGGGATCTTGGAGTGTTTTGGCCTAGTCATTTCCAGTTTGGGCCAAAACGAAGTTGATTTACTTAGTTTCAGGCATACTTACTATTTTTAGTAAGTCGGCAGGACATAGTGCAGGTCAATTTTGGTGATTGGATTCGATACTCCTCGGTGAGAGCTTTCCGATGAGCTATCACTCGCATTATTCAGAGTCCGATTGCTAATACATTTTAATGCCTGAAGTTTTATTAAAGTAACGTCTAATTTAATTGTAAAATATTAAAGTGTTACTTTAATATTTATTTTATGGTGATGTGTACCCAAGGGAGACATAAGGGGTATTTTAATATATGTTTTATATTACACATATTTTATCCCACATTGCCCATATGAGTTGAGGGGACCTGTGGGAATAGAATAAAAGGAAGCATTTGTGGCTTCATTAGACAGGTGGAATATGAGAAGAAATTGGTGTGTGAGTTGCAGCTTTGTTTTCGGCATTTGAGGACGTCTATCCTCTCTTGTAACATTCTAGACGTCATTCCCTTGGGGTTTGGCCTTTGGAATTCTTTCTTATTGGCTTCATTATCAGGCAGTTTAGTTGCATTTCCGGCTACAGGCAGATTTGATATTTTGCTCATATCTTCTTCACTACTTGTCCGACGCTTATGCCGCTTGGAGGGAATGGTATTATGAAGGTAGTGGACTGATTGGAGGACAAAGTATTGTAGCAGCAAGTTCGTAAGCATGGGCTGGAGTATTATGACAATATTGCTGAAGTAATTAGTGAGTTGATAAATCTGCTATGTATTTGATTTTATGAATTCTGAAAATAACATTTTATTAGCAGCAGTTCATTTCCACTTTGCATATCATTGTAGTTGCTTTCTTGTTTATGTTGTATGATACCAATTCCATGCACGAAACACAACAAACAATAAATGTTTGATTCCCGGAATTATAAGGGGTTTAAAACATTAAACGGAGAAATAAGAAGTTGAATGCAAATTGTTTGACATAATTCCTTTCAGCAATTTGGTTTAGTTTTTTGGGACATCCAGGGGTGCCCATTACAGTGGTATCAGAGCTATAAGTCCTGCCATCTTGTGGAGGTCTTATAGGGAATTTGGAACAGCCGGATAGAGGGAAAAAGTAAGTAAAAAAAACACAGGCTAAGAATTTATGTTTGAGCATGCGACAGGGGTCTTATAATTTCTGCGATACCAGAGCAAGACAAAATAGGATTTCAGACTTGCAAAGCAAACAGTCTAGTACATCCGTGCAGGGGGATATTGAATTCAACCATACAGACACAGAGGAGATATTCTGTGATCAGGACAATAATATGGGTGATCGAGATGACAGGAATACAGGATTAGGCGGAGGCAGAAATACTGGTCCAGATCAAGGGGAGGTACTATTCCGACAGTTACTGGATACATTAGAGCAGGGGCAGCGTATGCAGCAGGAGCAGAATAGGCGAATGGACATGATGTTGCAGCTCATGGCTAGACAGATGGGTGTCAATATTAATCCAGGTGATGCAAACAACAGAAACAATAACAACGAGGGAAACAATAACAACGGGGGAAACAATAACCATGAAGGCCAAGGAAACAACAATGGTCCTGAGAATAACATTAATGGTAATAATGGACACGGCAACAATGGGAATGAGGCTGATAACTTTAGACACGTTGCACGCCCAGCACGGACTGTGAGCTCGAGACCTCTTCTACCCACTTTTCCACCCAGAGATTTGGTTCATCCAGTAAACGAACCGCAGATTACCGAGTTACAGGATCAATTCAGGAGGGACTGGGAGGCTAGTGGACCAGAGTTTCAGGCGGATATTTCTCTTAGAGATTATATGGACTTGAGGATGAGACACATGCCTAAAGCATGAGGGAGGAATCAAAACTTTGAGCTGAGGAAGAAAATTGGAAAACTTTCTTTACCTTATTATGATGCTTCAGGGAAGATGACTGCACGAGCTTGGGTGCAGAAGGTAGATACATACTTGCAGCTTAATCCTATGCCTGAGGAGGAGGCTATCAAGTATGCAGCTATGCACTTGGATGGCCTTGCACATGAATGGTGGCATCATGGCATGGTGACTTTGGGGCATAATCAGATTACATCTTATGAGGAATTCACCGAAACATTGATTGGGAGATTTGACACTAAGGATCCCGAGTTACATTTCAAGGAGCTAGCACAGTTAAAACAGTCAGGTTCTGTGGATGCTTACATTGCCGAGTTTCAGCGCTTGTCTGTACTTGTTACTGATATCTCTCCTAGGAGATTGGTGGTGTTATTTTGTGATGGTCTTGCTGATCCATTACGAGGTTGGGTGAAGGGACATGATCCACTCACGTTAGCTGAAGCAACTAAAAAGGCACGAGATTTAGCCCCTTCGGTATACAAAGGAAAAAACCATTCAACAGATTCTTCCTACCGCAAGGACAAAGACAAAAAATCATTTCAGAAAGAGTATAGCAAACCCAAAGAAGGATCAAAAGGACTAGAAAATGAAACCTTGAATGAACTTCGAAAGAAGAACCTGTGCTTCCATTGTAGAGAGCCTTGGGACTTATCTCATAAATGTTCTCTCAAGGCTAAGGCAAATCAAATGGAGTATTTTTCAGCAGAAGAGTCAGAGTCAGAAGGGGAGGATCAGCACTCCGATTCAGATGAGGGTAACACTATAGAGGAGAGCAACATTCCTAAGGATGATAGATCGTTGGCACGCTTGACAGGGGCCCAAAAGGCAATCACATTTAAGGTCAGGGGTACTATCCAGGGGCAGAAAGTGATATCTCTTATTGACACTGGGGCTACACATAACTTCATAGATGCACAGTTGGTAGCCAGGAGAGGGTTACAAATAGAGGAGCATGATGGGTTTAGAGTCATGGTGGCTAACGGTGATAAGTTATTATGCACTCGGAAGATATCTAATCTTCGCATCAGGTTTGGAGATGGCTACGAGTTGGAAGATGAGTTCTATGCTGTGGACATGGGAGATTATGATGTCATCCTCGGCATGACATGGATGGCTTCACTAGTTGAGTTCACACTCAATCTAGTGAAATTGGAGATGAGATTCCAGCATGAGGGGAGAACTGTGGTACTTAGAGGGCTTTTAGATGGAGGTTGCAGAATAGTGTCCTTAAGGAGAATGCAGAGACTTTTTCGTCATGATGACATAGAGTGGGCGGTAGAGTGCCACATTATGCCAACTTCACCAGAGCCACAAGAAAAGAGTCATCCACTAGATGTCCAGAAGATACTTGATAGACACGCTAAAGTATTTAGCGATATTCCTCATGGGGTTCCTCCTGACAGAGGGATGGAACATGTTATTGAGCTCGAGGAGGGAGCCAAACCAGTTATGATTACTCCCTATCATCATCCTAAGAAACACAAGGATGAGATAGAGAAGGAGATTAAGGATTTGTTGGAGATGGGGCATATCAGGCCCAGTAAGAGCCCTTTTGCTTCAGTAGTAGTATTGGTAAAGAAGAAGGATGGGACAATGCGCATGTGCATCGATTACAGGGCACTGAATAAGAAAACAATTAAAAACAGGTATCCCATTCCTAGGATTGATGAGCTGATTGATGAGTTGCATGGGGCATGCTTCTTCACCAAAATTGATTTGTGATCCGGATACCATCAGATCAGGATGAGAGCAAAGGACATTGAGAAAACAGCCTTCCGATGTCACTATGGCCACTTTGAGTTCATGGTTATGCCATTTGGTCTAACCAATGCACCTGCTACATTTCAAAGTTGCATGAACCAGGTATTCAGGAAGCAGCTGAGGAGATTTGTCTTGATCTTCTTTGATGACATCTTGGTCTTCAGTAAGACCTGGGAGGAGCACTTACATCATCTGGAGGAGGTGTTATCTATTCTGGAGAGAGAGTCATTGTATGCCAAGGAATCTAAATGTGAGTTTGGCATGACTGAGCTCCTTTACCTGGGGCATATCATTAGTGCAGATGGCGTTTGGGTTGATCCCGAAAAGATTAGAGCTATTGTAGAGTGGCCTACTCCCACAAACCTTACACAACTTAAGGGATTCTTTGGTTTATGTGGTTTTTATAGAAGGTTTGTTAAGGGATTCTCACAGATTGCTACACCCTTGACAGATCTTACCAGGAAAGAAGCCTTCGTGTGGACAGGGGCAGCACTGAGGTGTTTTGAGCATTTCAAGACGGTAATGTCTTCATGTCCAGTTCTAGCTCTACCGGATTTCACAAAGCCTTTTGAGCTTCATTGTGATGCATCAAGTGATGGGATTGGAGCAGTATTGATGTACGAGAAGCATCCCATTGCATTCGAGAGTAGGAAGCTCCGAGGAGTTGAGAAAAGTTATTCTGTCTATGACCGGGAGATGTTGGCCATAATGCATGCATTGGCCAAATTTCGATCATATTTGGTAGGTGGACGTTTTGTGATCAAGACTGATCACAACAGTATTAAATACTTCATGAGCCAGCGTGATCTTAATGATCAGCAACAAAAATGGGTGACTAAATTGCGGGCTTATGACTTTGACATAGAGTTTGTCAAAGGTAAGAAAAATGTGGTGGCTGATGCCTTATCTCGGAGACCTCACTTATGTGCTCTAGCAGAGATTTCAGGAGATTGGAGAGATCGGATTATAGCAGAGTATGTCGGAGATGCTTGGGCTTCTGGATTGATTTCAGGTACCATACAGGATGATCGCTATGAGGTGATAGATGGATTGATAAGAGTTCAGGACAGGGTTTATTTGATTCCGTCATCACATTTGAGAGAGGCGATATTGAAGGCATTTCATGATGCACCCACAGCAGGACATCCAGGGGTCTTCAAGACCTACAGGCAGATCCGAGAGCGGTTTTCATGGAAAGGGCTCAAGGATGATGTTCAGAGGTATGTCAGGGAGTGTATGGTTTGTCAACAGAATAAGGGAGAACACACATTTCCTGCAAGTTTATTACAGCCCTTGCCCATTCCTGATAGGAAATGGGAAAGTATTTCGATGGACTTCATCACTGGTTTACCACGAGTGCAGGGAAGGGATTGCATCTATGTGGTGGTGGACCGCTTGACGAAGTTTGCTCACTTCTTTGCTATTCCGTCCACTTACACAGCAGCACAGGTGGCAGATCTTTTCTTTAAAGAGATATTCAAGTTACATGGGCTGCCCAGATTCATTGTCAGCGACCGGCATAGTAAGTTTATGAGTGTTTTTTGGCAAGATTTGTTTAGGTTGTGTGGTACAGATCTTACACCTAGCACTAGTTATCATCCACAAACAGATGGGCAAACAGAGATTGTGAATAAATGGGCAGAAGGATATTTGAGGAACTATGTAACTACACAACAAAAGGCTTGGATCAGATGGTTGCATATGGGAGAGTATTGTTATAACACCACTTATCATATGTCCATCAAGATGACTCCTTTCATGGCACTCTATGGTTATGAAGCACCTAGCTTCATGGATTTAGTTTTGGGGGACAGTAGAGTGCCCAAAGCCAAAAACTTATTGCAGCATAGTCAGGACATCCTGAAAGTACTCAAAGAGAATATACAACAGGCCCAGAATCAACAGAAATTGTATGCTGATCAGCACCGAATAGAGCGTAGCTTCGAGGTAGGGGATATGGTTTACTTGAGGCTACAACCATATAGACAGTCATCGCTCAAGAAGAGCGGAGCTGAAAAGTTGAAACCTAGATTTTATGGTCCCTACAGGGTGATTCGCAAAGTGGGCAAAGTCGCCTATGAGCTTGAGCTTCCAGAGGGCAATCGAGTGCACAATGTGTTTCATGTGTCTAGGCTTAAGAAAGCCATTGGTCAGAGTGTAGTGCCTTCTGCAGATTTACCCCCTTTGGATGAGGAGGGGAAGCTTGTGTTAGTACCTGAGGCTATTGTGGATACTAGAGAGAGGAAGCTTAGAAACAGGATAGTGAAGGAGTATTTGGTCAAATGGAAAGACCTGCCGGAGGAAGATTCTACATGGGAGAGTGAGCAGGTTATTCAGCAGGCTGGACTGAGGTTGCTTGAGGACAAGCAATTTCAAGGGGGGCGGACTGTAATGTCCCCATTTTAGCAGTTGACCAAGTGTGTGCGCGTTAGCCTTGTTCTACATGGTCCCGAGGGCTAACGAAGGGTTTAATGGGATCTTGGAGTGTTTTGGCCTAGTCATTTCCAGTTTGGGCCAAAACGAAGTTTATTTACTTAGTTTCAGGCATACTTACTATTTTTAGTAAGTCGGCAGGACATAGTGCAGGTCAATTTTGGTGATTGGATTCGATACTCCTCGGTGAGAGCTTTCCGATGAGCTATCACTCGCATTATTCGGAGTCCTATTGCTAATACATTTTAATGCCTGAAGTTTTATTAAAGTAACATCTAATTTAATTGTAAAATATTAAAGTGTTACTTTAATATTTATTTTATGGTGATGTGTACCCAAGGGAGACATAAGGGGTATTTTAATATATGTTTTATATTAGACATCTTTTATCCCACATTGCCCATATGAGTTGAGGGGACCCGTGGGAATAGAATAAAAGGAAGCATTTGTGGCTTCATTAGACAGGTGGAATATGAGAAGAAATTGGTGTGTGAGTTGCAGCTTTGTTTTCGGCATTTGAGGACGTCTATCCTCTTATGTAACATTCTAGACGTCATTCCCTTGGGGTTTGGCCTTTGGAATTCTTTCTTATTGGCTTCATTATCAGGCAGTTTAGTTGCATTTCCGGCTACAGGCAGATTTGATATTTTGCTCATATCTTCTTCACTACTTGTCCGACGCTTATGCCGCTTGGAGGGAATGGTATTATGAAGGTAGTGGACTGATTGGAGGACAAAGTATTGTAGCAGCAAGTTCGTAAGCATGGGCTGGAGTATTATGACAATATTGCTGAAGTAATTAGTGAGTTGATAAATTTGCTATGTATTTGATTTTATGAATTCTGAAAATAACATTTTATTAGCAGCAGTTCATTTCCACTTTGCATATCATTGTAGTTGCTTTCTTGTTTATGTTGTATGATACCAATTCCATGCACGAAACACAACAAACAATAAATGTTTGATTCCCGGAATTATAAGGGGTTTAAAACATTAAACGGAGAAATAAGAAGTTTAATGCAAACTGTTTGACATAATTCCTTTCAGCAATTTGGTTTAGTTTTTTGGGACATCCAGGGGTGCCCATTACATACTGATCCTTACAATAGTAGGGCATTGCTCGGATGGTCAACTATAATGGAAGGTTTCAACATGGCATGGTGGAAATTTGAGTTAGCTTCTAAGCCCAAGGAAAATAGAAGTCTGAAGCCCACTAGCCCGCTATCTCCTCCCACCCACCCCTACTATCCAGAATTCCCCAGTGCTATGGCATCAGCTTGCTAGAGTAAGCCCCTACAATTCCCCCTAAACAGATTATTTCCCCACATTATATAGGGAATCGAGCCTTATTATTATATTGTTGTCTAGCCCATAGAATAGTAGGGCCTTATTCACTAAGGCTAATGCCATGTTGTGGTGCATGTAGAGGCCCCACCTTATTCTATGGATAGCTGTAGGCATGTTACATATAGAATTAGGTTGGTGTTTGTCTAGCCAGGGCGGCTGAACCAGCAGCCCATAATTGATAGTAAGGGTGTTCAATTTTGCTAGGCCCCCTACATTTAGAATAGTAGGGCCATAGCCCTTCTTTCAGGCCCGATAATTGGCCTAGTTCATTTCCAAGTCCTCATGAACATGTACCCCTACTATTTGCTAGCCAACCATAGAATTGGCAAGGGCCATTGTTCCCCGAGCTATATAGAGATAGGTGATTATTCCCATAGAATTGATAGGGGGTCACTGCCCATGAAGGCAAATAGTCAGGTCGATCAATCTCTACTGAGATTTGTCTGTCTCTGCATAGAATTGGCTAACCTTAAATCAACACCCAAGCAGGGCCTTGTTAGGGTGGGATGGCAATAGGACACCCTATAATTTTCTAAGGAATCTGCAAGAATAGAATAGTAGGGAATAATTTGCCCATAAAATTCCGGGGGGACCATTATAATAGATGGGTAAGAGCTCTCTGCATGTAGCACCCAATCCATATGATCAGAGGCCTGACCTAGAAGAGGTTGTTTATTATGAACCTCACCAACATTTCTACCTCAATTATATAGAGCCTACCCCTATTATTAGATTCTTCACTAAGGCTAATGCCATTAAGCCCCTACCATTCTAAGGCCCCTACTATTCTAATGGGCATTTTTTGGTAGAACTCGCATCGGTTGGTCAGTCAACATCTGCTTAGTAAGTTGCCCCATAGCCCAATTATTCTAGATAGTTCATGCCTGCCCCCTAGCCTAAAAGGGTTTTATGGGTATGGGCGCATATTATTATAGGCCCACCATAGAATAGTAGGGAGATTATTGATTATTGACCCAATTATTCTAGATAGTTCGTGTAAGGGTTGGCCCTACGGGTTGGTGATGAATGCAGTAGATACACTGCTAGTGCTTATTAGCAGCATAGCAAGTGCTTCCAGAAGAATGAGTGTAGCTGATGCAGTTGACTGCGAATAATCTGCCTACAATTTTATGGGGCAGTAGGGGCCCTACTCTTCTATGGGCCATCGGCAAATCAAGAGATGGATCGAAGGCAAATCGATGGTGCAGAAGGATCTTAGGTGGCAAGGATGTTACATACTAAGGGAAGTAGAGAAATCCACCCTTTCCCTAGCAAGCACCCCTTTCTAATATAGGCTAGGCCAGCCCAGGTTAGAGAATAGGGGGATGTGATATTGGGACAAGTACGAGGAATGGAAGATGCCAGGTAAGAGGAATGGAAGGTGCCAGGGATGGTATGTGCTAATTGATCCCCAACAACCCTACAAACTCAGCCTTCCAATACTCAACCACATTGGCAGACGACGCCCCATTCTACCAACAGATTTTGAAGATAGCCTGTGCACACTAGGAGTGATCCCACCAATGGGGAATTGGCATCGTAACCCATCCTATCAATCTAACCAATCAATCTGAGGGGATTCTAGATGTAACATTCATGATATAAAATAAAGCCTGTGCATGCAAACCATGCCCTATTATCTATTGGGCATGCTCATGCTCTACAGAGCCTAAGAGTGCGAAGAAAAGTTCAATGATCATTGGCATGTTATGTATAGATAAGAGTGCAGATAAGAAACATTAAATGATCACCCACAACATTCTAGGCAACATGTTACATATAGAATATGAACCCCCAATTATAGTTATAGTTTGAAAAAGTGAGGGTGAAGGGTAAACTATAATTGAAAGAGTGTGCACAATCAATGTTGCCATTGTTTGGAGGTACATGCAAGTAGAATCAACATTTGCTCCAATCCAATAGAAGGAAGGACCCTACTATCTAAAAGGGAATTTCTAATTGCTAGGCCCATCCTATCTCTCAATTTGGAGAAGGGGGTTTCAATTTTATATTCTCAAAGATCTACCATGTGAATAGAGCGCCCCCCCCCCCCCCCCAATTAATTGAAATGAACCGTCCTTACCATGGCCCTATAACATTGTAGGGGACCCCCACAATTTTATATATAGGGCCCCCCTCTAAAATTTATAGGTATAGGGATAGGGATAGGATAGCCCCCCCCCCCCCCACAATTTTATAGGGTTCCATTGTGGGGTCATAGCCCATAAAATTTTAGGTAGGGCCCCATAAAATTATAGGGGAATGGTAGGGCCTCCAACCTGCCAATAGGGCAAGTGGTGGGTTTGCATGAACCTCCCCTACTATTCTAGCCCTACCATTCTATAGGCATGAACTGGCTGGCTTCATTGACATGATCCTACTTGCTCCTTCCCTTCGCTTGTATAGTCCCATCCCCTCCCTCCCCTTATATCAAATATAGGTTGACAACTTCCCAATAGGGCAACATTATCAGTTGAATAACAGATAGAGTTGAGGGTTTAAGAACTTCTTCATAGTAGATCCAGCCGAGCCTATCAGTTTATAGGGAGTGGCGAGAAGCTCCTCTTGCTGAGTCCATGTTGTGATCCCACAACATCCCCACTATTATAAGGTTCGACTACCGCCCTATCTTTTCTATGTTGGCAGGGTTGACCATAAAATAGTAGGGGCCATAGCTCATACCATACCCTAGCCTAGCCTAAAATTTTATGGGTATGGGCCCTATCATTTTATGGGGCTAACCTACCTAAAATTATAGCCCATAAAATTCTAAGGCCCCCATATTACTATTCTATGGAAATGCCTCTAGTCTAGCCTTGCTTCTTCACCCTTGGCATTTCATAATCTAATCAATAATAGCAGGGTTAGGACACCTTATTTCCTACCTATTTGATTTGAGGTTAGGACAATTGAGTTTGGTCACAATAATATAAAGGGGGGAACTCCACCACCTTTCTTCCCAGCACCCATATAGAGTAGATAGGGCCAACCCAATTGTGTTGAACGACAGAATAATAGGGGATAGTTTCAGTGTGTGCGTGCAGAAGTGCCATCATGCTACGAAGGAGGCGTGAATGCAGGATCTTAGGTCTGAGTACGTTATCTACTAATCTCGATGAACAATTGCCAGCAGCCCCCCACCCTATTCTATGGCCCTACTATTTGCCTACACACAGAGAGATGAGCGATCACATCCTATCAGATTAGCATCCAATAGCCTATATTTGAATGGGGGTCCATAGTCTAGTTATTCTATGGCAGATGTTGTTAGAAGTTGTAATCTTTCCTTGGTGTATTTATAAACCAAGGTTAGAACTCCTTTCTTTATTGTTGTAATATATTAGGATATAAGCCAAGGTATCCTAATATATTTCTTTTTTGTCCTTTTTCCACTACATCTTATTTTGTCATCTAGTGGAATATGTGAGGACAAATATATATTGTAATTTCTAATTTTAGATTATTCCTCCTTAAGAGGAATCTCACACTTGGCCTCACACACATATGAATGGTGGCATTCATAGACATGGGAGTTACATTCCAATTCCTCTCTCTCATCTCTATTTAAGAGATGACCCTCTTCTCTCATTCAACAATGAGGTTTCTTCCTCTTCTCAAATATTGTATGAGCCATTGCTCTCTTGCTCTCTCTCTTCCTTCTTAGGCTTTTCATGCCTCATTCATAATGCCACAAGGGGTTTTCTTTGCTTTCCCCTTTCCAAATATCTTGTCTCATGGTGTTGGAGCTTGAAGCTTTCTCTCTCCTATTTTATGGTAATATCTTTTCATGCATTTACTCACTTAGATTCTTTCCTGGTATTGTTTATTTATAGATTTCTTTTTCCATTTCTAACAGATGTCATCTCGTATAACTGCTCCTCCTACTCCCCTACTATTCTATGGCAGTTGGTTGATGTGTAGTTTGGGGAAGGGAAACCCAATGCTAGAGAGCCCTATTATTCTAAGGGGTTAGCCATGGACAACTAAGGAGTGGGGAGTATGCGATTAGTGAGTTTGCTCCACTCCCTAGTTGCCCTTGGGCACACCCCGCTCGATATTTGCTAGAATACCTCTTTCCATTGAGTGGGACTCTCGGATCTATCCTCCAACCCTGGCACATGAATGTGGTGGTATGATAGAGAGTCCAACCTGTGCATGCATCATTTGCAGGGGTACCAACAACAGTTCTCTCATAGGGTTCACACATCTTAGCGTGATGGTTCAGCTAACACTACATAAGCATCAATCACTTGAGTAGTTTAGAGGGATAGATATAGCTCATTGTGTGCATACTAAGATGTGGCCTTCACAAGCGTTCTATGGTACAAGTTCATATTGCAGTTGTATAACCATCACCTATCAGTGTCGCTCATAATAAAGTCACTATGCATGTTCTGTAGTAATGCCTTATAAATAGTAGGAACCTTTGCCAAAAGAGAGAAAGCCTCTGCAGGTTAACCCTTAAGCTAAATGGAATGAAGCTAAGGAAAAGAGAGTGTAGCTCTAGGTATGCCAATATATATTTCTAGTACCTAGTTTTGCCCACTCCATAAAATTCTAGGGCAAAAGCAAATGAGCAAACAAGTATAGCACAAGCTGCGGGTGCAGGCAGATTGGGTACAATGAATGTAGGTGAGCGCCTACTATTCTAAGTTTTCACAAATCTTGACTCCTTACTATTCTAAGGCATACCCTACCCCCTACCCCCTACTATTATAAGGTAAGACCTGCTTAGACACCTATAGAAACAATGGGGGTGTATCCATAAAATTATAGGGCTACCTATCCCTTATAATGTTATGGATGGGCAGATTATTTAAGGTAAGGTAGGCAAGATGAGGGCCTTCACCCTACTATTCTAAGGCCTATAGAGAGTAAGGGCCCTCACCTGAATGCAATGAAGCCCTATCCCTAACCCTATAATGGTTGGTTCTATGGCCCCCTAAACAGATTATTCTATGGCAACTAGTCGCCCAACCATAGAATAATAGGGTGTTGCTTATAGATAGTAGGGCCATTTTGCATGCATGCATTGTCCTAATATAAGGGGAGGGGGTAGGGGTGAAGGATTCCACCTAGCCACCCTAAAATTTGAAGGCCATAGCCCATAGAATAATAGGGTAGGTGAACACAGATATACAGAGAAAGGTGATTATTTATTTATAAGCTCAAGCTAGAGATTCCAATAGCAGCATCATAGTTAGTAGTAGAATGATACCCCCCTTAAAATAGTAGGAAGTCGAGAAAGCAAAGAAGCAAGAAAAGGAGTGAGTTATGAATGTGTCACCCATAGAATTGTAGGGCCTGGAGATGTTGGTTGCTCGACTTGATTCCATACTTTATTGCAAGTGAAGGATGGTTCGGGCAGAAGTAGGCAATCAATCTCAGTTCTAGATGCAAGGTAGGCATTGTTGATATTATGTATATAAGATAATATGGTGATGAGCCCCAATGTCTTCCGACATACTCAATTGCCCCACTTAGTCAATTCCTTCCTTAAGACCTAGGGTGGGCGGAAGCCCCTGTATGCACAATCATTAGAGTTTTGCATGCATGTAGGGTGTGCACCTTAGCATTGATATTACATATATAAGAGGAGTTGGCCCCACAACTATTATTGGAGAGGGGTGAAATGGCTTCTTTTTTTTGAGGGGAGCTAGAGCCCCTACTATTTTATAGGCAAGTATTATAGCCAATAGTGGCACATTAACCAATTCCAACCCCAGCTTCCTTTATTCACTCTACCCCCCAGATGTGAGTATGTCGATTCCTTCCTTCATTCCCTCTCTTGTATTTCTGGCAAGCTACTTCTGCATGCAGTTGAACAATTACCCATAGCCCTAAGGGGGAGGGGATTGATTGATCAAAGCATAGACCCAACCAACGAAGACTCAATTCAACATATCCACCCACTCCAACTGATCTTATGAGTTCAGAAGATTGATTGCCTATAGTACTGCCCATTTCAATGAACTGCCTTACTATCTATAGGCAAGCTGCTAATAGCATCGACCCTCTGCCATAGAATAGCAGGGTTGGGTTAATAGTTCTATAGGCACTTGATTTCTTTCTTTTGGTTGGCTTTGATCGCTAGAGCAGAGATCTGAGAGGGAGTTTCACTCCTAGACCTATGCGGGAATTGAAAGGAGGGCACCCCAACCAGGACCTGAGCTTTCGATGTTGATTCGTTTGCATGTAGACTTTTCTTCATAGCAAGTAGTTTCATTGCTCAGTTGGGTGGGGGGTAAGGAGAACATAGATTCATTGAAGCAAGCAAACAAAGGAAGGTTTTTCGAGCTATGGGGTCGATGGAAGCTATCTACCCAAGCATCAAAAAACTTCTTCTATAGGCAACAACCAGAAGAGCAGCAAAGATCGCTAGTATAGAGAGAGAGGGAAGAGCCATGGATGAATGGTTTCTTATAGACTTGATGCAAGAGGACCATAGGGGATGAGCCCTTTAGAATAGTAGGGAGGGGCCCCTTTCAAATATTTTGGATCCTTCGATCATAGGGAGGGATAGGGGTGGTAGAGGAACTAACTTTAGTGACTCTACTTTCGCCTCTACCCCTACGGGGCCCCACCTCTATGCCTTTACCTATCTTGTACATGGGTACATAATAAAGCCAATATGGTTCCTTTCCCTTGGCTTCCTTGCTCCTAAATGCCCTTTTCTCTTCCATCTATGTTTTCAATTACCCAATGGAGTCTTCTTCCCATGCCTTGGGGCCCCATTAGAATTGTAGGGCTTTCGGTCGTTACTAGTTCCTCCCCTTGGGAGTAGGGAAGGGAAGAGAAGTAAATGCAATGAACTTCTTTAGTTGGGTACCTAATACCTATAGTAAGAAGTGAAACAACTTGACCACCCCATAGAATTGTAGGGTGATGAGTTGATTCTCATGGAAGATCTTCCCACTACTTATTCGTAGGGGTGGATACCAGCCCCATACGAATTGTAGGGGGTTTCATAAGTTTAGGATTGGCAAGGGTGCTTTGCCAGAGAGGCGAGAGCCTATAGAATGGTAGTGGAAACAAAAAATGAAATAATAGAATAGTAGGGCGACTGACAATTAAAAGAAAGCATGGGGGTAGGTGGGGTGGGACTTAGCCTTTGGTTCAAAGAGAACCCAATGTGTAGCCGAGGCACTGTTAATTACATTCACATGCATGCCCCCTTGTACGGGGGTAGTGGGGATGCCCACAATTATATCCATGGGGATAGCTTCTTATAGAAAATAGATCTTCCTGTGCATGCATCGTTGAGCTAAACATCTCCTCTGCTTGCTCCTACTTTCAATGCCCGTAGCATCAGAAGGTGAATGCAAATATAGTCATCCCACTTGTTGCCAATGAAGTGATCACTCTGATTGCAACCTTTTGATTGATGAACTCATTAATGACCTGGAATCAAGATTGATATTACATAGAGAATACCACTTGAATAGGAAGCATGGAATTAGAAGAGAACAACCATAAAATAGTAGGCTCCCACTAGATATTCTATCTCGAACCAACAAGGAAAGAGAACATAATAATTTGCCCTCTCTCTCCATCTTTGGAGGGTAGGTCATATTGCCTTTACAATAAACTTATCCTTTCGATAGATAGTTGGTATCTATGGATCTTAGCCATCCACCATTTTGCACGCACCAACCCATAAAATTGTTGGGGAAGAAAAGTCACACCACACAGAGTAGGCAACCTTTAAGTTAGGGGGTAGTGTCGCTTCACTCCACTAACCCTACTAATGAACTTCTATTTGTCACCAAATATCTATAGCCTTAAAATAGTAGGGCTCTCAATCGTAGGGAGGGGAAGTTATCATTCATTGCATTCACTTGTTAGGTTGGGTTCTTCAGTTGAGTTGTTAATTCAGCCAGTCAAGTCAATTCGAGCTAGTAAAGTTTCTCAATTTAAGGTCAAGTGGTCTTGAAAATAAACAAACAAAGTAGAATTCAACAAATGGGAACCCTGTAGATCCTATTGATTTATCTTCCTCTCTCCCACCCCCTACTATTCTATGGGTGGTTGACTCCCTTAGAATATTAGGGCTTCCACCCTTAAAATAGTAGGCCCTAAAATTTACGGGCCCAGCATCCAAAATAGTATCCCCACCCATGCGGGCCCCTCTCATATTATTGAGAGGTGAGCTATTTAGTTCTTCGTCTTCCTGCCTCAATGGGGACTTTTGAGGTGGAATTGATCAGAAGAAGGGCTTCACTCCCAACCATTGCTCTCCCTCTTTCTACCCAGCACAATCTGAATAGTGAGTTGGGGGCCTTGAGATAGGTCCAATGCTTAGACCAGGTGGGGGCTTATTATATATGGCTTAACTAGAGCTACCCATTCTAATATCAGGGCCCCACATCAAAACATTCAAGCTGCACCCTACCCACTAGGCACTTTGAGTGATCAAAGGAACTCCCATGCCCATAGCCAACTCTTCGGCTCCTACCTTACCCAAGGCAATCGAGCTCTTCTGACTAAAGACCTTGGCTCTCCTCATTCTTTTGATTTCCTACCTACCTATATTTCTATCTATCTATCTTTCTTGCAGTAGACTACTGATGGAGTTATGAGTCGTCATCCCTCTGATGTGAAAGGGCGAATGTTGTTGATTGTTCCCACCACCCCCTACCGATATAAGGGAGGTCTAAGAGTGCATCGAAGGGACTATACATACCGATTAGGTGCCTCAGGTACTCTTTTCATGATGTTTGGCCCTCTCGGCTGGAGATTGGCTAAATAGACAGCCAACCATTTGATTGAACTGATCAATGGAGGGCCTTTTTTTCTATCATTTGGGTTAAGTCCCTTACAATAATATAGAAGAGGCCCCCACCCCACAATAATAGGTGAAGGGGAATAATCCCCTTTAGAATAGTGGAGGGGCCCACCCTATATTTTAAGGGTAAGGGCCTGCCTAGCCCTTTATTATTATAGGCCCCCTCAAATAACTATTGCAGATTATTGCCCGCCTAGCTCTTAGAGCCCTATAATTTTACGAGGGCCCCCTAGCCTAGAATTTTAGGTATGGGCAGATTATTCAGATTATTCTCTATGACATAGGGCAATAAAGAGTAGTCGAGCCCCATAAAATTGGTTGGGAAAGTTTTTAATATATTGAGTAGTAGCAAGAAGTACGATAAACCCCATTGCAGCTACACTATCCATGGCCTATAGTTTCTTTAGGTATTGAAACGTTGAATCTATTCATTGCTTTCCCTCTCCCAAATAAGAAGGCTCAGTAATGGGAAAGGTCAAAGCACGTTCTTCCACAATCTCCTAATCTCTAAAGGTGGTTGAGTAAAAGGTTTGTTTGGTCACAACATGCACAAGTGGTATAGAAGGGGCCTCAGGTGGATGACCGGATCAGCTCGTTGCCCGATCAATGCCCGCACAACAAATCCATATAGGTTAGTTGAAGTGATATGTGCTCCCGTGTTTATATTGGCTATAAGAACTGACTAGCTTATTCTGTATGTACAATTATCGATCGAAAGTGATGTGTTCACAATCTCTCTAGTTGATTGCATCCTAACCCCTGCACAGTTGATCGATCTCTCTTCCTCTGACTGATATTTATCCTGGTTGATGGAATCAGTCAGGGCGCATTGATTAAAGCACTGCCCGAGCAACCAACAACAATTAGCCCTCTACATGCATCTCGACGCCCCTGTCTAGGCTCCCTCCCACATGAACAATGCCCTGGCTTTGAATAGTAGGGCCCATAAGCTATGTTCGAACAACAAAGATTATGCATTCACTACTGTTGTGTTAGTTCTAGGAATGCCTCGCGGGCCCACCAACTATTGTTTATTCTAGCAAGCGCACATTAATGTTGTGTGGGGGGGGATTATAGATAGTAGAGAATGCGCCAAAATGCCTACTATTTTAAAGGGGCCGCTGGTTGGCTCGCCTTGTCAGGGAGGTCAGTGTTCAAATCCCCTACGATCCACATGGTAGTCTGCTATGATTGTAGAGGCCCCTATCCCCACCCCATCATTTTGATAGGCCCTACTATTCTATCGACTCCCTTGTATATAATAGTAGGGGATTATTCAGGTGCATTCTATATGTAACATGCCAGAACACAACCCCTACTATTCTAAAGGGATTGCTAGGGAACTCATTTGGATGGTTGTACAAGAAGGACAATGCCCAATATCATAAACTCCATACCTAGGGTGGGAGTCACATTGCCCTACTGGCAACCCCCTGCCCCCACCCCATCATTTTTATAGGCTATAGGCTATGGCGAGAAGGATAGGTCCCCCCACCCCATCCTATCCCTAAAAAATGATGGCCCCCCCCCATCATTTTATGGGCTAGCCCTAAAAATTTATGGTATGGTATGGAGTCCCACTTAGAGGAATGGGCAGACCTATAATTGTATGGGTAGATTATTCTATGGCCCCTACTATTCTAATGGTCTATGGCAATGGGCAACCAGAAGGTACCCAAATAGAAAGATGAGAGGCCCCCGCATCTCCTCTGCACTAGCCCCTTACAATTCTATGGGGAACTATAGGCTTGAATGATAAGGCACTACCCTAGCCTATAATTTTTAGGTTAGGTAGATGAACCTGAGAAACTATAGGCTTGTAGTCTGCCTGTCGAATAATAGGGCATTCAGACTACGCGAGAACCTCATCTTGCCAGTAGGGCGTGAAGGCCCTCGCCTGAATTTTATGAAGGTAAGACCTGATATCCTACCTCTCCACCTGAGAATCGACATTAGGCAGGTTAATCCTGCCTACACCCTTGCATGCATGCACAAGTCTAGTTGCTCTACCATTCTATAGGGAATAGCTAGGGCCTCCATCCTTCCACTGTACAATGTTCAGGCTTTCTTGCTTCTGATTTCTCTATCTTCCCTTCCCATCAACTGCAATTTAGCAGGCATCAACTAGCTATTATTAGTGAGATCTCCTCAGACCAGATATCCTCCTATGACGCTCTCCCATAGAATAGTAGGGCTTGCTAAATATATTGGTTATTAGGCTTCTGGTGCAGAGGCCATAGGGGCCCCGCATACTATAGCTAGGGGGATAGTTCATCGGGAATAATACTAGCTAGAAGCATTGATTCATATTACATATGGTTGAACGATGCATGCTTTGGGGAGATAGCAAGGGCACTCCATTGATAGTTTGAATACATGCAAGGGAGATAGAATTCTATTGGTCGAGACCCTATAGTGACTAGATTGACGATAGGGGTGTTCACTCCACACTAGAGATTCCTACCCAATCGATTAGTTGGTACACCTAGATTGGCTCTTTGCAGTTCCACCTCTATCAAACTAATGCCAGCAATAGAGGAGTGGTTGTCTCATTATGCCACTAGGAAATAGAGATCATATCTAGCCGAATTCGTTCTGTACCAAGTTAAAACCCTTAGCCAAATAGTAGGGGGAGATGCCAGGAGGATGGTAAGAAACTCTTCTCATGCGATGAGAACCCACCTTCTATTGGGGTTGGAACCTTCCTCCATGTGGGGCACCGACCAATCTTCTCCCCCTACCCCCTACTATGGCAAAGGGGAAAGGGAATCACCCCCCAACTATAATGCCAGGGGGGGCTATAGTTAGAGTTCCTAACCACTTGGCCACCTGGCTACCCAACTGAACTGGGGACAATAATTTGTGGTTGTGGGCCTATTCTGTAGAACCGACACAATAGGCGAGGGGCAGGGGTAGGGGTAGGGGTAGGGGCCAAACTAAATGAAAGCACCCATTGAAACATCATAGCCACCAACAAAACACCTATTAGCACAAAAGAAAGTGATCACACTACCAATAGAGAAAGTCTAGATAGCAGTAAAGATGAATGGAGGGAACACTTTGAGAGCTCGCATCTTGAGATTAATAGCCTGTGTTGTGATTATTCACATCACTATGATGATCACTACGCTCGCTCGCTAGGTTCAATCAATCTGGTGATAGGAGGCTGGCTATTGTGTTTTGTTCATTCGTGTCACTTTGTTCCTTATCGATAAATGCCCATCGTGCTCTAGATCTATGGGTTTCCATTGATAGGTGTTGTATGCTCCTATCTCATGATTTGCACCACCTTTGGCCCTCTCCTCTCTCGTACTGTTGATAGATTATCTGACTTTATAACCCTCCCTTCCCCACGGTTCTTTCCTTCCGTACTGGGTGTGTAAGTGTCAGACTTGGTGTAGGAACTTCCTTATCTACTAGGTTAGGGGTGTTTGGCAAAGTGTGTGAGAAAGTGTTCCACTACTACCACATTGAACCTATAGAATTAAAGGGTGTTTGGTTGAGATTGACCCCAACTTAACTTATTTTATTATTCCCACCCATCAATAATTTGTTTCCCTAGAAATTGAAGGGGGGCTTGCTAGCCCTTTAGATAGTAGGGAGTGATTTTTTTCGTTCGTTACTGGTCCTTGTGCTTCAGTGATGGTTACTCATGAGACTCACCCATCTGTGACAGACAAAGGGGGCAATAATCTATGGCCGGGGGCCCTGGCCTCAGCACAATAGCTGACGGTAGGGGGCCTGCCTGGCCCCCCTTCGCCTATTCTTAGGCAACCTCACATTTACTATTCTATAGTGACTGATTCGATGGTAGGGTGTGGGATTTAGATTTGGGGGCTAAAGTGGTCCCTTTCCCCTACCCCGCTTGCCTATTTGTTGGGGGGGTTATTATAGGAAATAGGCAGATTATCGTAGAATAGATTATTGCCTAGCTCCTATGACTGGCAAACCCAACTAGCTAAGAATAGTAGGTCGGGTTAGCCCTTTTATTATATTATTGCTCTGCAAAGCAAACAAAAGTTTGGCTCATATAACTGCCCCTTCGGTGCAAAGGTAGATTATTGTGACCCAAGATAGGGAGATGGCGATTCTATACGTAACATGCCCAAACTCTATTAGGAGGAAAGATTGTTGGATGGATCAATAATCTCTATTCCTTCTTTCTATAATGGCATGTTACATAGAGAATCTGGTCTTGCCCCAATAGTAGGGCCTGTAGAGTAGTAGGGCTCTTGGGAGAATTCTCCTCATTGAGTCTATAGAAACAAGGGGTAGGACTAAGGGGGTATACAACTAGCCCTACTATTCCCCCTAAAAAAATTATTGTGGGTGCTTGGAAATGGGCATTGGGTTATGTTCAATGTGCTGCTTTTATTCATCCTTCACTGAACAACTTCTATAGAAACAAGCCACCCATAGAATTGATGGGCATGTGCCCCCTAATGAACAATTATCGCCAACATCATAGCACATAAACACCTTCCCACAAGATAGAAATGAAGGATCCATAGGAACTATATAATGTCAGGGCACCCCTAGGGAAAGTGGATTAGTTCTCCAGAGATAGGATAACATTGAGGATATCCCTGGTGGCTACAGCTTCCATCCCATAGGAGGACAAGACCAAGGGGGTGTGGGTCCTTCCCTGTTCGAGCATGCTTTCGGCACATGGCCCTATCAATTATATGGTGGTTGGGTGGGAGGGAGATTAAGTTCTCTCAGGTGAGGGTGGCCCCTATTCTTTTTCTATTATTATGGCTCAAGTTTGGGGAATCAACAGGATCAGGTGGTGACAGATTAGCAACTGGACATGGGGAGGGATTGAACCAAGCTTTCATCATCCCCCATCCCTGCATCTCTCTCAATCGTTTGACTACTCGCCTCTGGAACACTCTACTGAACCTAGGGATGGCCCTTCTTTCCTATTATTCGGATGGATTGAATCTTTCTTCTCTAGTAGTAGAGGGAGGATTAGAGGCCCTATTCGTAACTTCTTCATCATTAAGATCAATGGGATCGATTGGGTCATCAGGCAATGGATGGGTTCTTCATTCCCCCAATTCATCTCTTTCTATTCCAGCATCAGTGGGTCAAGCTAAATGACCATAATTTATCCCACTTTATGCACGCAAAGCTCGATTCTCTGAGCAACTAAACTCTATTTATTAGGGGCCCCCTACACCACCCCCTTTAGAATAGTTATAGTTCTGCACCCCTTACCCCCCTAAAATTATGCATGCCCTATGTGCATGTAGAGGTTGGGGTGGGAGGAGATGGGGGGCAACGGGTAGGCTTTCACATCTTTTGACAAAAGGTTTGGGCAGTCAATCTTATCTATACGTCATAAACCTAACTCCACCTCCCCCTCTCCCACATAACTCCTTATCCTATTGGATCTCCCTCTCCCGCATATTGGTAGTGGCAGGGTTCAAACCTGTAGAGAAGGAGGGGGTGGTTAGTGGGGATGCAGTCTTCTAGCATAGGGCTTTGGGCCATATCGACTTAAGGTGGGGTGTTGTTCTAGGTTAATAATAGTTGGGCCCACCCAACTTACCAACTATAGTTGTTAATCAACTTGCTATAGCCGCTATGTTATTAGATGGAGATGGCAGTTGAGGCAAGATAGAATGGATGGGTTTATGTCTGAGGTTTAATGAAGTAGTTGGAGTCACTATCTATGCTATGATATTGAGTGAGTCTCTATGAGCTTCTTAAGTCACTATCATCCGAACTTGCTTCTCTAAAACACCGCCCGGGGGCCCTAGCTACTATGGATAGGGAACTTGCTCATATTCCATTCTATTTGTGACATCATCTATGCCAAGAATAGGTGGAAGGGGCGCTACCTACTTGCCAACTCGAGAAGCCCAGATGACATGACCACCTACACTTAAACGAGATTCAAACCAAATGAGGAACGAGTCCCTATATTGAGTGGGGCAACTGCAGACATATTCATTGAATTATGAACGAAAAATGAGATATATATATATATATATATGCCTTACCTCTTAGGAATGAGCTCGACCGATATGACATGTAAACTATAGTTTAGTTGACTGGAATAGACTAAACCCCTTACCCCTACAATAATCTAGAAGGGGCCCCTACAATTTTCAGGCAAGGCAAGGCAGATTTTGGTTAGCATCTCAGTTGGTGAAGTTTACATTTCTTCTGGTTGCATCACAACTTGATCGATAGGAAGGATAGAACCAATCTAGCTGGCCCCTATAGATAGTAGGGGCATGATACCTACCCTATTATCTATAGGTGCCTCATCCCCCTGTATGAATCAAGCTCAACATGAAGAACCCATAGGCCACTGGTCACTCCGTCAAAACCCCTACACCAATTTGGCTATGAGAAACTAATCTCACCGCTCCACTAGTGCGACCTATAATTTTATGGGGTGGAGGCCCCAACGCCCTACTATTCTAAGGGGAAATGCTTCATCGAATATTTATTTCAATGTCAAGTTGATCATTGTTATGTTACAGTAGTTACAGTACAATCCATCATGTCCACTCGCAGTCATATCCCGAATTCATGCCATCTTGATCAGGTTAGTTGTTACCAGATTTTTGCCCCGTTTCAAATAAAGGAAAGGGGCTCGGTCAAATTATATATGTGATAGCCTAACAAGCAAGCCCTATTATTCTATTATTGTGCACCTTTTTCCTCGATGGGCGTATATATAAGAAATAGAGCCATAAAATTATAAGGGCGGTAGGCCCTTTGCAGTTCCATAATAGGGCATGAATAATCTATTTAGGGGCAATAATCTATTTCGGGGCACCAGTGCCCCCGAACAAATTATTGAGGGGCGAAGGGATGCATGTAGGGTAACCTATCCCCGATGGCAATAATATAATAATACACCATTCCCCATTTAATATAGGGTAGGGTAGGCTGGGTTTGTAATAATCTCCCTACTATTCTAAAGGTAGGGCCATGGCCCCTCCCCTGCCCTAAAATTCTATGGGCAGAGGAGGATTGATTATTGTCTGGCTTGGTGCCGGGAGGTATAGGGGCCCTACCCACCCATAGATCCACCTAGATATAGTTCTGAGGTAGGGGTAGAGGTAGGAGTAGACAGGTAGGGGGTGAGGGGTCGAGCACCACACCATCATGCATCATCGCATTCTAGTAGCTGTGATATGTGAATTGATGACTTGTATCACATACATAATAGATAATGCATCCCCTCACTACATCAGGTGTTATCGACCAACGAGAGAGGAGAGCACCCCTACTATAGATAGGCTCGACTATCCTCATGGTAATACACCTAACCTGACCTAACCTATAGTACAAGTCAGTCGAGTGGTTCGCCTGGGGCTCACTCCTCGATCCATCGATCGAGTCCCTCCCCCTCCTATGTCTTTGACAAGTGGCCTTGTAATTAATTCTCCATTTGCCCCCACGGGCCCTAGGTGGGGGTTGGGTTGGCGAGTGCTTTTCTTTCCCACCCACCCACTCTTCTCTCATCGTGCACTGAAAGCTATCAATTTGATGATAACAATAGACTATTATTCTAATGAAGTTTTCCTGCCCTGGCCCTTAAGGGGTAGGGGGTTGGGGTGTTTTCTTAAGAGGAGATGTCTACTAGAATGACTATTTGATAGCCCTTGCTTTCATCTGCATCAATGCAGAGGTATATTATTGTTGGCATGTTACATATAGAATATGCCCTACAACAACCCTAGAGGCCCCCAACTAATCATTAAGGGGGATTATTGGACCGACCTCTAATAATTCACCAGCCCCTTCCCCATGGGGTAGGGAAGATTCCCTATATAATGTGGGGTCCTATAAAATTATAGGGCAAACTAATGGAGGCCTGCCCTACTCCATGGCCCCTACAATAATATAGAAGGGGGGCCTCAGCTTGGCCAGGGGGGTAAGGGCCCACCTGGCCGCAGATTATTGCCTTTACTGGGGGACCTTAAAATTCTATGGGCTATCTCACCTGCATTGATCACTCATTTCTTTATCCGTTCCTTAGTCGACACTTGTAGGGGGGCCATAGTTCACAAAGGGGGGTTGAATATCTCACTCGCATGACCCCTACTATTCTATGGTCAAAAATCAAGCTTGGGGCTAGTAGGTATGGTGCCTCTACACCTGCCATATGCTCAGTTTAGGCTTGCACTTGCTTCGAACCTCCATCTATATCTATATCTAGGGCTGGAACCAACCTCCACTCTATAGTCCAGACTGGACCAACCTCTGCATGCATAAAGTGAGTTGCTGGGTGCTCTACTCTATATACCTAACCTTGACCTCCAGATAGTGCTTTCCTGCAGGGACAGTCGAGTGCACCAATGCCCACCTCTACTCTTAACATTGTTTAGGGGTGGGCCAAACAAGAGGGAGAATAAAGAGAAGAGAGCAACTCCTTTATAATGCACCTGAAGTGGGAGGCAATCCCCCCTCTTATCATTGGGAAATCTTAATCTTTACTAGGGCCCTACAGTAATCCTAAAGGGCATTAGTTTAGCCGATCTTAGCTCTACCCGACGAGGTTGCTAGCAAATCGAGCTTTCTACCTGCGCACCTGTATCTGATATGATGTTTTGCAGCCCCCTCCATTGAACATAAGGTCGGCCATTTATTCGACATTCTATTGCTAACCTCTTTGGGCCTATAGCTAGAGGGATAACTATTGTCTCAGAATATTGGGAAGTGCTACTGGGAAATCAGAGAATTGGGCCTACCTGAAAAGTATGAATGCCCTAATAGGCGCTCGATGAACGGTTGAGTCACCAACTATAGTTAGTTCAAATGATCTCCAGTTGCTGATGCGGTTAACTGATAAAGAGCTGATTAAGTCAACTAAGGAAAGGAGAGCAGGGTTGGCCTAATCTCGAGTCAATCCCTTCTTCCTTGATTGATTTCAGCAAGAACATGTGTCGTAATAGCAAATCCTCCTTTCTCATCATTTACTTGCCTATTGTTTCTTTAGGGGGATACAGATCTCATTCGTGAAGTGGTGCGAGCGATGTAAGGGGATGCTTTTCTACAATCCCATCACTTGGGCTACTTTAGCTGAGGTGGGGCCTATATATCGATAACTAAAAATTGGTAGGTATTTTGCACACCCCTACAATAATATACCCTGTGCATGCACAGGGGGGTAAGGGGGTAGATAACAGTTATTACTTATAGAAGCTTGCCGAAATCTTGAAGCAAGTATTTATCCCCCCATGCACAATGCCATCTACCTTTGTATGCACTGGAGGAGCCACCTTGCTGCCCCACCCCACCCCCCCCCCCCCCCCCATATTGTTGTTGTTGAACAGTAGGGAATAATCTGTTTAGGGGGCCCATAAAATTTTAGGGTAGGGGAATAATAGACATAATAGGGGCCACCCTGCATGATGGAAAAAGTGATTGTTATTAGGTTGCCCCAACCGATGCCATAGAATTTTAGGGGGGTTCGTGAAATCAATGAGAAGCTATTGATATTCTAAAAATGGCCGATGGCGAAATCAACGCTTACGTTTCACTCCTTTGCATCAGGTTCAATACCAATAATAACTACTATTTGAGGGGGTCCCAGTCAAGCGTGGCTATTATTGTGGGGGAGAGGAGATAGAGGGGGTGGGGTTTTGGATTTAGGAATAAAGGGCTTTTGCATCCTAACGACATAACGTCGAGTTTTTTGATTTGATTTAATCACCTTGCCTTATGCCAAGTCAACCACTCCTATCTCCTTGACACATGATATGACTCTACATGCAGACTCGGCTCGACCCTATTATATACATGATATGAGTTGCTAGAGGACTATATAGGTAGGGGGCCTTGAGGTTGATAACACCTTCAACCTAACCTCGCTATCACTTATTGTATTAGATTGGTTGAGACGACTAGGTAGGTAGGTTTACTAAGCTGTAGAGAAAATCTTGAATATGCCCCATAAGGAGGTGGGGCTTCCTTTGCATGCACCGGGGCATATATCTTCATCTATCTGAGCGATAGCGAGGTATCTAGTAAATGGGATAGGTCATTGGTTGTTTCAGTGCCCACAACCTCCCTACTATCTATAGGGCAACTAAGGCAAGGAGAGGAGCAACACATGCCTCTCTATCTATTAAATCAGGGAGGGAGCGACGAGATGCCGCAGGGGGGCCTCGTGCCACTCCCACTCAGCCCCTATTATCTATAGGGCAACTATAGCGCTTCAAGTTCATTGCACCGCCCCTGCCTATAGATCCGATCTATAGGGTGCCCAGATATGTATAGATAGGGGGATATTGCTTGTCGCACCATCCATTGGGAGTGGGGATCTCAGCGTTGCCATCAGTTAGGCACCTTCTACCTCCAACTATACACCCCTTATTAAACAGGCCCTATAAGAATAGGCTACCAGTGCAGGGGCCCCTGCATTTTTCTATCGCATCATGTCTTACCTACAAAACATGTCATCTCATCATCAATATTTTTCTCA
Organism: Cupressus sempervirens; assembly: GCA_028749045.1. NCBI lineage: Eukaryota > Viridiplantae > Streptophyta > Pinopsida > Cupressales > Cupressaceae > Cupressus > Cupressus sempervirens. The sequence goes on from CM053785.1 coordinate 351,697,131, forward strand.
ATCATATAAACTCTTTTTGGTTCTCTATTGATCCTTTGCGACCATGTTAGCAGTGATCCTATCAATTTCTTCCTTAGTAGGTCTTCTCAAAACCACTTCATCCATTGAAGACATCATATTACAAGTTACATAATCTACTTCATTTTCATATGAGAAAACTTACTGGTGTACAATATCGTGAACTTGTCTTTTCACATACACATCATTATTGATATCATCACAGTCAGACATATCATCATAGTAAGATTAAACCATGTTACAACCTACATCATTAGTGTTATTTTCTTGGTTAGATTGCTCATCATCTTCACTTTTACAATTAGAAAAGGACATTGCAACAACACAATGCTCCGATGAATGGGGTAACTCACAAATCATGCACCATTGAGAATCATCTACCATGTTGATAGAAGCTCATTGCAAAGGATCAGGGGTTATCTTTTCATTTGTATTCTTGGGAGGAGGAGCAGTAGGTTTACCATCTTTCCATTGGGTATTGTAAGGATAATTCTAGAGCCCAATTTTCCTATTAAAATTCCCTTGGAACCAAGGTCTATCTGTGGAGAGACCTTTGTAATTTCTATTTGTCAGAACTTTGCGATCCCTAATGGCACTAAGAACTTGATCTATCTTATCTACTTCGTGTTTCTTGTTCCTTGGAGTCTTATGATCATCTTTCTTGTTACCCTTACCCCTAAACAACCTAGGGTCATCCTGTTTATTCCCCAACTTACCAAAGATCCTCATATTGTTCTGAATGTTTATTGCAATCCTAAAAGCATCTGTGAGATTTCTTGGATCCTTATCTCTTAACCAATATCCCATCCTACCCTCAAAAACATTAAAATAAGTGATAAGACAAAATTTATCATCAAGTCTCATAACTTGAAATAATTTGTACATTCCCTTATGAAATCTAGCATTAAATTTAGGGATAGATTCATTTTGGAGTATTTTTAATATTATTGAATTCATTCAAGATGTAAATAGCATTAGATTTATCACCATACCACTCTTTAAAACAACACTCCAACTCTTTCCATGAAGATATAGACCCTTCAGGCAATCTCATAAACCGTTCCATTGCATCCTCGGTTAAAGACTACACAAACATTTTCATAACTACATCATCATGCTCAACCTCATAATCATTTAATAAGTCTAAGAAACATCTCAAATGATCTTCACAAGAAACAACATATTCCCAAAAAATACAGTCAATTTATTCCTCAATTCTTGTGCAATAACATTCAGATAGCTAGGGATCCCATTAAAACACAATTACCTATATCCCTCTAATTGGATTGGTCTTCTTTGTGTTTCCACCCCATTATTACCACTAGAGCCAGAGGTATTATTTGTACTAGTATTTGAGCATATCTTAACATTAGCATCTAATTTCAGATAAGATGAAGGAGGAATATCCAATGTAACAATCTTATTAACATTGGTTTTTGACATGAAACATGAAGGTGTACCTATTTCAGGAGCTATTATTGTCTAGATATTTGAAGTGCTTGTGAGAAATTGAATTTTCCTCTTCATTTCATCAATAACATCATTATTCTCTACTTTCTCTAGTTCCTTTTCCAAATCTTCTCTCTCTTTTCTTTTCTTCTCCAATTCCATATCAAAACCTGACATGGTAACTTGAGTTTTTGTTACCTTTACAGGCTCATTGATTGTAATATCAACCACCTTTCACTTTCCTTTGTTCTTCTTAACAAAAGAGGATCCTACATTTTTATCTTCATGAGTTTTAACCAATATAGTTGTGTAACTCTACACCTATTTAATAACATGGCCTTCTTTCTCAAATTCTTGATTGTTCAACAAATGTTCTCGCTCCTTGAGATCAAAAACATCATCCCACATTATTGGTTGCCAAGGAGCAGTAGCTCTTTCATTTTTCTCTTTTAGAGCAACAATGCTTCTGAGTAAATTTTCTCTTTCTTCTATTACTTTTCTAATATCTTCCTCCTTATCCTTCTGGAGAGGTTTTTCTATTGCTAATTTCTGACCAAATTGCATTCTCAACATTCCCAAATCATATGGACTTGGCCTAACATGTTCAAAACTAGAAGTCATATCCGTATCCACATGATAGATACATTCTAACTCTATATGAGGAGGATTTGAAAAACCAGGGATTTGATTGGTATGGAACACATTGCTATTTCTCCTTTGTTCTATATTCTTTGGATCCTGATGTATCACTTTCTCTTGACCTATAATCTCTGGGGTGTCATAAAAATTACCATTAGAGAGCTCACAAATGGATTTATAACCTTTATATGAAGATTCTTTCTACCGAGGGAAAGATGTGATTGCTTATTGGTGATAACTTGTTCCCAAGGGTTTAGTATTCTTAGTGATTCATTCTTCTTCATTGACCAACCCTTTCTTCCTCATGGCGGAAGCTCCCCTTGAAGATTTACTTCTGGGTTCTTTCTAACAAAGGCCCATGTATTCTTTCTTCTATCCATATTTTCAAACTAAAAATGACACTGGTTCTATAACCTCTAAGTCACCACCCACTACTTATGGGAATTGTGATTTAAAATAAACAAACCTTGAAAGTCTACTAAGTCGCTTATCACCAAATACACAAGACTGAATTTTACTAGACAATACTTACAAAACAAATTTTGGACATAAAACAATTATGCTTTACCTAATAGGAAAAAAGATCTGACATGTACTATAACACTTCAAGATATCTCTACAATACTTCAAGATATCTATTCTCTTTCTACTACATACATTTAAGGTCACATGTCTAATTCTGTCAACCACTAGTCTCGCTAATCTAATAAATCACATGCGATGTACACAATCTGTGTCAGTCATGAACATAAGAACATATGTTGTCAACAATGATAAAACTTGTCATCCTGATACCAAGTGCCAACAAAGGCCTCAAATCCCAACACTAACTATGTTAAAAGTGCTCATGTACAAAACAAAGATAAAAGGCTAGCTCATTTGACAAAATCATTCAATAAATAGTAAGTAGCAATTGCAAGTAGAAGGAAATTAAAGGGTCCATAATCTGAACATAAGATATATGTTGCTCACATGTCATATCTAACATTGATAAGAGAAAAATATGATCGAATCAATTTCCAAATTGAAAGTTGGTCACCTTAGTATATTCTTTATACAAATGAGTAAGAAATAATTTTTCAAATCCTTTGGACATGATAACCATTTTTTCTAAATAACTATGCAACATTTGGCTTGAATAATATTTCTTCTTAAGATCATAAAATAATATTCATTAAGTCTCCTACAAGGTGTACATTTTACAACCTAAACTGAAGGGCACAACTATCTTTCAATCCATAAATCCCCACCCAAATTCATTTTGGGTTTGTCAGAAAAAATGATCCCTCTATATAAATGTCCTCTTAGCAAAGAATCATACCACTTCTTTTAGGACTAAAGTTTCCGTTCAAAACCCTAGGAAAACTAAGCTAAAGCTTTAAGAAAAGATATTTGCACAAACTATTTCTTTATTAAGCCATGAATCAACACTTAATTATGAATTGTAAAATGCATGCATCAAAGATTTATAAACTTTTAAATATATTTTTCTTCCATCTTCTTGTCTAAAAATAATGATTCCTCACAATAGTTATTATTAGAATTTTGTATGTCTTGAATCCAATTGTTTATCCTAAATCTCATATTACAATGATTGATCTCGGTCCAAAATTCTAAATCTACATTTTCAAAAATATGTTGGCCTATCAAACTCATTCCATTAAGTAATATACTTCTAGTAAATGATTAATAAAAGTTTTATTCCTTCCAGTCCATCAAAATTAGCAATGGAAATTGATCAAGATAAGCTATGTGATGTGGCAGGTATTGGTATAAAACAAAAAACAATGGAAATTCATTGAGGGCTCGTTTGGTGAGCGGAATAGGAATACGTATTCTGGAATAGAACATATTCCTGTTTTCCGTTTGGTTCAGCGAATATTTGATGGGAATTCGCGGGTTCAAAAATTTATGTTTTCTAAAATAAAAAAAAATGGAATAGGAATACGTATTCCAATACCACCTATTTTGGTGGAATTGCAAAACCCCATTTTTGGGCCAAAAATGGAATACGTATTCCATTTTTGCTTCGTATTCCAATCCCGTTTTGGTGCATCCAAACAAGGAATTCACAATTTGTGGAATATGTATTCCGGAATACGTATTCCTATTCCGCTCACCAAACGGACCCTGAGTTACACAAACTATGATGGGTAAATATTACTGCTAGCCATTTATTTGATAGGTAATATGACTTAGAGAATTACAAGATAGAGCTAATAGGAATTAAACATAATCATACGTCATAGGAATGAAGTGCTAAAGAAAGAAATTCAAAATCAAATTAAATATCTTAAACGGACCAAAGGACTCGGCCGCAAGCGAACATAATCATTAAAACTCACCCATACATACATCCATCCATCCATTCAGAGATGATTTGAATTGAAAACGATCATCAATCAAAGCAACGTTCGAATTAAGAGAGAGGAGAGGGACAGTCCTGGGCCGGCTTCTTCCCCATTTCCCCAGATCTCTTTAAACGCCATCCTGCTTCAAATTCACAACAAAATTTAATGCTGCAAACAAGAAAATCGATTCTGGAGGAAGTACGTATCTCGCTCAAGGCGTTGGAGGGAGCGAGATTCGAACCCTGTACCTCTCCATTCATCCGCTTTTAGGGTGGGGTTGGCATTGGCACTAACTTTTGCAGCACACTTCACTTTGTTTTTAAGCAAAACAGAGCCCTCATCAGGTAGGAAATTGCCATCCCAACCTGTTCGTTTTCTATTTTCGTTTATCATTTATTTAAGCCATGGAGCTCTCATTGCCCTGAAAAATATTCGGCGTTTCATACATTTTCGGGATTTGAGTTGTTGATTAACGGCGGAAGAAACATATTTTCTGTTTTCAGGGATGGACGGCAACGGGAACAATCACGATGGGAGCGCTGCTTTAGCAAGAGGAGTGAGTAATCTATCAAATGACGGTGGTGCTGAAAAAGATATGATGCAGTGCGTACAGGTTGCAGTGCACATTCGGCCTCTGATTAATCACGAGCGCCTCCAAGGCTGTAAAGAATGCATAACTGTCATTCCCGGAGAGCCTCAGGTCTCTGTTTATTTTGCTTTTATGTTCGATCAATTTGAATAACTTTTAGCAGAATATTGTGCTAGATTTCTGTGATCTAGTATTGTTAGATCTTAGATTTGCGTATGATTTAGGCATCGTAACTTTATGGGCGTTACCTCCGATTTCTTTCAATTTAAAGAAAATATTGTTTAGTGTTGTGCGAGATTTGATTGATAATGCATTAAATTCTAAGAAAGTTCAAAACTCTGTCCTGGCGATTTTAAAATTAGTTACTTTTCTTGTTATGTCCGAGAACAATCTCCACTTCAGATGCTTTTGTCAATAATTATAATTGAAAAGTTGTTTGCTTCGATGTGCAGACTTTTGGTACTCTCATTGAAGCTGCCCCGGGTTTTGAAGATTTAAGTATCTCATATATTTCAACCTTCTGGTTTCTTACTTCTTCTTCATATCCTTTGTTTTAATGAAATTTTTGTGTAAATATTGTCCTATATTTCTGTCCTTCCAGTACTTTCACTAAAACTGTAGGCTTAGACATGTGCTGTCTCCCCGATCCTTCAGTATTTTGCTCTACTTTTATTCTTTGTAATTTCTCATACTTGATTCTGCCCTTTTAGAACTCTCCCTCAAAATACATCAATTTTGGAAAATTTTAAATTATCTAACAATAATGCGAGCCAAATATTTTTCTTCGGCAGCATTTTTATCGTGTTATTGTTAATCTTTGGTCCTTTACTAAAAATGTCACGTTTTCTCTAAAAAATCATTTTCAGTCTGTACGGTCAGTAACTCAGATTCCAGAACATTATGATCCCTGGGTCTTTTCCAAATATTTTGTTCACCTTAAAGAATTTTCATGCAAAATCTGGTGCAAGATTTGTGCCCCTTTGTTATTGTCACTGAAAATGACTAAGATACTTGAAAACAGTGATTTTTTTAGGTTTCTTGTGTTTACTCTATTTGTTTGATTTGAAGAAATTTTAACAAAACAGTTGTGCTGAAATTCTATCCTTTCAATCCTGACCTTAAAATGGGCACGAGCAGACAACAATGTGAGTCCCAGCTCTTTTGATTTCACTTAATTTTCTGTTTAAACTAAAAGCTAAAATAATTTGCCTGATTCCTGACCTAGTAGCACAGTCACTTAAAATGCCTATTTTGAAGTTTTTAGAGCATTTGAGAATGTTGTGACATACAAGTTTTATTTATACATTATCTTATCCAACTTAAGAAAAAATTATTTGTTCTGTTCAGTTCAATGAAATTTTAATATAAATGTTGTGGGTTTCTTTGATTTCTCTCTCTGAAAATTCTGAATTATTACAAAACTTGGGTGTCCGAGAACATGACGACCTTAAGGTCTTTTAATTTGACTATAATATTTCCAATTGAAAATAATTTCAGCTTAAATGTTGTAATAAGGCCAGAAGAAAGAAAACCCAATGAGGTTTTCCACTAGCTTACCTCCAACAAGAACCAAAATAAAATGTTGTCTACTTTACATTTTGACAATATAAATCCCCTTGTCAATCTGGCCCATCCTAAAATGATGACCAGCCATGAATCCAAGAGTCACATTTGAGGGAGACTTCCAAGCAGAGGAACAAACAAGAATAGTTATCCAGCAGAAGAAAAAGAAAGGATTTTCAGGCCTTATCATAACCGAGAAGCGTAACAAATGTTGTGCTAGATATATTTCTGTCACGGAAAATGATTTATCGATTATTATTATTGAGAGCAATGTAAATTGTTCGTGGTAAATGAAACAGCAAAAAATGGTGTGTTTGATTTGTTATTTTTAGTAATGTTTCTAGATGTTGTGCAAGATTTATTCTCATTACATAAAAGCTCTTTATATTTTAACTTTTAAACAAATAGAGTTTCTTATGATTTATTCAGGCCTACCATTATGAAGAAGCTTAACAAATGTTGTGCTAGATATATTTCCATCACGGAAAATATAGAAAAATATAGTTTCCTGATTGTTATTAATGAAAACAATGTAAATTGTTTGTGCTTTAATGAAATAGCAAAAAATGATTTATCGATTCTATTAATGTTTTAGTCTAGATATTGTGCTAGATTTATTTCCATTAAATAAAAACCTTTTATATCTTAACTTTTAGACAAATAGAGTTTCTTATGATTAAGAGCATGTCAATTGTCTAGCTTATGAAAAACATGAGAAATGTTGTGCAAGATTTGTGAATCTTATGTTTAATTTTACTTTGTGTTCAGTTTTGAGGAGATTTAGCAATTATGCAATGCAAGATTTGTACCTTTCTAGTGCTGTCACTTAAATTCCACTTTTTTTGAAGTCTCGGTTGTCTAATAAATTAGGACAAAGAACAGTGTTGCATTTTCAGCAGTTAATCGCTCTGAAGTTTGGCTTTGAGTAACACTTATGCACGAATTTGAAGAGGAACTTTATAGGATTTTGATTTTAGATATTCCAGTAAATGCCTCCGATGTTGAATTGGAGCAATGGCTCTGAGGGTCTGCAATGGCTCTGAGGGTCTGTACTCTGTGTAGCAATAAAGCCATCGTAGTTAAGTTTAACTAGTAGCCTAAAGCCATGTAGGAACTCTCAATGCTGCCATCTCACAGTGCAGGAACAATCTTACAGCATAATTATCATATTTAATTGTTCTATCTCCCACTGGCCTGTCTTCCTTTTAGTATTTCTTTGGTGAGATCTATTTTGTAGAATGGCTTCACATTTTTTTTCCATCCAATGGATTTAAAAGCTGTCTCCATCTTTCATTTAAAAGCTTCACCAACTTTATTTTGTTTATATTTCTTCTGGGAATTTCATTTTAATTTTTTAATAAATCTGGCACATGATATGTTTTATCCTACAGAATAGTGTTAAAAAAATTGTTTAGAATCTCGACTAATCAAAATCTATAAAGTAGGAAAATGAAAAACATAGATTCCCGAATTCTTGGAGACCACATGCACATTTATACACATTGCATGATTCAACAAAATTCATGGGGTTTTAGCAGCTTCATTGACAGATCTTACAAATTGAATTTCATTTTGTGAGCCAAGTAAGGTAAATAATTTGATTGTCTTGCAATCTGGTTTGAGCCATTTTACATGTTTCTTGGTACACTTGTTTGAATATGAAGAAGATAATGCCTTGTTGATGAGAGACTTATAGTGCAGTGGGGAAAATCCTCTTCCATGCTTATTTCCTAAAACCTCCAAATCTGTACAGTTAGTTGCAAGAGGTATTATGTTGAATTTCTTTCAGATTTGTGCTTGAAGGATTTCCATGAATATATTTTTGTTTGATTCACAGGAAATTCCAAAAATTGGAATAGTACCTCAAGGTTAAGATATATATTGTATGGAAAATTAATGAAATTCAATATAATTTTGACTTCTAGGTTTCCCAAACATCAATGCTTAACAAATATCTGTGTACTTTTGATGCACAGATTTTCATGAAATAATGAAATAAACTCATTCAATTTTGTCAACCATACAGTCTATTTTGTGATGCAGACAGAAGTTGACTTCTCCCATTATATAGGAAAGTACATTTGTGTTATATTTTTTCAAATTGCAGACTAGAAGGTCTCTAAATAGCAAACTTTAATTTGTTTTTTTACAGTACCCACTTCATCATTTTTCTTTTCTTTCTTTCATGTTTTCTATGTTCACCAACTTATCTGTGTCCAATTTGCCCTGATAGGTTGTTTTCATCTGTTTGGCAGGTCCAAATTGGAACACATTCATTTACATTTGATCATGTATATGGGAGTACAGGCTCACCTTCGTCGGCCATTTTTGAAGAATGTGTTGCTCCACTTGTTGATGGTTTATTCCAGGGATACAATGCTACAGTTCTGGCATATGGGCAGGTCTGCACTAGAAGTGGATATGCTTGTGTCATGTGCATGTTTTGGGATTATTTTATTGCCTAGTAGAAGTAGGTGCATGGCTCTGCAGTTTTCAGAAAAAAAAAGATATGCAGAGGTTTACTTTTTATCTGACACTTGTCTTTACAATAAGTTCTCATACAAAGGCACCTTTTATAAACTCTTTCATCATGATGCAGACTGGTTCAGGCAAAACTTACACAATGGGAACTGCTTACACGGTGGGTGGGAATACAGAAGGAGTAATTCCTAAAGTCATGGAGGCAATATTTAAGAAAGTTGGAGAGTTGAAGCACCAAGGAGAAGTACTGTTGAAGGTTTCATTTATTGAGGTTTGTTTCTTGCTTCTTAATCTTTTGACTTAATCGCTCATGCCAATCTGCTCATATGAAGAAGTGACATGTGAAATATCCATTTCTATGGTTTGACCTTTACTCTGCTTACACATAAGGACTATTTATCCACATAGTGTTGAATTTTCCCCTATTATTCAAGATGAGGGTTAGGATTCTTGCTTGCCTTCAATCAAGCGTTTTTTATTACTTATATATAAACTTGCCATTGTATTCCCATGTAATTTTGTCTTTCCAATTTATTACTTTTAATTCATTTATTTAAAGGAACTGATATGAAAATAAGATGGCTTCCACAGATTGATTTGTCAGTGGTACTTAGATTTAGCTATCTTTCAATTATGTTATCAGGTATCAATTATGTCACCTCAATACAATTTAGCCGGCAATGTTTTCATGGGGAAAATACAATTTTACAATAGGCCTATACAACTATGTTGAGCAATGTTCTTTGTATTGATAAAAATGGCAATCTGGAATATGGAATCATTTGATGCTTTCCAATTGTTAATTGATCAATATGTGAGAAAGAACTTGGTTACCAAGTCCTCGATACACATACATTGTCTAAAGTCTTGAATGTACTTTTATAACCTTAGGTAAAGGATATACGCAGCAATATGGATTGCAAATCTGAAAAGAAATTTGAGCATAATAAGAACCACTTTGTGCATAGACAATAGGGTTTGGAGTCAGATCAATTAGATCAAATATTTAATTACAATTATCAACAGGGGCTGCAATCCAGTTTCAGTAACTACTGAGATTTCTAATGTGACCTGCTTGCAACTGAACAGATGGAATGAATTATTTAATATTTTGAAAATTGCATTCTTCTACTGAAAGTCTGAAACTACTCTGATCAGATATTGTATTTTCTGTTATAAAGATTCGTTCACACTCATGAGCATTTAGTACTGTAGTTAGATGTAAACCAGAGTCCAAGCACAAAGAAATACTAATAGCTATTTGAATGGTTTTTGTCTATTTGGGAGGCCTCAATATAAAATGCGTAGTTATGGGGTAAATGTATTGATGCAAAATTGCAATAATCTTCTTAAACTAAAGTTTGCTTAAACTTGCTGTGAATGGTGATGAGATCAGAAGGACATTAATTTCATTGAAATACTCAAAAGTTATTAAAAAAGGGTGTTGAAAATAACTTGAAGAAGTTTGCTTAAACTTGCTGTGAATGGTGATGAGATCAGAAGGACATTAATTTCATTGAAATACTCAAAAGTTATTAAAAAAGGGTGTTGAAAATAACTTGAAGGGATGTAAAGGAGTTGTAGAAGATGAGTAAAGCCATAATGGATGTGTTGAAGTTAAATCCATGACTTGAAGAGATTGGTTTGAGATGAACTTTTGATCAAAATTTTGGAAAAGCTGGTCATGATCATCAACACTATGACACATTGCTAGCACCAAATCTCAAGCCAATGTTGGCAAAATCACATTTTGGCAATTCCCAATTACTTAGTGCTGCAAGTTCAAGTGAGAATGATTAAAAAGAATGTCAATTTTTTAATAATATGAATGGTATTTGATAATGTTGTATTTCAAAGAATCCTTATATAATAGGAAAAACAAGAGAAATCATTGGAAAATGCATTAATATTGAGTTCATATAAAAAAAAAGACCTTAGACAATCGATATGGATGTTTCTCAAACTATATTAACATTATAGCTTGTATGCAACTTTGTTCGGTTTTGTTGTGTGAAACAACATGTAGTTACTATATAGATGCAATATCGTCTATGATGTTAGATGAATGTATTCTTCACAATATAGATCTATGTAATTGGGTTTTCCCACTTAAGTCCTCGTATGGATTAAATTTGGTACTAGATTTGGTTTAGGTTTGGATGGTGCTAAGTTCACTTTGGGTTGGGTTAGAAAAATCTTGTATTAAATTTAGAAAAAAGTTGATATATTTGACATGAAACTTTGTAAGTGGTTTAGTAGTACGAGTTGAAAGAAGGGTTCGAGGTAGGGGAAGGAAATGCCAGGGTTTGATAGCATCAAAAAATGTCTTGATGGAAAATACCTCTTTTGTGACATAGGAAAGAAGTCACCAACTTTGACAAAATATTAGTCCATGAAGCCAAAGTGGAGTGAAGGCTAAATATGCCATTGTTACCATGGATACAAGCATAGTTGGAAAACTCATCAAGGCCAAAAACCCACTAAGGCCTAAAATAAAGCTCGAGAAAAACTCGAGAACTTAAAAATTGATTAATATTAATTAGAAATGCATTTTTTATTGCAAAGTTCGATGAGAAGATGCATCTGTTGAGTCAATAAATGAGAACACAAAGAAAACAAGCTTAGTCTAGATATATTAAAACATACACAATTGCATTCTTGTGAGGAATAGTGATGGCTGGACGCAACATAGTACAATTAACTCTTACTCTTCCCATCTCTAGTAAAAACTAAGGGAGAGGTAGAATTAGAGGGGCTAGTCCTAGAAGTTTGCAATGGCATGACTATACCTCCTCGCCCAGTATATCTGACTTAGTTTGTGGCTTATCCTCCATCCTAGTTGAAGCTCTGCCTTTAGCTTCCATTGACTACTAATTCAACTCAATGCCATCTAGTGTGAAACCAAATCCATTCCCCTCCTCCATAGCCTACCTCTCCAAATCATAAATGTCATCCTTCTCAAAAAGCACCTCAAATTTGCTTCAAATAGATAGAAATCAGTTTGCAAGTGTTGGGAAGACTATTTTCCCCCTCTTAGCAAAATACAAGTTAAGAAATGAGAAAGGAAATTTATTTGGGTCATTTTTTGCCTTTAGTGTTATTATAAAACTATGACCAAGTTTTTAACAAAAACTTGCCGAGCTTTTCACAAAAGCTTAACAGGGTTTTGCAAAAAATATCGATGAGTTTTTGGCACTAGTAAAACTTGCCAAATGAGAAAACTCAGCCAGTTTTTGAAGCTCGGAGAGTACTCTACCAATAGTACATCTATGGATAAAAGCATCAGTAGCTTGCAATTGCTACAAATATGTCATTCAAACATATTTTACTTGCTGCAAGAAACTACAAGTCACAAAGTAGGTAATATAATATATATAACTGACTTGTTTAGTGTTGAGAAGCATTATGAATGAGAATAATTGTATTATTAATAATGATAGTAACATTCAAAACTATACAATAATTATTATGTTGTTGTTAGCTTGTGGGTTTGTGCATGGTCCATTTTAGGTCCATATATTGGTTCATGTGGCGAGGGTGCCACCAAGGTCCGATATTTACCTAAGTTACTGATGTTGGTAGTGATGTGATGTAGGTGCAAGGTGTTGATGCGTGGATTTTTTTTTTTGGTGATTTTGGATGCGTTTAGGTGCATCCATATATAAATATATATTTTTAAATATACACACACACACACACACACTCTATAATTTATGTATGGAAACAAAATGAGAAGAGAGCCCAGCTGTAAACAAAATGAGAAGAATGAGCAATGAATAGCCTCTTTTAGGGCTGTTTTAGGGTTTTGAGGCAAATAGGAGAAAAAATATAATTAAAAAAACAATTAAACACATTTTTTAGTAAGTCACTTAGGTAACTGGGCGCTCAAAAAAGTTGGATGCTCTTTGGAATCACTCGGATGCTTTATCATTCTCTCTGGATGCTTTCCCAAGCATCCTACGCACATCCGTAGGAAAGAATCATGCTTCTCGACAACACCCATGCAACATTCTAACGGATTTGCGTATCACCACGCATCAACACCCGCATTTAGCTTGAAACTAGATGCATTGGTATCTTAGATAATTACTATTTGGGTTCATATCAAACCAACCTAGGAGAACCCATGATGAAGTTTTATCTCGCGAAGAAGCCGTTCATTCAAAATATTGCGAGCCCGATCCATAAATAGTTAGGACAACAAAGAGCCATAAACGATACTAGATTTCATAGTCAAATTTCAGTATAGCATACCTCTTTTGTGGCATAAAAAAGAAGTCACAACTTTGACAAAATATTATTCTATGAAGTTCAAATGGAGTGAAGGGTAGATATGCCATTGTTACCATGGATAAAAGCTTCAGTAGCTTGCAATTGCTACAAATATGTCATTCAAATATATTTTATTTGCTGCGAGAAACTACATCACAAAGTAGGTAATATAATTTATACAAATGTCTTATTTAGTGTCGAGAAGCATTATGAATGAGAACAATTGTATTATTAATAATGCTAGTAACTAAGGTCCGTTTCAGGTCCATATACTGGTTTGGTGTGGCAAGGGTGCAACTAAGGTCTAATATATTCTGTGTGTTCATTCCAAACCAACCTAGGAGAAGCCATGGGGAAGTTTGATCTCGCGAAGAAGCCATTTATTCAAAATAATGTGATTCCAATCCATAAATAGCTAGGATGACAAAGAGCCATAAACGATACTAGGTTTCATAGTCAAATTTCAGTATAGCAAGCAAAGATGAGATGGAGTTATGGTTTTCTGCATAATGGTATTGTGCACAAGCGCTTTGTGTAAGTATTCATAGATGAGACAATGGGTGTGCTAGATGAAACTATAAAATATATACTGGTTAATATTCATTATCTTTTTATAGCATTAATAAATTTATGTATAATTATTATAAAGTAATAAATTAGTAAATCAATATTACATTAATATCATATTTCAGGTAAATACCATTATTTTTCCTATAAATGGGTATTACATATATATAATATCATATTACTATTAAAGAATATTCATTTATAATAATATTTATGTTTTATTTTGAAAAAATAAAAAAACCATCCCCGATTTTCTTATTGAATAGTTAATAAACCAGACCTCAAACCCAAATTCAAGCTTGAGCCTAAACTCGTAATTATTTTATTTTCATAAATATATCTTATATTTTAAAAGTTAATATAAATAAATTAATTTGTATTTTTGTTGCAGGTAATGAATTATATATTTTGCAAATTATATTTTTATATCTGCAAAATCCCTCATTCAAGGGGCTTTGGGATAGTCCAATTTCTTTCGTTGAAGACTAAATGATGAGTTTGGATAGCACCATCTAATGGTTGGAATTAATTGAACTTTAATGGAGCTTCTAGGGTTTGCCTTAGTGCTTTTAGAGCGCAAAGTATCACGAGACATTATGAAGTTTCAATAGTTGTAGTTGCCTTCCTGATAATAATTGTGAGAACAAATGAGAAGCAGAGGTTTAGTGTTGCTAATGAGACTTCTAATGTGCAAGAGTTTTGACACAAAGAAGGTGCAAGTAGATGATGAGTACATGATCATTAATAATATCCGAATAGAGAAGAGCTCTTTGAAATGGAAAATAAATAGACTTTTAAGTCAAAACTTTCCTCACTTCAATTGTTTGGAAGATTATTAAATAAATCATGTTAATAGAGAGAATAATACTCTATATAAGTTGGCCAATTTTGTTATATATATAGAGATGAGATGGTTGATTAACAATTGTTGGATGGGCGGACAGAATTCGATGCAAATCATTTAAATAATGCAGCATTGCTGATTGAGGAGAGCAAGCTCTTTAAAATTACAAGAAGAAAGGTGGCTGCACATACGAATTGAAGTTTGCATTTTGTTCATGTATGGTTTTTGGCACCTGCATAATTATGAGAAATATGGCGAGAGATTGTGAGAGGTGGCATTTTTTATTGCTTTGCCTCATTTGCAACCACGCCATATTTATTTCTTTGACAAGATGGATACCATCTAATAGCAAAGAAAGGGACAGATTTTTTTTTAGGGAAATCTTTTTTTTTCATTTAAGGAAGGTTTTCATGATTAGTGCTCAAATTGTGATTATGTAGTGTGGGTGAGGTGGGAAATCTCTTCCTTTCAACTATGCACGAATACAAAGTCAACACAAGCATTTCCTCAATGTTCATGTTGTGTTCTTGGAGGTGAGGGATCAAGTTAGGTGATTAGAATCGTTGTTGAGTCTCTAATTAAACTTAGATGGTGCCAAGGCCTTACGTCTATTCTTTTCAATGTGGCTATAAGAGTTGGGTTTCATCCAAGAGGATGTTTTTGGCTAGTTTCAATCTTGTCCCAATGGCTTTGTGGTAACCCTTTGTTATATCATTAATTGGGACAAATGATGAATTGAGTTTCTTAAATTTACCATTGTGGCCTCGCCTTCTCTGGGTATTGATTGGTCCTTTTTATTTGAGTAAATGTCTTCATAAAGTGACAAAATGTAGGATTTCCTTCAAAAGAATTAAAATTGGTGTGTGACATTTTAAAATTTTGATCTTTATGTAGCTATCTTTTGTTTGGTTTTAGCCCGAATTATGGAAATGCTGTATTAGGATAATTGTCATCATTAGTTTTACCTCTGGATGGGAATTTAATTTTAATATGGCCCTCCCATAGGGAGCATTGGTATTAATTTTTTTCTATGGTTCAGCAAATGCTCCCCTGGGTCAATTTCTCCCTTCATATATATTTGAACTTATGCCTATACTTGGAGGTGAAAAATGTGTACCTAAATCCTAACTCAACACTCATTCCTGTATTAATTAGGACTGACACCTTGATATAGATTGTTTCCTTGAAAACTCAAGGTATAAATTGCCTAGTAAGCTTTTGAGAGTGAGTTTCTTAAACACTGTATGTTAGCAACAACTAGCGGTTTTGAGAAAATTCACTGCCTTGTCATAGTTTCTTTCAGATGGATATCTTTGTAACTTAAATCTCAATCTGACATTGTTCTAAGATTCAATACACTCTAGGAATGATGAAATTCTTCCAAGATTAAGATATTCTCTAAGGGTACAGGTAAGATTAAGCTTGCTAACTTGTAATCACAAGCATGAGTCTCTGCGTGTCTAAATGTTACAGCTGCAATCTTTGAAAATCTCTATAAGTCACTATTAATTATAGTTACATAAAAAAATTCAATCTCCCCAAGTTTTCAAATGCACGAAACACTAAAGAGTCCAAGCTTCTTCTCTTTCAGTTGCCATCTTTTATATGTTTCAGTTGGAATTGTGTTTGCATAGTAGAAGATAGAAGGTTCTTCTGAGTTTGCGATCATTGTGATAATTGCTCTATGAGAAGTTTAGATCAAAGAAAGAATCCTCAAATTGACAGTGGATAACTCATTATTTTATTATCCAGCTTGCAAGCTATTCTAATTGGTAATCAAATTGATCAGTTTTTTCAAAATGATTATGTACACATTTCTTTGTAGCAAGCAATCCCCAAGTTGAATCTTACAATAAGTGAAAAAAAATTGTAACAATTTTTTTAATTTAGAAATATTATAATATACATGCTCATGCTCACCATCAATTACTTAAGTAATCTTTACCCAATTATATCCAATTCATTTAACACCAACCTTTGCTCATTTGTGACCATCTTCTAGAACTTCTACCTGAAGTTTTGAACATGGGGAGAACCACTACCATACTTAGTTGATCTGCCTCAACAATAACCAATGTTATCTACCTCAGAAGGCAGTTTATGCTCTCCACATGGAGGTTCTAAATTTTATGAAGTTTAATATACTAGATAATTTGTCACTAGCTTAGCCAGCTGAAAAGAAGGTTTTAATGATCATTCAGAAAAAAAATTCTTTGGATTTTGTTTTAGTAATAATTGTTGTAAATATAATATGAGTTCTCATAGCTTGGCACAGACAGTCTCTTCATATAGATCAATTTTTGTAGCAATTATAGTGAAATACCCCCTTGCCTGCTCCTTGTTTTCTCCTCCCACAACAAAGCCTGAAGCTTTTTGTCTTCAACTTTTTCATTTAGTTCAAAATCCGACTAGTGATAGGGACTTCATAGAAGTTTTAAATTCAAGTGCTTTTCCTAATGATCATTCAAAATACATGTTTTCTGGAGTTCATTTTAGCAAATATTGTCGTAAATATAGTATGATATCTGGCAGCCTGGCACAAACAGTCACTTCACATGGAGCGATTTTTGCAGCAATTATGGCAAAGTATCTCCTTGCCTGGTCCAAATTTTCTCCACCCACAAGAAAGCCTGAAACTCTTTGCTGTCAATTTATTCCTCTATTCAAAATCCCATTAGTCATAGGGGCTTCATAGAAGATTTAAATAGAAGTATCTTTCCTATTTGGAGAAACTACAGCTCATTTCTGAAAGGAAATTTACAAACCAGTCTTCTAGTGGAACGCAAATGATAAGAACCAAGATGCGTATTTTACATTCACCCATGTTACAAACAGGTTGAGAACAAAATTTTCTACTGAGTTACAAATGACTAAGAACAGTTAACTGGCACTAAATTCTTAACTTTCCTGTCTCAATATGCATTGGGAAGGGCAGTTTCTCCAAGGTCCATCTAAATGCACAAAATGAGGGCATCTTGCAAGATGCATATCTTTGGGCACTATAGCTCTATGCGTGGCATGAAGTGTACATTTGTATCCTCAAACAAACGAACAACAAAGTCATTAACTGCCTCTTGCATAGCCACTAAAGCTTAAGCATTTCACAAATTCACCGCTTAAGTATAATTTACAGTCATCACTCATGGTTCTCTTAAATGGAAGAGCAGGGACAAGCAGTTGTCATTTCTCCTGATAATATCTGACCTATTTAAGAGTAACTCTTTACCTGGCATGCCAAGCAACAGGTTGTTGTCAGTGAATGGGAGACTTGCATGCAACTGTAGCAGAAAATTTTGAGCAATGTGCCGCTTATTCGGGCAGTGAAGTGGACAATGGCAGTCCCTATACTATTTTACAGGACACTAGGAAAGGGTCACCATTAGATGTGTTTAAAAAACTATATTTTCCTGTGTTGCCCGCACGCAAGAAAAAAAAAGACAAGCAATAACAACATTGGAAACAGATAATTACTTGCCTAAGGAAAACGAAAAAAATAAAATGTTTGATGTCTTTGATTATCGTCTTTTCCACAATTTACAATGCTAACACAAAAGGAGATGATCACTATGGTTGCTGACATAGGCAGGAACTGATAACCACAATTCTTGTCCATGTACCAAAAAGAACATCTGGAGAAAGTTTTCATAGCAAAGATTGTTCACTTCTTTTGACCAGAAAATGAGGGGTAAGGAACTTCGAAGTACATAATTGGGAGTATCAAGTAGTGATATTTTGTTTATATTTGATTGATATTTAGGTTTTCTTGTAGCTACACTATGTGAATGAAGTATATCTACTATTGTGGTTTTGAAATGTGGAAATAGGGATACTTAAAATTATTATGTTTATGATAGGTCCCCTTGCAGGATGACCTTAGCCTTAGATGCCCTGACCAAGTAGGTATCCCTATTGTCAAATACAACTAGATCTGGAAGCGGACATCTCTTTTGATGGGGTTATGTCATATCTAGAACTGGATGTGATAGCTATCTGATTCAGCGTTCAATATTTGTACATTTTTAAGGATCTAGCTAATCCCCTGGGGAGCTGGACACAAGTGTTCAATATGAAAACCACAATGCATTGCCATATTATCTCTTTTCCATTCGGCAAAACACTTCAAATTATTTATTAATGCTAGAATTTGTCAATTTAATGTAGAGAATGTTTAGTAATTATATAATTTATATGGAATCTGTTTTTTTCTAAAAATGTGAATGTTGGACCTTTTTCGTGTTGCAGATTCTGAAAGAAGAAATCCATGATCTGCTTGAAGCAAACCACTCAAAAGGGCCTATACAAATTCGTGAAAAAACTAATGGAGGCATAACCCTTACAAATGCCGAAGAGGTAGATGTTTCAAGCCAAGAAGAAATGGCAGATGTTTTGGCTCAAGGGTCACTATGTCGAGCTACGGGGAGCACTAACATGAACCAGCAATCCAGGTTGGTGTGTGGTATGCTTCCGCAATGTAAGAAATGTTTTATTCTACTTTCATGCTCTTGCATGATTTTCTTGTACGGGATTGCTTAAGAAATCTATTAATATGTTACATTAAAATATGTTTCTTCATATGAACGTTTTCTTCATCCATTTGTTTGTCATATTTTCTGGTATCAACCATGGAACATCTTTTATATCAAAATTAATATTTCTGACATGCTTTAGGAATCTGTTCAATCATTCACATGATAAAAGAAGAACTAAAGGTTTGAAGGGTTGGATAATCTGTTTTTTATTGCTTGATTTCAGTTTTAGATCCTGCTAGTTGAGGTTATCTGAAATTCGAATTGTTAATGGTGATCAGTTTTCCTTAATCAAAGCTCTGGTTTAGAAATAAGCTGTTACTATCAAGTCGCCTATAACCCATTCATTTTTGATATGTGATGCTGTAAAATTATTCCTTGCAAGCCAATCTGTGAATAAAATAATTCATGCAGAAAATATTTATACTTCTTTTATAGAAATTATATATGTTGAAAATTATCTTTCCATTTGCTTAGGTTTCTGCCACATATCTGTTTGCATGTATATGGGCAAATACTTGTTCATATGTTTTGGTCACTGCCTGATTCCTCTATAAACATGTAAAACAGTGAACATATTTTCAATTGATAATCTAGATGTCAATTTCTTAAAATTTTGTCCCCAGTACTATTCATCTTTCAAAGTTTCTTAGCTTCAGAAGCCTTCCACTTGTTTGACCAGTCATCTTTTTGTGGTCTTCAATTATTTTATCTGGCAGCCGTTCCCATGCTATATTTACAATCAACATGGTGAATAAGCGGAAATCGGAAGTAGCTGTACTTATGGGTGGTGATTCCAGTTCTTCAGAAGAGCAGTACGAAGAAATTGTATGTGCAAAGCTTCATTTGGTGGATCTTGCAGGCTCTGAAAGAGCTAAAAGGACAGGTGCAGATGGGCTTCGCTTCAAAGAAGGTAGCTGTTTATCCTTCTTTTGGTTCTAACTTCTACAATTCCTGATAATTATATGTGGAATTTTTAAAGCGAGCAATTAATTTACTTTGTTTACAGGTGTTCACATCAATAAGGGGTTGTTGGCACTTGGGAATGTCATAAGTGCACTCGGAGATGATAAAAAACGCAAAGAAGGTTCTCATGTGCCATATCGAGATAGTAAATTGACTCGTCTCTTGCAGGTTTGATCATACATTCTGTGTTGTCTGTGTGTTTTTGACATTTGTTTCTGTTTTTGTTGGGTGGGAATTTTACTTCATCGAACTTAGAAACATCGTTTACCTTGCAAGTTTCTGACTCTGAAATTAGGTTAAATTGTTGGACCTTGTTCCAATTGTTTTGGCTAATTCTGCCACATTTGCAGGATTCTCTTGGAGGAAATAGCAGAACTGTGATGATTGGTAAGTTAGTTTCATTTTGGATTTATTTCTGATTCTGTGATTTCATTGACTATAGGTTACTGGCATGTTAGACTTTGTAACTTTTCGTGTTTAGCATTGTTAGATTCTATGAATGTCGAAAATATTTCTTAGTTTTGAGAAACAGTCTATTGTTGTACATGATATTTAGTGTTTTTATTTATTTAGTGCACCAATAGTTGACCTGATATCTGATCTTAAAAGTCCATGGAATGGTTTACAAAATCTATAGGAATATGCTTGTGATTAGATGACACTAGCTATTGCATAAAATTTTATATCTTACACAAGTATTGAAGAAATTTGTCTGATGTAAATAGATTTGTTGACTAGATACTTGACAGATATGGATGTTACTTCAAGCTTCAGCGTCATCTATACAGGAGTATTATAGTTTTAAATCAAGGCACTCTTATATTGAACCCAAAACAATTATATTTATCTTTCTAGGATTGTTCAAGGTACTTGGATTTGTTTGAAGTATGGAATAATTTTGTTAGGGGCTGAGTTGTATATACTATATACTTTACATATGGTACTTATAAAGCTAGTTATGACAAGATGTATAACACTATTGAGAAGTGAAACTACAAAATTGCAAATGCTAAATACTAAATAGTAAACACTTGGACATTGAACTATGAAAATTGAAGTTTTGAATATCGAATTAGTAATTAGAAATTAGACTATTTAATAAAAAACAAAGTTTTAAATTGTCGAATTGGGAAATGGAATATCTATTTTAAATTTATGTAAAAAATATCATAAAGATGATTACAATGAGTAGCATGTTTTTAAAACAAGTACAAAATGTCAAAATGTAGCAAAACGAGGCCTCTAATCATCCCTTGTGGGGTTGGGCCTCAAGGAAAACTTCTCATTACTGGAATTAGTTATATTTTTATATTCAAAACTCATGGTAAAGAGTGTCTACCAACTGGGGACATGCAAACATCCTTGCGTCCTAGCGATGTAACTAAGGACTCATAAATGATGTCCCCACCACATCTCAGGGATGTCTGTCTTGGAAATGCTAGGGTTTAGGAGGGGGATGTGTCACTGTTAAAGTAAAGCATAGGAGCTAGTTGATGTGCGTTCCAATTTGCACCTTCTTATTGACTTATGAATGGGTACAATGAAGGGGCATCAAAGTTGTTGGATGTAGATCCAAAATAAATTGACTTCGAATTTTCTATTTTTGCACAATTTTCAATTTTGAGGAGTTGGGATTGTTGAGAGTGTTGACTTGGTGGTTAGCACCTCCTTGGAGATTTCTTGGAGTATTTTGCCGTGGATTTGTTTAAGTCTTGACATTTGTATCAGGCATTAATAGTTTGAACTTTTGGTGCAACAACAAATGCTATCAACAATTGGTATCAGAGCCCTTGGGTCATGGGTTTGAGTCTCCCTTCAATTGGTGTTGAAGGCTCAATCGGTACCAAGGGGGAGATTGTTGAGAGTGTTGACTTAGTGGTCAGCACCTCCTTAGAGATTCCTTAGAGATTTCTGCCTTGGATTTGGGTAAGTCTCGACATTTGTATCAGGCATTAATAGTTTGAGCTTTTGGTGCGACAACAAATGCTACCTACAGGGATACCTAACATACTTTTACTAATCCTAATCTATTTGTATCATCTAGTGACAATGAATATCTATCATGACATTCAAGTTTTGATGAATTGATATTAAATTTATATATTTCCAATTTGCTGGTACGTTCAAGTTTCCCCTCCTTGGGTCATGGGTTTGAGTCTTGAAGGCTTAGTCAATGTCGAGGGGGAGAATGTTGAGAGCGTTGACTTGGTGGTCAGCACCTCCTTGGAGATCTGTAGGGGATTTTTGCCGTGGACCTGGGTAAGTCTCGACATTTGTATCGGGCATTAATAGTTCGAGCTTTTGGTGTGACAACAATTCTACCTTTAGGGATACCTAACATGCTTTTACTAATCCTAATCTATTTGTATCATCTAATGACAATGAATATCTATCACGACATTCAAGTTTTGATGAATTGATATTAAATTCATATATTTATATGTTGTTGGTACGTTCAAGTTTCCCCTCCTTGGGTCATGGGTTTGATTCTCCCTCTAGTTGGTGCTGAAGGCTTAATCGGTGCCGAGAAGGAGATTGTTGAGAGTGTTGACTTCATGGTTAGCACTTCCTTGGAGATTCCTCAGAGATTTTTTGCTGTGGATTTGGATAAGTCTCAACATTTGTATCGGGCTTTAATAGTTCGAGCTTTTGGTGTGACAACAATACTACCTATATGGATACCTAACACTAATCCTAATCTATTTGTATCATCTAATGACAATGAATATCTATCACGACATTCAAGGTTTGCCGAATTGATATTAAATTCATATATTTCTAAGTGGCTGGTACGTTCAAGTTTTAGCGTTGAGAATTCAAGGTTTGGCGAATTGATATTAAATTCATACATATATGTTTTGGAATCCTTGTCGAATTGGATAGGGTTGAGAATTTTTTGCTTGAGATGTTTTAGCGTTTCCCATCATGAATTCAATCACAACATGGAGATTCATAAAAAATAAATCCTAAAATGAAATTTAGGCATTTTTTCCTTTTCATACGGAAGCAATATGAGAAAAAAATCCTAAAAGCAAATCTAAAATTAAAATGAAAAAATGTCAAACATGTTATTAATTTCATTAAATTGCAATAATTGCAAAATGGAAAAATGAATATCGAGCCCAACAGAGCACAATGGAGCAGAGGAAATGACAAGGAGCATGAAGGAGCAAGCGAAACTGGAAGGAACTTTCATGGATTAGGAATGTTGTGAACTAGACAACGAGAAGTTAAGGACACACGATAGGTTGGTTTGGTTTCACTTTGTTTAAGACAATAGTTTTAACTTTGGTTTATTGTTTATTTGAATTTCTCTATAGTTCAAAAATAAATGTATGAATTTTTTAAATTTGTTTAAACATAAACAATATCATATTGTAGGTTTTATTATTCATTATAATGATATAATCTTAATATATATTTAATATTAAAATTGTAAATTAAACTTGCGATTTAATTTAGATACGTAATGTGAAATATATATATATATATCATGAATATTATTATGTTGCAATTACAACATGATTTCTTTTTAATGTTATTATATTAATTGTAACATTCATAATTTTGCAACAATTGTGAGCTCTATTACTCAACCCATCTTCAAAACCACCCCAAATTCACTATTATGGAAATTTGTAAAAGTAATAAGCCAAGTAAAATGATGGAACATTTGTTTGGATATGCAATTTTTGAAAAGTGAATAATTGTAGCTCCTAGAATTGTGTGAAATCTCATTTTTGTGCCATTTCACAACAAGGAGTCAAAGCATGTCCAAAAACGGATAAGAAAGGATTGTCACCTCAACAAATAGTAGAATATTCTAGAGAGCAAGAGAAAGTAGATGCTAGAGTTGACCATCCTTTATTGAGAGGAAAACGCTGTAGATTGAGGCTCCTAGGTTCTTCATCTCATAGTAATTTTTCTGGTGCCATTAGAAAGAGCATTTGAGAATGATGTTAGAGAGATACGATCAACATAGTGGTAGGATATGTTGAGAAAAGTAAATGAGGCTCCACAAGGATACACAAGGCCAATTTATGAAAAGGCGCGTAGTACCTTGCTAGCAAAAGAGGTTAAACGCGTTGACATGCATTGGCTGACATTACTCCTCATGGAAACAAATGGTGTTGTCAATCATTTTTGATGGATGGAAGGGTGCTAAATATTGATGATTAATCAATGTGATTACAGTTTGGCTTAAAGGGGCAATGTTTTTGAAAGTTGTGGATTGTGGGGGGTAGGTGGAAGATGCACAATTTATTGCTGACACCCTAATACAATGCATTCAGTCACACTTATAAAATGCATTAAGTCAAATTGTTGTCTAAGTAATAGTAGACAATGCATAGAATTGTAGAGCTATAGATACTTTGGATGAGACATGGTTGAATGAATGAATGATTTTAATAATGTTCACAAGGCCAAAGTAGCCTATGGGACCTGCATGCTAGTACAAAAATTCCAAAAAAGGGCAAAGATCCTAAGCAAGTTGTAAGTCTCTTCATTGATGGATTTTGATAAGTAGGTTTGCAGTTTTGATACTCTTCCTCAAATGAGTAGTTCAAGATGTCATTCTTTGAAATCTCCGCATACTTAGATTTGATGTCATTGTATGCCAAGTACTCGATGACAACATAATGCTTCGTCTCCACAACCTCCATGTCACTAACCAAAGTCGTCTTGTTTGAACACATATATTGGAATCCTTGTGTAGTCCTCTCTCAACCTCATGCTACAAGATTGAAAATAATTTGGATCAAACAATTCCATGTTGAGGTTGAAGAGATTAAATGTTTACAAACCATGACATTAATGCTATAAGAATGTTATAAATCATGTCAAAGTATAAACTTTTTTTCGGGTTCAATTATTCAATAACAAAAAAAATAAATTTATTACACAATCAATCCTTGAAAAAAGATTAAACCATGACATTTCACAGCTCATTTTAGTCTGCAGGTAAGTGTAACACTTAAGTTTCTAAATGGTACATTTTACTTTAGTAATTACTAATTCAATTTCAAGTTCAATAAATTCTTTTTGTCTTAGTTTTTATTTCTATTTTTAAAATAGGTCACTAAGACTTGATTTGCATCCCAACACAATTGTCTTAAAGTGACTCATGATGGTGCAAGAGCCACTTGCTAGCATGGTTATTAGTCAAAGTAAGTCTCTATGGAGGCAATCCAATTCTAAAACGACAATAAATGTAAAGCAAATGATCCTAGATGACACTTTGTGGGAATGAGTGGAACAATACAAAGGTTCAAGTGACTGCACCACATGATGCTCTTGCGAAAGAGAAGAGTTGTGCTCCGACAGTGGAGATGGTGGAGCAAAGTGCGAGAAGGTGTAGAGATGAGTGGTATGATCTACTGTCCCTACAACAATAAGGCCTCTTGTTGCACTATCCCGAATGAAGACTGAATCAACTGTGAACTCAACTTTCTTCCTTGATCCATTGCATGTAATTTGATAAATCGAGAGAAGGTTTGCAAATAGAGATGGAACATACAATACATCATTGAATGTGCCACCTTGGATGCCAACTGAACCTTTCCCGCAGATTGTTAGGGTAGTGTTATATTCCCCACGAGAATATGAGGAATGGGAGAAGCCTCAATAGTGGAGAAGACCCGTTGAGAAGATGCCATATGGTGAGAAGCACTTGAATCCAGTATCCAAGGGACCTGGGAAGGGGATGCAATGGATGCCCGTAATGCATGACCTTGTCCACAATCCGGTGTAGATGTCGAAGAGATGGAAGAAGACTGAAAGGTAGACCCCTGTGAGGTAGAAGAGGATGGAGAGGAAATAGTGCTTTTCTAAAGAAGAGTTTGCAAATCTGCAAGCTGTTTCTCATAGCCATCAAATCTCTTTTGAAAACAATGTGACAAATCACGAGGTCCTTTTCGACAATAGGAACAGGTAGGAGTCTCAGTCTTCTTTATCTCCTTCTTAGAAGAAAATGATGGACCAAAAGAGTGCTTAGAAGAGGAATATGATATCTGCTTCGGCTTCGGCTTCTGTGTATCCTGAGGTGACTTGGCAAGAAATGCCTGTGACTGTGAACCTGTAAGTGAATCCATCTGAGTGAGCTTAGCCTACTCACAAGTTAACCTGTCACAGAATGTCTCAAAAGAGGGCATAACATTTCATGCACCTAGAGCATCCATAGTGGAGTAGAAGGTAGAAGTGAAAATTTGATAAGGACCTTGAAGCTTTGAGAGTATCAGAAAGGTACACTCATCATCTGACTTTGTCTTTCCAACAACCTGTAAAATAGATCGAAGAGACTTGAATTTCATCAAGAAGTCCTCAATGTTGATGAATGATTCAGGAACCAAGGAGGTGAATTCTGCATCTATTTATAGAACCCTAAACTAATTCATTGTGCCAAACAAGGTGGAAAACTTGTTCCACACAGCCTTGGGTGTAGTCAAACCATCCAGGTGAAATAGTAACCCATCTGAAATATTCATGACAATGAGGCCCATTGCCTCATCCATCTTATTGCGCTGCATAAGAACCTCATAAGGCCTCTGTAGAACTGGCTGAGCCGCATCGAGGCATGACCATAACCCCTTTGCCATAAGCAATCTGGTCATCTGTCCTTTCCAAGTATGGTAGTTGTGAGGTGTAAGGCAAGCGATAGAAGAGTTCGCCATTGAGAGAAGAAGATGGAAGTAGAAGGGTCGTTTCTGAATTAAATGACAGAAATGAAAATGCACCACCCCACAATGTAAATCTATCCCTCGTAAACCAAAGAACCAATTAAGGAAAGCACAAAAAATGAGAAGAAAACTTGGACGCTAGATATAGAGAGGGAGGAAATAGAAGCCTCTACTTCAATGCCAAAAACAGGAGCTCAAATGACCTCGTAACAAAAAGAAACTTGCATCATCGTC
Source organism: Cupressus sempervirens (assembly GCA_028749045.1). NCBI lineage: Eukaryota > Viridiplantae > Streptophyta > Pinopsida > Cupressales > Cupressaceae > Cupressus > Cupressus sempervirens. Next base: position 351,724,307 of record CM053785.1, read on the forward strand.
TCCAGCTTGGAACCAGCTTTCTAGCGCTTCTTTCGGATCAAAAAAGACCTCCGTATGCTCAAGTTATGGGCAAAAAACGAACTGCTCCTCCAAAAATAAGCTCTCTAGAAAATTACAGGTATGAGAAAAAATTTGATGGCCATATGGCCCTCTGGGAAAAAAATCTGGTCGCTAGAAAATGATGTCAGCCTCTGGAAAATGACATTAGCAGGTGCAAAATCCTTGTGGTCAAAATGTGATGTTAGCAGTGGGCAAGGTGACATCACCTGTCAAAAAAGTGATGTCATTGTGTTGAGATGTGATGTCAGCAGGCCAGGTGGTGGTCGGGCGTTGGCAGTGGTTGCCAGGCGGTGTTGTGCTGGCGACGGTGGTCAGAGGGCGGCGTGCCGGCGGCGGCTGAGCGCAGGCCAGGCCATTGGTGGTGCGCTAGCTGCGGCGGAGCATAGGCCGGCTAGTGGCCATTGGGCAGAGCTAGAGATTTTTTAATTTTAAAAATTTTCTTCTCGATTTTCGTATTGGTACGGCCCTCGGGAGGCCAATTTTTTTTCAGAGGCTACGGTAGCCAAAATTCACAAATTTTATATGAATTTTGACTACTTCCGAAGCGCGATGGCGGCATCCATTTTTGCCCAAAGTGCACCAAAAATAGGCGCCTCCTGATTGAAGAAAAAACCTCGAATATAGTTGGGGTTTTTGTCTTCGAATTGTGGCTTCAAAGTCTCCAAACCAAGCAACAACAAGGAAGCTCTAATGCCATGTAGAAGTTGTGAAAACCAACTTTACAGTTCTCCAAGAACACCTACATGCAAATACCCTGTGCTGAAGAGAAACCAGAGAAGGAAAAAGTAGAGCTTGGAAAATCTCAACGGAGAGAGCAAAAATGTATTCCAAGATTATGACAACGAAAATACAAAAGGTGAACGAAGCCCTAAAGCCTAAGAAAGCTAGGTTGCACATTAATAATTAATATAAGAATTAATTATTAATGCACCTAAGAGAAAGCTTAAGCACTAAAGAGTAATAACTTAACTAATTAAATAAAAAAGATTTAAGTGGTAAGAAAGCAAAATATTACTCTAACAGTCGTCAATAATGAGATGTGATTAATACTTGAGAACATGTGACAAATATTGCATTTTATTGCTTCTTTTCACATTGCTCAATTATGATGCAGTCTATTAATTGTTAAAATGACACCACCTTATCCAGCAAAAGCAAACTCCAATTCTTGTTTGTGTTTGTCCTTTCCACATTGTCTTTTCTTTATGGCTGGACATATGTTTCCATGTATGGGAAACACGTGTTTGATTTATGTGTTGCAATGATGGTAGTTCATTTGAAGAAATGAGAATGTGGTGTGCCTGCTCACCTTGTCAATCACCTTTTGACACTTCAACCTACTTTTAAATCTATGGAAATCCTTTAAGAAAAGGCAAGAGGAAAAATTAATGGATGTAGGAAAAATCTTTGAAATCCTTAAGTGATGAGAAGATATTTTATTTCCTAAATGGATATAGATCCCTCTACTTCACAAATAAAAGTGGGACTTCTGTAAATATCAAAGCCTTGAGATTTCAATATGTTACAAACTCTCGAACACTATAAATGAATTGAGTTCACATCATTACATGGGGTGTTTGTGGAATGCCAAAGGGATATTTAAGGAATATTGAATCTTCTATTTTTATATGGCCTATTTATATAAACTAGCATTTGCATCAAAAGATGATGCAATATTTACGCTAATAGTAACATATAGGAATTACAGATGGGAGTAGTAATATAAATTTATAAAATCAAAATTACAATCGTAATAATTCTAACCCTAACCTAATGGTCTTTGGCAAGTCATTTTTTGCTTTTAGTATCAAATATCCCATAGACAATGTTAACTTTTTAATAAATTATCACTACTTTACATAGTTTAGTTTTAACAGTTAATAATCTTTTTTTGCTAGTAATATATGATTTTAAAATATAATAAAACAATACATTTAGATAATTACATAAGAGGGCTAAACATCTTTACAACAATAACATTCTTAAAAACAACCAACTTCCTAAACCAACAAACACTATTATATACATTCTAAACTCGCCCCTAATAAGCCACATCGGCGAAATTACATAAGGCTAAACAACTGCTACATCATGGGCACCAAAAAACATAAAAATTGTCTTCCGTGACAAGCCATTGAGGACTTGACATCAACACTCATTAACATCACACTAGGGTTCGAAACCGCTGACCTTCACAAACCTACTGCAATTCTATTTCGCGACTTCCTCCATGCACCACAACTTCATCATGCTCATCACTTCATAGGCTCGAATCCCCCTTCCATTTCTTCAGCGTCATCGTTGCAAGTGAGATTCTTAAAATGCCCCACCCCTTTCCATCAAAAAGATTCAAGCATTCATATTTTTAATAAAAAAATTAATCTTCCACTTTATCTTTCTTAATTCGCACAAAGAAACCCGCCTATCTCCAAATATTTTAACGCCATCAGCATCAGCCCAAAAAACAAAAATCCAAACCGTTTGCAGTGCGTCACACATTCTGAAAAAACACCCTCACCATCACTCTTCAACATCAAGGGGTTGTTGATCGATGATGACGAGGGTGTGAGCCACATGAAGCCCTTTGCTTCTTGAAAAATTTGAATTTCCTTTTTAAAATTCTCTCATGCCATAACAATACTTGCCTTATCAGCTCGCTAGTCATAGGGCCACCATAGAAAGGAGTAATGACCCACCTCCAACCCTTCATTTCAATCATCAAAACATTTGCTATAATTGAACCCGAACCCAGAGGCAGCCCATTCCAAAAGAGACTCCACACCCACAATCAATTCTCTAGGGATGAGCAATGCCATCACCCATTGCACCACTTCCCATCAAACAATTAATAATCTTAATAACCATGAAAATTAAATTACTAAATATAACTTTTGTTATTATTATTATTAAGATTGATAAGTACGAGATATTTTCCATTGCTTTTAAAATTGTGATATTGCTGTTAGGATTTAATTGTGTAGTTTTTGAGTTAAACTCTACACAGTTAAATCCTTATAGCAATATCACATTTATCAAGATTTTCTTCCAAAAGTAGAATTTCTATATTTGAGATATTTCTATATTTTTCTTAAAATTTTGACAGCATGTTATTAAGTATATGTTAGTATAGACTAAACAAAATAACTCGTTTGAACTTTTGATGAAGTACTAAACTAATTGCATTAATGGATATCTTAATTTCAAAATTACAAACTCTCTGTCCAACTACTTGCAAGCATGTTCAAATGCCTTCTCAGGTGCCTCCACAATGAGAGAACTCTTCTCAAGAGTTCACATTCCTTTGAAAATTTTAATAAAATATTTTGGATATCCTCATTTATTATAGGAAATAAAAACAAAGAAAAAGGTATACTAACCCCACTATTGTTTCAAAAAGTTATGTATTTTATACTACATCATTTTCATCAATATCTAACTCAACTACTTTCAAACTTTACTTTCATGCGGTGACACCGAATATTATGTAAGATGCATCCAAACAAATTGTTATACAAAGAAAACCAAAACTTAAAGATCTTATATTTATAATAGCTCACATAGTAGAAATTTAAAATTATAAATAGACATAAGATATTGAAAATGTCCAATAAGAATACAAATTGAAAATGTGAGATTCAACTTGAATACCTATCAAACCTACAATAGAATTTAACCATGGGTACCACCACCAACCTTATTCTGATAATAGCAGTGTAACACGAGGACGCGTCCCTTCCCCAAAACTGGGCCGTCTCGGAGATGGGGACGTCCCCAGGACTAGGGGATGGCGTCTCAGCATTTCAGGTGGCGCCACTTAGAGCGCCACCTCTGTCGGAGACAGGGAGATTTCTCCGAAATGGTGAGACGTCTCCTATGTGTGGGTGTGGGGGGACGCGACTAAGTCTCCTATATTGCAAGGGGATGCAATGAAGTCTCCTTTATTGCGGGGGGACGCAACAGAGTCTCCTTTATTGTGGGTGTGGGGAGGCTTGTAGTTTTTGTTTGCATTATGATATTATATACTTATTTTGATATCATGATTCATGGCACATGATACTTATTGTAATCATCTTTATGTGATGACTTATGAGTCATGACTCATATGATCATTGATTACTTTTAGATAGTAGAATCTAGCTATTCATACTATTGATCTGAAGACTGATATATAGACTAATAGTTGCTGATGTCCAATGTCAATGTTCATTGTGTTTGTCATTTGATCATGAATCATGACGTTCCAGTTCAGAACTTCAATGCAATGTTCAATTTTAATTTTTTATTGTTATATTGTATAATTGTAGTACATATTTTCATAACTAGCATTTTAAGTACCATATATATAGTATATACATCCTTGCTCCCCCCGCCACCCCTTGTCCATTGTGGCCGTCCTCGTGCCGTCCCCAAATCAAGGCCCCTCTGTCCCCTCATCCTGCCGTTCCCCCATCTCGCAGGGCAGTGTAACTATGGATAATAGATTACTTTTGGCATGACTGACAAGTGAACATATAAATCACCTATGCTTTTCCTTTATATATCAGTCTGGCAGATTTATATCACAAATCTGACAGTTTAAATTAAGGAGACTCCATGTGCTTTTGAAAATTTTCTGCATCATGCTAGAGATATGCTATATTTCAAATTATAATGGAGAACTACCAATCAAATGGCGGGGCCCTGACAGAGTTCTGGGAAGAACAGGACAATAGTTAGCACGATGAGTATGAAATATCTGATTATCTGAGAAAATATGGGTAGATTGTTTCGGCAAATACAATGGCTCCAGATGCTCAGCACCTCACTCTTCTGCATGTTGTGGCGAAAGAGGACTTCAGCAGAATGCTGGCGGAGTGCCTAGACATCATAGTAACTAATGATCTACAAACAAATTTTGCGTAAGAAGTTAATTGAGCTACTGCTGACAGAAGTTCCTTTTTATGCCAAAGCTTTCGACAAATATAACACTATAAGCTTTATATGACTAGAGAAACACAAATACATTGAGACCCCAAATCAGTACAATTGGAATTTTAGATGCCCACAAATTTAAAGCTTTATGTAGTCAACTCCAAAAACAAGATATGGAATGTACATAGCATGGGGAGAAATGCAACAACTTAGACCAAACACAATTAAGATAAAACAATAAATCCATTGCACAAAACATCAATAATGACCAGTCCAGCAAAAAGGGCACAGGCTCTTAAAAAATCTAAAAAATAAATCATAGAACATAATGTAATAACCGGCTCTGTACACTAAACCCAGTTCCTAATTTGTTTACTTGTCAATTTTAGTGTAACCACAACTATTTTCTCAGATTTGTTTCAAGACAAGAAAAACTAAATGATAGTTATACCCGAAGTCTCAGATGTTATACCAATTTAATACTACCAAAGATTGATAAATTGCAAAGGCATTATGAGTGAAATATATGTTCACTGTTTATGCTGAAGTCCTCTGTTGGGTTTCACTCCACAAACACAATAGCCATACCCAAAACATTCAAATTTAACATAACAAAAACACCATAGCAACCATGTATTAATCTACCATACCACCAATAAAATGAAACTATAATGTGAATTACATACCTCAAAGGACAGTTTCAAAACGGTATGGCCAGGGCTGCAGGGCAGAGTGGAAAGTACGTTCCGTTTCTGACTAGTAAAGTTGGGAGGCATCTGTATAGTTATAATTGTCGTCCAGTTGGTTGAACCAAGTTGGTAGCAGGCCAGGGCTGGGTCTGTGGTTGATCTGATTGTTACCGTGATCTGGATATTGTTGGCATAATAAATGTTGCAACAATACGACCAAAATGCATGGTCTTGTCTGTGGGAAACATGATTGGTTCATTGAAATCAGACAGATTCCATAAATGTTGACATTAATGAAGCCTGAGCTACTTTGAGTGAGCTGTACTTCAAAACAGATTTTCTTTCCCCCAATCGCAAACCTCGTACTTGATGTTGCACCGCCAGCAGCAGCACTGCCTGTAAACTCTTGAGTGTTCATTTTTTGAGTAGCACAACCAAAATGCATGACCTTGTCTGTTGGAACACATGATTGGTTCATTGAAATCAGACAGATTCCATAAATGAAGCCTGAGCTACTTTGAGTGAACTGTACTCAATACAGATTTTCTTTCCCCTCATCACAAACCTCGTACTTGACTCTGCACCGCTGCTGTTGGTAGCATACATAGCAGCAGCACTGCCTGAAAACTCTCCAGTGTTCGGTTGTTTGAGTACCCAATTTGATATACCCTGAAATTGGCATATAATCAAATCCTATTCGAAGCCAAAAATTCAACTAAAAGATGCAACTGCCAATATTGACAAAACAGCCATCGACGAAGGACTTTAGATATTTACATATGTATGAAAAAACAAAACGTAGTATTCACATTGATTGTGACATCATATGTTGGCTTCGAGATGCCACATAAGGAGTTGGCCTAATGCCAATTTTTAATTAGCCAAAGCTGACCGGGAATCATGTCACCACTTTGTGGCAGTCCTTTGGCAGGCAGTTCTGTTTGATGAGTGAGACATTACATTTTCCAGTCGGACTATGCTGTATAATAGCCCATTGGCTAATTATATATATAATTAAATACAAATATTGTAAGTTATAACTTATAATAATGAATTTAGCTACTATTTTTAGGCCTATATATATATATATATATATATATAATTTTATAATGTTTCTGTCCAGACAGACCCAAACCGAACCCAACAAAAATATTTTGCTTCCACATACTGAAACCTGAACTGACAACTTCCCAAATTATATATTTCAGTTTCACCTGATTTGCAATGATTGTAACTATCTGTTTTGTAGAACCAGTTAAAGGGCATCTTTCAGCTATATATTCCCATTTGACATTGTTTCTTGTCATTGTGAAGTAAAATTAATTTGACCATGGAGGTGTGATCTGAAGTGCACCAATCTTCCTAAGTTTCAGTTTAACAATCCAACTTGTTGTTGACTTTGTTGTGCAATGTACCACTGGAGTTATTTGTGTAGCTATTGCAATACTGCTTGTCTTCTCATGTCCTTTAGCAATTGCCAATTACAGAGAGAAAACTATGTTGTTAACATTGAATACTAATTTCGTGTAAAATTAGTCTTGTTGAACAACACTGTTTATTTGTGTTATCAATATGGGTGCAGACAATAGATTTTGTGCAAAGTTAACATAATTTTTATTATTCTCATTCCTGCATTACACTATTTCACTATTATTTGTTTGCGAGTTTCATTATAAGTTTTCTGTTCTAGCTGGAACTGATTTCTTTCAGTTTTTTTTCAGCATGCGTTAGTCCTGCTGACACAAATGCAGAAGAAACTCTAAATACTCTAAAGTATGCAAATCGGGCTCGCAACATTCAGAATAAGGCTATTGTAAGTGGCACTTTGGCCATATTTTCCTTCCTTGGATATCTTAGTTTAGTTTTGTAACAATGGTTTTACTTTGATGCTTTCATTAATTGGTTATATTCATGGTGTGCATTTTCTTCCAGGTCAATCGCAACCCAATGGCTGCTGAAATGCAAAGAATGCGACATCAACTAGAGTATTTGCAAGCGGAACTTCTTTGTTCTCGTAATGGAGCTTCTTCGTCTGATGAGCTGCAGGTAATTCGAATCCTAGTAAAATAGGTAGACCTCTACATTCTTGCTATTAATTCAAGTCTAAGTCTCCTCATTGTATCTCCTGTATTTATGCAGGTTCTTAACCATAAGATCTCACGGCTTGAAGCAAGCAATGCAGAACTGCGTCAGGAGCTTGAGGAATGTCGCTTAAACTCACAAATATTAGCCGATCGTGCAATGGAAGCACAGGTTTATTTAATTTCTTTTTCCTAGCTTAGTTGTTCAGTGTTAAACTTGTTTCACACTTCTTGCATTGGTTTTCAGGAAACTACGTGCTATTGCAACTTTCCAAATGATATCCAGATGTAAATAGGCAGTACCATAGCTAACTATAACAAAGCAGATAATTTACAATGAAATTCCTCATCCCAGTAAAATCTCCAATTCCATTTCACAGTACAAAGGTTTCTTCTGTGTCCAATTTGTTGTTGGAAAAGTAACCATGGGTTTTGATTTCATGTCTTTTTCGGAACAAACATATCATAATATCTTGTGATCTGGAGGGGTTCCAATTTCATTTTTTGACCGAAGTGTTTGCTGTAGAATTTGGTTTTGAGGGGCACTATGTAGTTATATTTTTTGAGGTTATTTGTGATTTTATACTACATGCGTTAGTCTCTTAATTGTATTTTTTGTGATCACATCTCTCTTCATGCTTGGGATTAAGGTTGAGAAAGATCAATTGAGCTTCAAAATAGAGCAGTTACGCAACGGGAAAACATGGAAAGAGATTGATGATGCCAATCAAAGCCAGGTATGCAGATATGAATAAATATTGTTTCTACATGTAAATAATAAGTGATAATTACCAAGTTTTGAGCAAACTTAGAATTTTTTCTTTACATTAACAGGCTTGGATTTTGTCATTTGTCTGCAGGATGTGAGTTTGATTAAAAGTTACTTATCAAAGATACAAGACCTGGAAAATGAAGTCCAGCACCTACAAGCTGCCACAAATATTCAATCAACAGGAACTATAAGACCTAGCTCTTTGGTTGGTTGTCTTGATATTGAAGACAGTGCATTAGAACCATCTCATGAAGTCTTAGGAGGTAAGGTTTACTTCTTTTTCTGGTCCTTTTGTTCCGTCGAGTGTTTCTTTTAAGATTAATTAATATTTTTGTATCAGCTTAATGAATTTAGAGATAGGCTGTCTTGTTTTCATCCTTTCGTTCAAACTCTAGTTTCGTAAAGAGTTGCTTTTAAGGCTAATATATTTTCTATATTGCTTGTTATACTTAGTACTGTTTTTTATTTTCATCTCCATCATTAACTAGGATTGAATCATTGATGTACTTCCCAAATCATAAGTTTGATTCCTCTGTAGGTGAAGAGTCAAGGGAAGGGGAAGAAGAAGAAGAGACTGCAAAAGAGCTTGAACATTCTTACCTGCAAGATACAATGGGAAAAGAATTACAAGAACTAGATAAACGGCTGGAGCAGAAAGAGGTATGACAACTGACAACCTTCTATATATTTGTAAATGATTTTCTTTGTGTATTTGTTTGTTAAAGATCTGCTTACAACTTTACAATTTACATTGACGATAGACATGGTATATATTTTCGAAACATTTTTCTAGATAAGATCTATCAAGTTTCCACAATCAATGAATATGAATGCAGATGTTTCTGGATATTAAAACTTAAATTGTTGCCACAGCTAGGTAAAGTAGTAAGAAATTGGTTTGGAACCTGCGGCATTACCTAAGAAGATTATTTATTGATCCAGTGAGCCTTGTCTGTTATAGTTATAGATGCTGCCTTGTTAAGATGACATTTATTGTAAAAGGTAAGTTGATTTTCAGATTACTGTCTTTTGAATTGTTGGTGTGTGTTTCATGACATAGACGACATTTAATAAAATACCAGGGGCACTCTATCCTCTCCTGATCAAAATCTTCGATGTCATAAACAGAGACTGTGTGATCACAAAGATGATTGTAAAGTTCCAATTGCATGTCATTTTTTTATTCAGGATAGACTCTTATAGTAGGATGATTTGCTGAAAACCTCCAAGGGAACTTATGTGGCTATTCATGATTTTATCAGTCAACTTTTGAATTTCGCTTTGAGGATTTTCTAGGTTTAACAAAGATTTCTGAAACAAAAGTGCAAAAGAGCATAGGTTGAGAAGATAATTCTATGAACTATAATGGAGACAAGGCTGCAAAAAGAGGGATCCGAAACCAATCTTTTCTTTGCCAAATTCAGCAACTCCAACATTTGAACAATGAATATAGTAATAGAAGTATGAACCACAAGCATACTTGAAAATCAGCCAACTATCAAAAGTATGAATGTATTGATTCCACAATGAACTTTCTCATCAAATCCTTCATTTAATTTCACAATTTGAAAATAAATGTGCTTTGAGTGAGAGACGAGAAACAATGCAACTTGCAAGAGATATTAAATTCACCAACAATTGAACAATGAATTTACTCAAGATGTGCAAATGAAATGAGATGGTTTTATATAGTAGTTCAAAAACAAAGGAAGGGGCAAGATCAACTTAAGGTCAACAACCAAGATGTAGACAACTAAACCCTAATTAGGGTTTACAATGATTATCCAATGAGAGCCACTGAAAAGTGAATACCTCAAATGGAGCTTTCTTCTAGTAGGAAGATAATGTCAGATTCATTGAATTGAAACTATTTGATTGGTGGAGATAGGTGGTAGCTTCCTCAGCATGCTTATCTCTGTGAATGAAGTTGGCTTTGATCAATTCTTTGGGAATTTGGGATTTTAGAAAAATACTCCCAAATTGCATCAAGTTTAAACCTCCTTAAAGTTGGATTATTTTTTCCTCTTTTAAATAGAAGTCCCTTTTATAGTTGACATCCCTACACTTGGTAAAATTTGTTCATGACAATGAACTTGCTTTAATTGTGAAAAATTGGGTTTATAAATAAGGTGGAAATCAGCACTTTCAATTAAACAATATTTCTCCTTGCATGAGTGAATTTCATCACATTTCTTGTACTTTCATGCTCGGAGGGTGGAATTTGATGCACTTTAAGGAATCTTCCACACTTGGATGATTTTTTTCTTGCCTTTGAATATTGCTTCTCATGGTGACCCGTTGGACTTCTTCTAGAATTTTCCTTGAGAAAACTTGGTGCTACCTTGTGGATTTGACCATGCCTTAGACAATTTCTCATCTTTAAATATCATCTTTCCTTATATTGTTTGGATTCTCTTCCTTTGGTCTTGGTCTTCAGAAATCTAGGTTGGTTGTAACATTTCCTTCATCTCGGTCTTTAGAAATCTAGGTTGGTTGTAGTGTTTCCCTCATTAGACCTGCACAACATCATTGAGAAAATTGTCAATAACTTATTACAATGACTTCAACAATCTTACCTTTAATCTGGAATTGACCTGATGATTTTTGAAAATGACAGTCTCATACTTGGAAATGCATTTTTAGGTCTTAACTATGAGTAAATTTCCTTAGTTGTCGGATTCGTCCCAGATAGACTGGTTTCGGATTCGGATCGTATCCGAATTCGGATTTAGGCTTGGATCCTTGAGGATCAGGCAGGACTGCGGATCCTGATTGATCCATAGGCAGGATTGAGGATCCTATCTGTATCCTCAAGGATCCAAGCCACAACCCGAGGATCCAACGTGGATCCACGGCAATACAAGGCACAAAAACATAAAACAATGGGCCCAAGTTAAAATTTTAATGTTTTTTTTTGCTTTAGACCCTAAAAACGACCCTTTTATTCATGATGCAAGTTCATTTGCTCTCTATTTTTCTCTCTATATTTTGAATTTTCATAATTTCATTTTGTAATTCAGTAATTCAATGTGAATGTGTTGATCATCTTTATAATCGTGAAAATAGATCAATTATCAAGTATACTAGATTCATAGATCCATACTAGAATCATAGATTCATACTACGAAATGATTTAGTTTTAGAATTATGTACAATTCTCTTTTATTTTACACAGACACACACACACACATGAATCCTCCACAAATCATAATTGGGGAAAAAAATTCAATGTGAATGTGTTGATCATCTTTATAATTGTGAAAATAGATCAACTATCAAGTATACTAGATTCATAGATCCATACTAGAATCATAGATTCATACCATGAAATGATTTAGCTTTAGAATTATGTATATTTCTCTTACTTTTATTACACACACATACACACACACAAATCCTCCACAAATCATACTTGGGAAAAAAAAATCCTTAATCCACGAATCTGATTCACAACTTTGCATGGATTGGAATTAATATCTTTTTAAAAACTTACCGATTTTTTACAACTTTTCATGTTAATTCCGTAACTCTGAAATCACACAGGTCCGATTCTAGCAGATCGTACAGATTTGTTCATGCATGAAATCCCTTATTAATAAAGCTCTCTATATAATTGTCTTTAGCCTAGTTGTGATCGGCGTCTCCTTTAGGCATTGTTGTTAAAGTCTAAACGTGATCAAATTAGTTAGTTTAACACTAACTAAATGTTTTCTCCACTGGATGCTGATTTCAAGGAAAGCAATTAAGGCCGACGAGAGAGGGACATGTCCTTTCGTTGCTATATTTATATAGGGTGTGATTGTGGATAAAGAAGGACATGTCCCTTAGTTGCTATATTTATATAGGGTGTGATTGTGGATAAAGGACACACATTAAAAACTAAATCTGTTCCTTTAGCATTCATTGCCTCATACGAATTATAGCAGAAATAAATATATTATTGCAGAACTGCACATCAGAGGAAGAGGACTTAATATACCATCCATTATTGATAAAGACCATCTTCAGCAATAGCAAAAGCATTACATCAGTTAGATTTATAGCAGAATTTGCAGAAACTTTACATTTCATGAACTGGAATTAGGATTTTTTCACAACTTTTTCCCATGGAAATTCTTAGGGATTTTTCACAACTATGGGATTTTTTTTCAACTGTCCATGGATTAATTATTGTACAACTTCAGATTTTACAACATTCCATGGAAATTAATTTTTCACAACCTTTCATGCGAATTTGAGAAACTTTCTTCACTGATTTTTTCGCATTATATTGAAATCAACCTCATTGAATCTATCCCAATCCTGAGAATTTTTAGATTAAAATTGTAATATCCCAAAGTGGATCTTTGCTCGATTTTTCCCCAAAATATATTCAGAACTAAAAATATGCAGATGTATTACAAAACACAATAGAAACCAGTAGAAACTCCAACAAATATTAAATCGTTCTTTCTCAAAATGATACTCAGGATTCAATCATATAAAAGTGCATTATAGACTCACAATATAAACTAGAAAACTCTCATAAAACTCCTCAAAACAACGTTATTGCATTATACAACAGCAATATAATAATCACCATTCACAATACAATCTTAAACACAAAATTTACAGTCAGATTGGACCACTAAGATAAAAACTTGTAAGCGCATATGAGACACCTGAAGTGACGTCTCCACAGACAATGGGTTTGCGTCCATTGTTTGCCGGTACAAGGGGCTATGTCCTCATACTGGCTGAAAGCTAAAGCTTCCGAATACTCTCACAAGAGAGAAACTGAAATCTGAATAATAAATCAAGCATGCCAAAAGAATGAGTCCCATCTCCTTTTATCTTCATAGCTGTAACTCTTCGACTCCCTTCCTGGCCTTTCGTCTTATCTCTATTTGTCCTATTTAGCCCACTTTATAATACTAAATTGACCTTTTATAATTTGAGTTTACGCTCTCTAAGTCAATTTTAATATTATACAAATATGTCTATAACTTTTCTAATGTCCCAAAAAGGGGACGCTACAAAAATCTAGAATTTGATTTGAAACTCTCCTTCAAGTCAGCTTATACTGAACCTGTCAATTATATTAGAAAATCTTATGAAAACTTTCCAGAAATTTAGGAAAATTGCCTGAAAATTGGAAGAATATGGAAATTTGAATGGAAATCTGTCTTCAACTTCTAGCAAACATGAAAACTCTGATGAATCCTTGCTTTGAAATCAGAAAAATGTTGCCAACTCTAGAGTTTTGATTTGACTTGTGAATGGATAAACATCAAGTCTATGTATATATAGGAATCATTGATAGTCAGAAACAGGTCGACTTCCTTGCTTTATTGCTTTATTTAACTTCTCTTGAACCTGGTCGATCCTCTTGGATAAAAAAATATTTTTGTCCCCCTTTTTGTTTTCTTTATGCTTTCTTCTAGAACTACTTTAGGTCAATCTTCATCTTGCTTTCTTTTAGAACTCCTTCAAATTGATCTTCACCTTGCTTTACTCTAGAACTTCTTAAGGTCGTGACCCCTTCATGCTTCTAGAATCTTTTCCAAGTGCGGGAGTGCTTGATGTAGGATTGAGGATTTTTCCAACACTTCGTAAAACTTCAAAAACTCCCTAGGTGCTGGGCAGACTTTGGTGTGAAACAAGGAATTTTCACTTTTTGTTTTGAGTGGACATCTGTCGAGACTAGGAGTTTTCCTTCTCCTTGGGTAGACTCCATGCTGACTTGTGAAGTTTTCATGCACTTGGGAAGTTTTTCCTCGCCCTGGCAGAGTTCTTGTGAATTTAAGGGATTTCCTCATGGGAGAGGGCAGACTTCTTGACCGTGACTTGAGGATTTTTCATAAATTCTTGGGTGGAGTTCAGGTCTAAATGGGGGTTCTCAAGCTTGGAGGGTGTAATATAAAATATAATAAATAAGTATAAGAAATTCCCTTTCTTATACTTAAGTTATATTCTATTCTATGTATATATTGTCAGGACGTTTGATAGTAGTTTCAGATATCAAGTTATAATGGTGATTCTAGATTTTAGATGATCCTAAAATTTTCAGACAGCCAAATTGTAGTATTCAACATGCTTCTATTAGTGTTCTTTTCTTCTGACTTTTCCAAGACATACCAAAACAAGGATTTTCCAAGAATTTTCTCATCTTTTCTTGGACTGGAGTCAAGAATCTGCACGACTTTCCACGCTTTCATAATTTTCTTAGTTGTAGGTGCCACCTCTACCTTTCCCAGAAACATAAACATCTAAAAATAGAAATTTCAAAAGAGTAAAAATGTAGATTAAACAAAAGCAAACCCTGATTGGCCAAAAATGAAACTTTTGGAAAAGCAAAAACATAAAAATCAACTTTTCCTAAGAAGTAAAGAGTTGTTAGAATTGACCTCAAGCAATATCAATCTTGTCCCTTAGCCCTTCTGAACACTTTTGTGGCTTTAGAATACACATTTGGTCATGTTATCTTCCTTCTACATTTTAATGACACTCATGAATTTGGCAGAACTCTAAGCATTGAACTGGCAAGAGACCAGAGACTAAAACTGGAACACTTAAACAAAACCCTAAAAAGTGAAAAATTGACCCCATTTGCATTGGGCTGAAGACATGTAGTATTCAATGGACTAGTTCAGACAAGTCAAACATAGCTGTTCAAATCTTGCATAATTTTAGAACTGTAGATGTCATAATCAAGGTATTTTTATTGATAACCATTTCTTTATTATATTCACTTCTAGAAAGCCTGTGTTTTCAAACTTTTTGAACAGTCATATGGGTTGTTCAACAATGCAACTCAATTGTTTCTCACAATGCAAATGCTGATTAAAAAATCTCATAATCACTTTCGTTATCCCTTTTATTCTATATCAAGTGTAGGCAAACCTTACTTTTCGGTAGAATTTACAATTTTATCCTTGGCCAACAACTAATGAACCTAAATCTTCTTGCATTTGTTTTCTGCAGGCAGAGATGAAAATGTTTGCCAAGGGTGACACAACAGTGCTCAGGCAGCATTTTGAGAAAAAATTTATGGAGCTCGAAGAAGAGAAGAAGGCTTTACTGGTATTTTTTTGTTAATGAAGCTTATAATGTTTCTTTTTAATATTTCATATAAATATGCCTAATTCATGTTGAATGACAGAAAGAAATGGAACGACTGAAAGCTGAACTTGAGAGTATCTCAAATACGTCTGATGAACATACACAGAAAATGCAAGAAAGTTATATTCAAAAATTGAAGGCACTTGAGACTCAGGTATAGAATTGAACTACTGCATCTTTGTAGTTTTCTGATTGGAATAAAGAGAGGGAATGACAATGTGCCTTCTTTTTTTCTCATGCTTAGATTGATTTTATATTCTGTAGATATCTGAACTCAAGAAAAGACAAGAAAATCAAGCACAACTTTTGAAACAAAAGCAAAAAAGTGATGAAGCAGCAAAACGATTGCAAGAAGAAATACAACGAATTAAGACACATAGGGTATACTTCTAACTTGTTAATTGAGGGCAGCATGCTTTTTATTTTCAAAACTTTCTAGATGTAAGATTAACTGTTCATTTTTTTTATTTTAATAATTGGTAAGGTACAACTGCAACATAAAATGAAGCAAGAATCTGAGCAGTTCCGGTTTTGGAAAGCTTCTCGTGAGAAGGAACTTCTTCAGGTATTTGTGAGATGGTTTATTGATTTCTTTCATACTTTGCCAATTCTTTGTTTGACCTAGAGAGACACATCATTTGTACATGCATTTGATGCCTAATCATACAATGCATTCCAACACCAGGGTATAAAATCAAGTACCTGACATATGTACCCCAAATAGTTGGCAATTAATCGATGATTTTAAATGTGATTAGAGGGTCAAAAGTAGGGACTGCAGTATGAATGTACATAGATCCCATGGTAGAGCTCCATGTTCAAAAGAAGCCACATGCATCCAAATGACAAAGTCTAAGATGCCACTCCTTATCCATCCTACAGTTGCTTGCCATATTGTTGGCTTAAAACATGATGAACTCAATTGATGGGTATGCAGAAGTACCCCTTTTAGGTTCACCTAGGTACGGTTATGCTCTCCAGTATGCTGTTGGAGCACCCTAGGGGTGCGGGTGCATTGTGGGTATGCACATGTGTACTCAGAGTGCCCCGGGGCACTAGGGGTGTACCCTGTGTGCATCTGGTCATACCGGGGTCGTACTCTCAAGCATAAACTCTATCAATGAGGGAGGAAATAAATATTTTAAAGATCAGATGTTAATTTAAAAGCTAAATATTTCAGGAATCACATCCAATTTATAGCATGTCTGAATAGAAAAAATGATTATTGCAACAACATCTTCCCTAACAGATTGAGGGATGTGATAAGAGCAAATTATAAGAATTTAAAAAGATATAAAACAAATGAGAAACCTGGTCCCAAACAACGGCTTCCCTGCATACACTTACACTATACAAAATGAAAAGATTCATTGTCCTAGAAACTGGTATTCTACAATAGCAGTAGTAGTGAAAGCCAAGTATCCATGTGTGAAGATTTGAGAAGTAGAAATTAATAAAAAACTTGGCACATCCCGTTTCTAAAAGCAGCCACACCCCTGGCACATTTCTTTAAAATATACTCATCTTGATATTGGAATAGGACCTTAATTGGGCCTTTCTAATTAAGGTCCTATTCAAGAAAGCAGCTTTAACAAGGATAGGAATAAACAATAACATTGAGATGTATATTTCTTCAAATTTATAAATTATGATTATACATATATACTTACACACACCATGTACCCAAACCCGTTTTTTTGTTGTTGCTCATATCCACATACCGGATTCTCATGCCCGTATCCATACCAGCAACTTATACGAATTCCAAAGGATTATTATCATAATGAGATAGCTGTCCTATAACCAAAGCTAGGTTTCCAATAAACACCCACACGAATTAACATTCCAGTAAATGCAGCTCACATGCAAGTCAACAAAACCTTCTCCATCTTGCAAGTGCTTTCCATATTGTTCCCTTAAACGTGATCAACTGTAAGAATACCATTTGAATAAGGATTAAAATTTAATATTATAATGAGAGTCTTGTATAGCCCAAATCTAGGCTTTGGATTAATATGCAAGAATATGCAACCCGAATAAGGATTAAGATTTAATATTATAATGAGAGTCTTGTATAGCCCAAATCTAGGCTTTGGATTAATATGCAAGAATATGCAACCCATGCAGAAATAACACACAAGTACATTCAACTCACACGCAACTCAAGGAACCAACTTATCTTTGATACCAATTGCTTTAAAAATCAAATACATGCATTGTCCATAGTATGTACCAGCAAACCAACCTGTAATACAGGCACAAAAGATTCTCCTTTTCCTGATTTTGTTTGGTATTAGACACACAAAGATTCATTATTTACCTAGAAAAATAATTACTGAAAATGAATAAAAGAAGACCCAGAGTTGAAATTTGTGCTGAAGGATTATGTCGATCATGTTACTCCAAAAGACATGAGTTTGTGCTTGTCTAGAAAACATGTTAATCTTTACATTATTCTTAAAATCTCAGTACAATAATTTCCTTCTGGAGTAGAAGGTGATATGATGGTGTATTTTACACTGAGCCGCTTTCAACATCAAATAGATTCATTCCACAGGAAGCTGACCCACTGTGCATGTCATTAGAATGTATTATAAACATAGTAACGAGAATTACAGTGATTCACGCGATTCGGTGATTCGATTCAAGCCAAACGATTTTTTGTGAACTGGTGAATCAAATCAGGGATAAAGGGTTTATGAAATAAGTTACTAAATTTCAAGGATTTTTTAAATTTGTCGATTTGATTCCGATTCATGGCCAATTCCCGATTGGATCTGGCCTTGCTAATTCCGTTTCTTGTTACTTCGATTATAAACAAACTGTGTCTTTTGATGCTGATGAGCAAGAGACCTTAAGAGGTCACCATGATGGCTAATAGTTTGTGCTTGTGCATGCTGCAGTTCATGTTTTGTAAATTTAAAGAACCTTTTTTCAATCTTTATTATAATATCAAAGAGGTTATAATTCCAACTTAAGATGGCATATGAAAAAATGTTTGTTGCTTGCTTTGAATAGCTTAAAAAAGAAGGGAGGAGAAATGAATATGAGATGCATAAACTCCAAGCATTACACCAACGGCAAAAGATGGTAAGGATAAACCAATTTAAATTTTTATATTTATAAACAACAAATCTATGTTAATAAATTCTAATCTCTATTTATCACATTGGAAGGTTCTTCAAAGGAAAACTGAAGAGGCTGCCATGGTTACTAAGAGGCTAAAAGAGATCCTGGAAGCTCGCAAAGTTTCATCACGTGATGCCACTGGTAAAGACTGTTATTTGCATTGATGGAATAACTTTTGATAAGTAGGAGATAATTTGAATAACTTTTGTTTAACAAATTTGATTTGTTTTCTGCAGGAGGTGCTAGTGGGAGTGGTCAGGTAATTTTGAACAGATTTTGCTGTTATGAGTTTGTTTTAGACATCAAATTTGTTAGACTAGTTCTGATGATACTCCTGACTTGTACTAAAGGTACTATTATGATGAAAAAAGCATTATACAATTCCAGACCACAGATGCTAAATCTTGAATCTTCTTCTTTTTTGGCTACATGTATTAAATCGACAATTCTTTCTGAAGTTCAGCATTCTTAGGGACAATTTGCTCTAGTATATTTTATGTTAAACCTATTGTATTGTATATTGTTTTGCAATGAACATGGTTACTGTGTTCCAGACAAATGGGAAAGCCCTGCAGCATTCCATTGAACAAGAGCTAGAAGTTGTTGTTCGTGTACATGAAGTTCGCTCCGAGTATGAAAAGCAAACTCAATCGTAAGAGCCAAATAGCCAAATGACCCCTCCTTAAATCACCACATGCTTGTATGATTTATTAATGCATGACAATACTGGTTTTGATACAGGAGAGCTGAAATGGCAAAAGAGCTAGCTAAACTACAGCAAGCAAATGAAAGGTGCGATGTTTTGTAATTATCTGTTCATTATGTCCAGGTAGCATCAATTTCTTTTATATTTTATAAATTTATTGTTATACTTGTGTGTTTACCGCTGCGGGTATTGCAGTGGTGGTACTCCTTCAGCCTCTCCACGTGCAAGAGAGGCGAGGATGAAAGTTCTTGAAGAGATGCTGAACAATAGTTCTGCAGTCCTTGTGAACATGGCATCCCAACTGTCTGAAGCAGAAGAACGTGAGCGCACTTTTATTGGTGGGCGAGGTCGTTGGAATCAGTTGAGATCAATGGGTGATGCAAAAGTTTTACTCAGTTATCTGTTCAACATGGCAGCTAGTTTAAGGTATTTTATTATTTATTGATCACCCATTCAGTTTTTATCTATAATATTATATGCTGACCATTGAATGTGTTTGTACATTTCTCACTGTTATATTCATTTTTGAAGAATTACAAGGATAAGACATTTGTGGACAATGCTGCGTCGTTTTTGTTATTGGATTGATGAGTTTACTGACAGTTTGAATATTTGGTGGAGATAATATTGTATTGGTTTATAATATATTATTATTATTATATTCTTTTATTGGGTTGATGGGTTTATGAACCTTTGAATTTTTTTTGAGATAATATTGTGTTGGTTTTAAATACTATATTTTTGATTGGGTTGATGGGTTTACTAACAGTTTGAACATTTTTTTGGAGATAACATTGTGTTGGTTTAAATAACATATTATTTTAATTTACTGGCTAGGTTGATGAATTTACCGACAGTTTGACTCTTTTTTGGAGATAATATTTTGTTGTTTTTAAATAGCATACTATTTTAATTTAGTGACCTGGTTGATGGGTTTACTGACAGTTGGAATATTTCTTTTGGAGATAAGTGTGGAGTTTTTAATCAATATATTATTTAATTTACTGACTGGGATGATGGCTTCACAGGTGCCAGTTACAAGA
The DNA here is from genome assembly GCA_028749045.1 of Cupressus sempervirens. Lineage (NCBI taxonomy): Eukaryota > Viridiplantae > Streptophyta > Pinopsida > Cupressales > Cupressaceae > Cupressus > Cupressus sempervirens. The sequence goes on from CM053785.1 coordinate 351,744,799, forward strand.
CAAAGAACTAGAGACTCGGGAGATGAAAATAAATTTGCACAAGCTTAGCTCTGCATTAAGACAGAGTGATGCTCAAAGGGAGGAACTAGAGAAGAAATTGCGGTCAAAGGAGCAGGTAGATTTTGATTTATAGGCTACACCATTCTTGCTAATTGGATTGAGCATTGTTATACATTTCAAGAGATGTTTTTGCTGGCATCTCTTTGCTAATATTTTCTAATTATTTGACAGGTTAGCTTAGGTACTCACAAACATCCAAACAATTTGAATTTTGTTTCATCCCAACCAGAGGGACATTTTGCATCAAAACAGCCACAAAACCAAGCATCTGTTGTTGACATTTCAAACACGTGGAACGAGAGTTTCCCTTATGATTTACGCAAGGCATGTCTACCAGAGCGATAATTTTCTCTCAGTTATTTTTGCTGTGCATTTTTAATTATCTTCCAAATATGCAAATTTTGGACAATTAAAATACTTTATATGTATAATCATAAAGCAAGCATGGTGCAGTAAAAATTGCTTTGAGTACATTTTTTGTATATGCCTTTTGTATTTTGCTTTTGAGTATTTCTCTATCATAACACACTAACGAGCTTTCTTTTTGCTATCTATTTATCCGCATAGGCTTCACGCATTTCCCAGATGTACAGCTTTCCACCCATCGATGAGATTGACATGTTAGAGCAGGAAGATATGGACACCTCAAGTGATGATCAATCTGATGACGAGGATGTGGATTGGGCTGAAGATTTAGAAGAAGAGCATGCAACAATGAAGAAGAACAAGGTCTTTATGGGGCTAAAAGGGTCTAAACCATTAGACAGGAAGTCAAGTGGCAGTGTAGGAAGTGATTTGCAGGATAATGGATCTTTGGGGCGTTCCCAGGGTGACACTGTGTGTGGGGAAAATGAAATTAAATCAAAATCAGATGCTGAGGGTTGCTGCACATGTAGTCGTGTCTCAGGTTGTAAGACTATGAAGTGTGGATGCAAGGCTGCCGGTAGTTTCTGTGGGCCTAGGTGTGGATGCAAGCTTAACAAGTGTGCAAACAGGGAAAATATGGAGATGGAAGTGGAGCCACTGACTATGAATGATATGGAAGTAGCAGAATCTGTGGAGATTCTTGGAGTGAGCAAGGTGCAGCAACAAAACCATGGAAAGGATGAGATCAAGAGGGCTGACAACAACATTGGAGATGGCTTGACTGAAACCAAGGCTCTTGCTGTGCATGGAGCATCATTGCTAGAGAATGCATTAAAAGAATCACTTTCAAGGCAGGAGGTACATGCTGATTCAAATAGAGATCAGGAAGTGGCACAAGAACAGAATGTTGGCCACCGTAAACCGTTAACTGATATTGGCAACACTAACGTATGCCTGCATTTTGTATTTACTCTTCTGTTCCTTAGTTATGTTTTTTGGTTTGGATATCATATTGTAGTTACTTTCATTATATATTAATTACACTGCCCTTTTTCTCATACCAGGTTGCATCTCAAGATCAAGCTAATTCTAAGGCCAACCAACGGAAAAAATGGAAGAAACCACAGATTCAGATAGTGGAAGTTGCACCTCAATCTAATGCCCAGGTCAAAGATACAATGGCAACAACAAATACAAAGTTAGATACTCCTGCTACCTCCTTGGCTAGTAACACATCTTTGTCTGCAAGGCCCATCTCACATACTGCAGAGGAAGCATCGAATACCTCTGTTCAAGAATCAACTATTTCTCTAAAATTGCCAAGGAGCATGCACAAAGGTGCAAGTGCCATGACAAGTCCTTTAAAAACACGAAATACCAGTGCTTCAGAAGAAAGTGGTGGTACTGCAAATGGTCCTGGAAGTCCGGGAAAATGTGGTCGAGGGATGAATGGAAAAGAGAATTTGAGATCCAAATAACTTATTCAGTTTTGGTCTTTTTTTTTTCTGTGGTTTCAACCTACAGTGTTTTCTGCAAGACTGCGCTGTACATAGCTTGCCAACCGTTCCTGTCGAGGAGGATGATTTATGTTGGTAAAAGAGGGCCCGTGGCTTAGACTATTTGATATATGTCAAGGAGAATGATCTATGTGCAGACCTCTCTTTACAATTTGACTTGACTATTTGAGATGCTCTTACTCATCGTACACAATCATGGCATTTTTTCCCAAAATTGGTTGTACTGCAGTTGTATGGTGTACATAATAGAGACCAAGTTCCCTGGTTTCAAATTGGATGATTATGAGCTAGTATTGTATCAGGAAGTTGGCAGAGAAACAGTGGACTGTATTCCTAATCAACTGTTTTTCTATTGCAATATTGTGGAAGTATTTTTTTCGCTGTGGACTTGTTAAGCTATTTAGTGTTAAAATTTTGTAATGTATATATTCACTTTCGATTGTTGGATAGAAATAGTAAATTAAAAGATGATCACTGAATGCTGTTTCATATGGTGAAAGTAGTGTAACATATTTTGAGCCAAATTGAATGAACAGTATGATAGATACGTCATCAAGGTGTATAATCATAGAACAAACGACTAAGAATTATTTAAATAGAAACTTCACCAAAGGTATTCCAACATTTGAGAATGTGAATGGTATAACCTAAGAGAGCCACGAAACACTTTCTAGTATAAAAGTTACCTTCCACACATAACATTTGGGGTGCCCTAGAGGTAAGGGCATAGCATAAATCTTGAAATAGAGCTGAATGGAAGTATTTCAATGACGTCGACAATTCCGAACAGTCTTGAGACCACGAATCAATGACATACATTGTTCTCAGCCCTCCTGTTATGAATCTGTTTCGGAAAACCAGCCGTTTTGAGCAGTTTTGTTTTATCAAAAAGTTGATGCAGAGAAGTGTCATTACTGCAGAAAATGCACTCAAATAGTTGTAACAATCTTAATTTGACCAATCAAAATGATTTTGTGGCATTGTGCGATCATTTATTTTTGTTGTGTCATAAAAGTTAAAACAACAATATGCATATTTAAACACCAAACATCACAAGACTTGTAACGTTTAAATTCTGATTAACTTGAGGAAAAACAGAATCGTACTTCACCCGTCTTCATCTGGTTTAATATCGTATAAGAAAGAAATGATCGGTTACCATATAACAGAGTCCTACAGTACTATTCTTCATCTGTTAAAATATAAGAAAGAAAAGTGACCAGTTTAATAATATCAAGTCCTTAAACTTTATAAAGTGTGCATAGGTTACGAGTAAGCATCAACTTGTGAACATAATCATCGTTATAGGGTATATTGGGAGCTAGGAATTAGTATATCGTTCCTAGGTTACAGTATGTTCTCATTGGATTAGTTTATTAGTTTATTTTTGTGCAAGTGTCATGTCCCCATTTTTTGGTGACAGTTCGATTTAATTAAATTGATTAACTTGGTTGTCCAAAATAATGAATATTTTATGAGGACGACTAATTAATCATTTTAATTAAATAAATAAATGATATTAAGTTAATTACTTATAAAGTTATTAAATAAATAAATATTAAAAGATAACTTTATATTTAATTAATTTAATAAAGTGACTTGGATTATAAAATATTTAATAAAGTCACTTAAGAGATAAGATCAAAATGTTCTAGAAGTCTCTGGAGAAGGTGGAGAGAAAAGAATAAATAGGCACCTCGGGGCTCTATTCGAATCAAGCAGTTGTTTATCTTCTTTTTGGTTTCAGATTGTGATTCAATCACAGGTGCATTGTGGAACCTAGGGTTTTCGCAATCGTCACAGTTGGCCATTGAGAACGATAACTCTCAATAGGTGCGCAATTTTGAGGGTGTGAAATATCATCTGAATTATTGCAGATTGGAGGTGACGTTACAGTCATTTCATAGGAACATTGTGTGAATTATTTGTAGGATAAAGATAGCTGCAGTATAGAGTCGCCTTTGTTCTTTGTCAGCCAAGATTGAGGAAGAGGATCCATCCTTATTAGCGACGGCTGGAAGTGTATATATTTCCATCAGCAGTAATAATTGGGACGCATCATCCTTGGAGCAAGATCACAGGAGCCAGCTGGAACCATTAGGGTCTAAATTATATGCAAGTTTAGCTACCGGGAGCAAATCCTACAACAGGTGGGAGCTGATATAATCTTTCATCTCTTGCGAATTCCTAAGACCCTCCAGCAAACTCCCTAGCCGAACATCCTACAGCAGATCTTAATATTCTATCATCAATTGACACATCATCGACAACAACCAATATTGTGCAGGCTTTGAAGCGGAACAATAGGACAAGAAGGTGTATTTTGCGGAAGACATAATAAGCACACGCAAGTGAACTTGAGTGAATGATTCAGAGTTATAATAAATTGGAATCAAGGCCAGTCACGGTAGAGGGATATACGGTTTGAAGGACTCACGGTTTCTTTGGAATCTATGCCAGCTTAGATTTGGCAAACATGCAAGGGCAGATCGCGAAGTTGATACGCTTTCCTCCAGCACACACCACAGGGGAAACTCATTCGCGTCAAACTCGGATTGAAGACCATTAATCACAGCGAGTTGATTAATAAGAAGTCGCATGCGGATTAGTTGCAGAGACAACATTAAGGACGGACGACTCCATCTACATTTGCCCCTGTGTTTCTTGACCCCGGCCAGTAGCGAACTTAGAACGGGCATTACTCAGGGAACATCGTAATTTTTCAAAATTATGACCAGTATAATAGAAGAAGGACGAAATCGAGACTGGTGAACCTCAGATACCCGCGATCCCCATATTGGTAAATGCGTGAGACAGAGATAAGAAGTTGAGAGCTATCACATGTTCAGGTTTGAATCAACTCCTGCTTCATCTGATTGAGAACTTGGCAGATGCAGTGGAAGGAGGAGTTCGAGATCAACATTCGGATATGTTGTTCTTGACTGGGAATAAGCTCAGTGGTTGATGTGACATGGTATCATGTAATACCACAAACAATACTGGCTATGAGAGTTTTCAAATGATATTGCAATAAGGTAAATGAGTTGACAACGCAGCTTGAGAAATGTCAACCATTGCTAAATTCTGGAGCAAGGTACAATGATGCTACGGTCCAGGTCCATTATTGAATCATGGTTAAGCAATGAAACATTTGATTGTAATAGGACTTTCTCCCTGAACATTAAAGGTATGATTATATTTTGCATTTGAAATGTCTTGGTGAATTATGTGAGGAATTACTCCATTCATGACAAATCTCATAGTATATTAGTACAACTCTGATTACAAGGATAGAACTTGACATCAGTTTGTAACTAGTTCGTTAAACAACCTTGGGTGCTAACTGTTTGACGAAATGCCTAATCATTGAAGTTTTAGTATTTTGGTGTCTAAGAAGCAATAATCCTGTTGGGGATATTTCAGTGGTATCAGAGCGGTTTTCTTTCCATCCTGTGGGGTGAGAACCGACTTACATGAGTGATCAACACTCTACTTCAACCAAGATGTATAGGTACAGCACAAAGTCTCCAAGGACACAATCTTGGACAAGTAATAGACACAGTATTCAGAGTCGGAATTGTGGAAAGAAGGACTATTCAGACATTCAGGACGAGCTCAGAAAAATCAGACATAACATGTCTGAACTGTTGGTTAAGCACCACTGTTTAAATGACAGGTTGTCCGACCCAACTAAGGTAAATAAGTCAACTGGATTTCGATTCGAAAAATCTTCTCGCAAAGCACTAGCTGATACAGTGGGCGATGTTACTAGGAACCTTAATGAGGAGTTCGAGAAACAAGTGTGCAACCGGTCAGAGGCTTCAGTTCGGTCACAGGAAGAAGTGGTGAAGGATATTACACTGATGGATAGTAACTGTCAACTTGATACTTCAATTGAGACAGTTGTATACAGGTTTCCCAAGGGTGATGTCTCAGGTACTCAAGGTGGTTTGGTTCCGAAAGTCAATGATTACAGTGAAGTGAGTTCAGATGATGATAAGGATGTTGATGATGAGATACCAGGTAGAGATGAGCAAACACTGAGTATCCATGATTTTGCTGAGAGAGAGTACCAGGCTCAGTTAGATGCTTCGGATGAAACTGGTAGTACTTCACATGATTGGACTAGCCAGCTGAAGGTAAGTGAAGATAGTATTGTGACTTCCTTATCTCATCATGACAAGATGCGGGACATGTTGGAGGATCACATCCAGATGATTCAGTTACAGAGAAGACATAGGGGAAATCAGGCAAAGTCCTCTTGCGTTGACTTACAGGCGATTAGAGAGGGAATGGGGACGATGAAGTTGAGCTATTTGCATCTTCTATCAGATCGTGACCATCTTCTTAGACTTGTCAGAGACTACTCAGATGTCTTGAGAAGGAAGGAGGAAACTGACAAGGTTTCTTGCAAGCTTGAAGACACTCAAGTTTCTCGGGCAAATACTTCATTGGCATTACAGGACGGGAAGAAACATGGGCATGAGCACGACATGGAGCTGAGCTTAAGTTCATCTTGCACTCAGTTTTTGACAGAAGAGGGATCATATGAGGTTGCTGATAATGCTACGAGTTCATCTTGCATTCACATCCAGGATACAAGGACAATGTCAAACAAATATGAGGAGTTAGTTGGTATTGGTCACATTACTCAGGTAAGTAGTTTGCTTGAGTTACTAGCTGTTCCTTGTTTACGGATATGGACTCAAGAATGTTTCCGCAGCGTTTGGGATTCAATTGACTGGAGAACACTTAATGGTAGCAGCGATTGTTTAAATACTATCATGGACTGGATTAGCAGAATACCCGGTGTTGTCTTTCTTTGTGCCAACAGCTTGACCGATGTTGGTATTAGTTTTTATACACCGGTATTGGGTTTGGTTCATATATGCAGACAACCATTCTTGCTAAAAGGTGTTGAAGATTTTTCATATTTGGAAGCATGTACAGATGAGTCCCAAGATCGTTTTGGCCTTGATGACATCCGAGAGAATGAAGTGAACAATTTTGAAGATTCAGCTTCCTTGACAAATTCTTTGGGAACAGGGGAGTTTAACAGCAGTACTACAGATTTTGACACTCCGGATGAGGATATGAGTTTTGGAGATGATTCGCGAGATATGAATGATAATACTCTAGAAACCAGTGACCTTGAAGATACTCTTTTAGACAGGGCACCAGAAGAGGTTTGTAGGAGACAGTTCAGCCAGAGCCATCATGTGACTAGTCAATTGAAAGTTAGTAAGCGAGACATTGCTATCGCTTGTGAGCATTTTGATACTGCTCGTCAGTTAATGGCCGTTACTGGGTGGGGTACTGCTATGACAGATGAGTCCAGTGGTGGTTACTTTCCTTTGGCAGAGATTCATGCCTTGAGTGAAGCTGTCCGGATTTTGAAGCAGGATTACTTACGACTGGTAGCCGACCGTGATCACCTGGTTGAGTGGGGGAGTACAGCATATGAGGCACTCTTGGATCGTGAAGAGGAGGTGAGTGAGCTTTCCCAGGAGCTCATAGCGACTACTGAGGCGTTAGAGGACACACAGCGAGATCTACAAAAATCGCAACTTCAATTAAAAGAGGTGACCGTGGAGTTGGAACATTTGCGGTCAAAACCAGCCCCAGACCTAGTTCATTTGACTATTGAGGTGGATGATGGTAAGAACACTTCCGCAGTTGCTACTAAGGAGCATATTGTTGAGGCTGACACACATATTCAGGATTTGGTAGTAGCTGGTTCTAATGAGTTCGGGATACCGGTAGAGTCAAGTTTCTAGATTGATTCTTCTCAGATAGTTGATAGTGTGGTACAGTTGAGTACGCCACCCTTACAGGAGGACCAATTGTGGTGTAAAGGGGAGTATGTTAATGTTTCCTCATATAATTTTTACTGCACTGAACCGTTCATGGAGTATTTGCTGGATAGTGCATGTGTTCATTTGGACTCGCATAAAGTGACAGAAGGTGTTCTCATCCAAGATACTAGTGTTATTTGTAGATTGGTTGAGAAGATTATAGGGGTCCTTTCTACTATGCTACCTCACAGGGATCTCGAGGAGGGGTTTGTTGAGCAGAGTGCACAGGGACCTATCCGACTTACAGTCACTCGGAGTCAGAGATTGGAGCCATATGTTGATTCCCAGTTCAGCGATGGAGAGCCAGTAGCAGAATTTGGAGGTTCTTACCGGCATTATACGGTAGGGTACGCTCATCACTTTTCTTTTGATACAGAGATAGAAGATTTTATTTGACACTATGAGGAAACATTAAGGTAAATTTTTTAAAGAGTTTAAACTATAAAGTAGACATTCTTAAAACTTGTGATATTATTATTTTTTATTTTTTTTTTCAAGTTTTTAATAATTAATTTTTTATATCATTTAGAGAATATTTGAAGAAATTGTGGTCTCTACAATTTTTTTAACATTGATTAATCTTTTGGACTTTTTTTGTTAAATATTGAGATGTTTGATGTAAGTTATACAAAAAATTTAAAATTATTTTGAATGTATTGTTGTTAAAACTATTTTGGTGGAATCACAATGAAGACTTTGTCACGTCTTGCTTGTTGACATTTTTAGGCGATTTAGCGGACTTTGATTTGGTCAACTCTTGTTTAAGCATTGGTTAAGAAAATTAGAGTTGATTATCTAATTTGTGATTTAACATGTGATGCATTAATTAATGTGATTCGATGATTAATTTGATGCATAGATGTAGGTTTATGAGGATGTTGCATTTCACTTATATGATGATGCTATAATGCCCTGCCAGGGAACCCAAAAGAAATTAACCTAAAGTTTCATTAAGTTTGCCAAATATTTCTTTTTGAAAGATAATAAATAACAAGATAAAATATAGCAGAAGCATAATCACATACATAAACACAAACCATAAAATAAATTACATCTCTTAGAGTTCTGTGACGTTGGATCACATTTGAGTTTAATTAACACTAAATCCAATAATAAAATAAATCCACATCAAAGAATAATTACAAGTACAAATCCAATTACATAATATACAATCATATAAGATGCCACTTGGCAATAATCATAATGCACCTTCATCCACTGTACAAGTCACAGGGTTTGAAGGGCTGAAATAATATACATCATGCAATAGATTACGTCATATTGTAAGATCTATGAAATCAAATACAATATATTAATAGTATAACCATCCATCATAGCAATATAGGATCGGATAGAAAGGAACAACTGCACAAACACATCTAGCAACGACATCCGATGGTCGGATCTCAATGGTATAAGAAAAAGCACTACCATCCGACCTCGTGGAACCCAAAAAGGTCCAACTCCCAATGCATTGAGGAGATAAACTCAAGTTCCAAATAGGATAAACAACTCAAAAGTCAAAACCAACAGCTAGGTTCAAAGAATCACCTGGAAGCAAACTATCTCAAAGGGTACCAAGACACAAGTATCAACTAAACTCAGAGGCAACATAGACACGTAGGAAATCTACTATGCAAGTGGGCAAGTGTCATCGCATGAGCCAACTCTAAGGTTACCCTGGCAACCTCTCTGGATTCCGATCCCCTAGTGTCTCTATGCGACATCAGTATTCTTTCATATAGACAAGGCATAGTAACGAGTCAGCTCTAAGGTTACCCGACTAGTCTTTTAATCCTTTGGCCCTCTAGTGACTTTATGTAGTACCAATATCTTGTTAATTCATTTTAAACCCATTTAATAAAATGTTATCACTTATTAAAACAACTAACAATGGGTTATCTAGGCAGCCTCTTTAGGGCTCCGACCTCCATTGCAAGCCACTTCCTAACATGACATACAAATAATCTACCCTAAGCTTAGTAAAGCAAGAAGATCATAAAAGACCATGTACCATACATTAGTTCTTAAACAAGCAACTGATAAGTACTGAAAATCATTGATCATAATCACATATTTCAGCAATACAATCATCCTAACATTACTGATCCCAAAATCAAGTACACATAAACCAAATCCATGTCACAACATGACATCACAAAAATAAATCATTTAATTACCTCAGTCCTATACAAGCGATTGAAAAACAATCCAAATACAACTGATTGTAGACTCAAGGTTATATCAGATATGTCACACTATTCACCTCAGTTTCACACAAGAACACTGGAAAGCAATAACAATCAATAGATCAAAACACTTCATAGAGCATACATGACACATTACCATGGTTAAGTATAAAAGATCGTGATCAAAACATCATCATGACATCATAAAATATAACTCTCGAGCCTTTGCTAAACATCTTGATTAGGTCAAAGTACTAAGTCAACTTGACACCCAACAGTAAAATCACATGTCATAAAAAGAGTACATACAAAAGTACCTTCCACAAAATATTAGGTATAGAAAACACAATGGTTTAATTTTCATTAAAGGTTTTCAAGTTTTAATTTTCATTTTTTCAAATATTATAGTTCATAATGTTTGCAATCTCAAAAAGGGTTTCAGTTTCCATTTCTCTAATTACCAGATTTACTAAGGTTTTCGAGTTCACTAGAATTCTAAACGATTCAACAATTCATATAAAGTTGTTTAAACATTGTTTCATAGTTCAATTCATTATCAAAACATAAAAGTTCAGTGAACATACACATCACATTTTTCATCTTTTTAAAGTGTGTTAATTACTAAAGTTTTTGTATCATAAAAATCCCCTAGTGTTATAAATCATTTTCATATAAAATCAAATCATCAAGCACAACCTAAGTTTACTAAAGATAACCATTAATTCTCCCAATTAATTTCTTTGATTTTCAATTTACTTTATAATTATATTTAAATAACAAAGTAACAAATCAAAATTTCAAATAATTAAATTTAAAAGTTTAACAATACTTATTAAAATTAATAATAATAATTATCAATTATTACCATAATAATTTTAATTTTATTAAACTTTGAAAAAACTTTCCCAAAAAGGAAACCTGCTAAAATAAAAACTTTCCCGAAATAGAAACTTGTGAAAAATAGAAACTTTCCCAAATTGAAACCTCTAAAAACAGAAATTTTTTAAAAATGGAAACTTACTAAAAATATAAACTTTCCAAAAATGAAAACTTACTAAAAATAGAAAGTTTCAAAAAATAGAAACCTGCTAAAAATATAAAATTTCCAAAATGAAAACTTACGAAAAATAGTAACTTTCCAAAAATGAAAAATTACTAAAAATGGAAACTTTCCAAAAGTGGAAACTTACTAAAAATAGAAAATTTTCAAAAATAAAAAATTACTAAAAATGGAAACTTTCCAAAATGGAAACCTCCTAAAAATATAAACTTTTCAAAAATAGAAACCTACTAAAAATGGAAACTTTCCAAACCCTCATCCCATTTTCTAGTCAATCAGACAAAGATTTCAAAGCTATAATAATTCACAGATGTTTTCGAAACAAAGAACAATAAACCTATTATGAGGTTTTAGATTAAATCACAAATAATTCTATAACGAAAATTCAATTTTCTCAAACAAGAGTTTCAATCAAATTACTTTGCTCAAAGACGTATTAAGAACAAGGCAGAGAAGATTTCAACATAAGGGTTTTTCAAACACATTAAAAACTCTGAAAGCAAATTTATCCAGACACGAAGAAGATAGGAATTCGAAAAATGGAAATCTATAGTACAATTAAACCACGAGATCCTACTTAGATCTAATGCTAACACACAAACACATAAACACAAAAATGCACGAAGCATGCGAGAAAATCCCCTTCGTTCTGAAAAACTTCCTTATCTAAAAATCGCTTCTTCAAAACTTGTGTAATTGCAAAATGAGCTCTAGATCTCTGATAGAGAGTTCTCCCCTAATTTGGGGCTCTAATTGTGCAATCATGAGAGGCAACTCACTGATCAATTACTGTTTATTACTTTATTACCTTTTGCCTTTTCATGCACAAACTTTTAGCAATTTAAAATATCTTTATTAAATTAATTTTCTTTCTTCCTTAATTAATTTCTGAAGTGTTTAATTAATAATATATTTATTAATTTAATTAATAACATTATTTAGAGTTTATTATTAAAATAAAACTCTTAAATAATAATTATTAAATTAAATAAATATAAATATACCTAAATTAGAACTTCAATAAAATCTTTTAAATTTAATTCTTTTACTTAATTAATTAAATATAATTAAATACTAAATTTTGTTTATTAAATTTTCATTAAATTATCTTTTAATTTAATTTAATTAAAAGAGAAAATCATCACAGACCCACAAAACCAAATATGACAACCCATCATACAGAACATAAAACTAAATCAAACTCAAAGGTTATAATCACGAATTCATGTCACTTGATGAATTCGGAAGAGTGAAACTAACTCAAATATTTGTCCTATTTTCTATGACAATTGACTTAGGTTAGGATTTGGATTCAAGAGTTATCTCCCCATTTATTCCATTGAAATACTACGATAGGGTTCGCTCATCCTAGCAATTCAGGAAAGTCGATACTCGGTACTTGCAATCTACATAAAATTCATGCATGTACAAACACATATATTCTAAACTAAACAAACAATGGCAGGAAGTGGTACATTGTATAGATCCCGACTAGTAGGTGACTATGACTCCCTTCCTCAACCACATCAGAAACATCAAATATAAAGAAAACATACATGTACACCATACACATGCAAGTATGGGGTAAGTAATTGTAGGAACTGCATATAAATCATTCCTCTAACTAACACCATGAAATAACTGAGATTCATTAAATGAACATACATATAATATCATTGAAATAATCATAAACACTTGAAACAACTAACTCATCACATAAATCAACTGAGTAAAAAACATCTAATCAAATCCAGTAACCAAGTACCGATAATCATAAAACAAAATAAAAAAATTGACCTAAAAGAATCCGGCAATACAACAGAAAAGTCAAGTAGGAGTAGGCATTACAATGTTGTGTTGGTTCATGATATGATGCTCATGATTATTTAGCTGATAGGCTATTTGTGTGAACTTTGTTCCCTAAAATTGAATTTTTGTTAGAAAAGTTGTCAGTTTGGCTAGAAAATTGTAAATTATTCTCGTTAATTATTTACCGGCCATTTCATATCTCACTCCACTTTTATCTCTTGTGTTATCTCCACTTTTAACTATTGTTTTTATTTTCTTCTATTTATTTTAAAAAAATTACTTGCGATATCCAGATTAGCTCATGTTGTGATCTCTATTTATTTAACTTTTAATTTTTAAAATTGATTTTTAAATTATATATATATATATATATATATATATATATATATATATATATATATATATATATATATGTATTAATTGTAAGGAGATAAAAAAAGAGAGTTACAATGAAGAGTACAAATTCAGAGGCACAACTTCATAACGAGAGTATTAGAAAGTCCAAGTACATTAACCAATAACAAAGACTAGTGAAGTATACCATCATAAGCATCAACCCACGCGGTCCATCCCATGGCACTCTCCATCCACACAATAATTTTCTGACTCTGAATCTAGTTGAGCAAGAGGATCATGTCATTAGAGGTGTTCTTGTTCTTCTTTTTAACTTTCGTATTCTTCAACAAGATGAGGGTGAGGTTGAGGTAGGGAAGGGTAGCCTCTCGGAAGGGGTGGTCGGATATTTAAACAACCCACACACCACTTCGATTTGAAAATGTTGATTTAAATCATAACTTGTGTTTTATTTCTGCCCTAACCCTTGAATGATAGAATGCGATGAAAATAAGATAACGATATTAATCTAATATATGCAATTAGTGATTACTTTATTTATTTTAAAAAAAATAAAGAAAAGAATAACCAAATTCTTTCAAATTACTAGAAGAGATTATGTACTTTAGAGTCAATTGCTAATAGTTATCTTGACACAATACAATCAAGTGGAATCATATAAGCAATAACTCTCTATAACCCCACTTTGTTCTTTTCCTTCTAACATATTAACACAAAAGATTGATACTATTCGGGAAGCAAAACAATAGAAGGTAAAAGATAAAATTGGGTCAGTTATGGGGTTTAAAAAAAATAGTTATGGATGGCAGAGACAAGAAGGGAAAGCGGCTGATAGATTGACAAGCATCGGGTGTGATTCCAGGTTCCACTTTCTTTATATAAAACACCATTTTACAATAAATGTCTTTTTCATTCAGACGTGTAAATTTCCAACTATTGACCTATTTGTAGGCTCATTTTGTAATCTCTGATTTTTCTCCAGTTGAATCGATATGTTTAACTCTAGTAAATTAGATGTCTGTTATTGATGGGCGTATGCGATGTCTATGCTTGAGTTATCTGCATGAGTACATTTAAATCAGAAATAACATGTAAATCAGAAATGTCGTTACTTAGTTCGTACCTCAGGGTAAATCAAACATTAATTCCAAATCTGTCAACCTTGGTAGTAGCTTTCGGAGCATTAATGCATGTTTCTTTATTTTGTTTCTCATTAGCCGGTATGTTCTAGCTATGCAGCGTAATGAAAACTAGATGTGTCTAGTTAATACCCCACTCATTGAGCCAAGTCTATAGAAAAGAATTCACTGACAGGATTTTACAATACCTAAACGATGTTTTTCAAATACCCCTCAGCCATAAGCAAAACAACTACGTGCTGGGTCACATGTAAATGAAATCGTGTGGATTCTATCGTGTAACAGGGGATCATTGCATATAAATTTGAAAGCTTTCCTGAATATCTCTAATGCTTGTACTGGAACCTTGAATTAAGCATGATAAGACCCGTTTGTAAAAATTATGCCATGGGACAATAAATCTTGCCTGGTAATTATTGAGACATCCAAAAATCCTTACCAATGGCCTTAACATCGTAGACTGAAGTAAATCTTGAAAGTGAGATTGATGTCTTAGTTTTAAGCACATCTATTTGGGATATAACCTAAGAGCCGCTCACTGTGAGTTAATTGGAACAAATAGAATTAAAAACCAAATATATCTGTGTTGAAACCTTGTAAAGAGCCAATGGGGATTTGCCTCGGAATTTGTAACCTGTGCATACTAATTAACTAAACAAAGATTACAACTCTCGGGTATGGTACCTAAACTGTTGTTTTCTGATTACACCATCGATTCGTAAGCGTTGAAGTATGATAACACTTTGACTACAAATTGCATTAGAGCACACATAATTTCCAATGGATAGATGCTGAATAGATTCTAAACACTGCAGAATAGTAAGGGAGTATGAGTAAAGTTCTTAAGTAGAATTTAGCCTGGACGCGCAAGCATCTATGTAGGACAATGGAATTGAGAATTGTTGTTAACATCCTTGGATGCAGCCTTCATACCATGATGTTGTTTGGGGAATCTGATCTCATGTCTTGTTTTATGAACCCTCTGATTTATTTTGAAGTTTTTGTTAGTTGAGTGTATTTTTACATATATATTGGAATCTGTGGAAGTACCACTGAAAGCCTTATTACTAGAGCTTATATGTGAAACTCTCTTAAGTAAAGTGCACGAAGTTCTTATTTGAAGTATTATGTGTTCCTTAGTTTTATTTCTTTTAACTGAACATACTCTTATCTTGAGGAAATTGTCAAAGTGCGTAGGATTATTCAAGTTTACTTCTAAACATAACATACTCTGAGCTTACGTTTAAACTTCCTAATGGTTGGGTGTAATGAGGCTATAGAGGGAGGGTTAGAGATGGATTCAGGATGTTTTATTTCTTTCTATCCGCCAGTCCTGATTGAATGCATTCATGACATTTTGTTTCTTCTTTCAGTTAATTCCGACACTTAAAATGCTTGGCTAAGCTATTTCATTTACGCAGAGGTGTAGATATGTCGTACTTTACTTTTCTGCATATGAGTAGATGTGCTAAAATTTCATTCCAGCATGTGAGTAGATGTGCTATGATTTCTTTTACTGCATATATGCATGCAATTGTATTTTTCCCTGCCACATTCTGTGTTTAGGCTACTTAAGCATATGTGTAAAGTAGTATGTCACACGGCTGCACCAAATCCACCCGACCCTCTTGTTTTGAGTTGCTAGGCTTCTCGTACCAGGGTTAGGGCATCCTTCATGTTAGGATGGGCCCCGGGGGAGCTAAATACTTTGTGGTTGGCGTGGTAAAAGCATCTGGGCCACACTCTTCTCTCAGATAGCAGACGAACGACGTCCGATGGCTTTGGACCCCAAATCTTATAGGACACATGTTCGAGGCATCTTGTTAACTCTTCAATGATATATATATATATATATACTGTAAACTATCATCATGAGATGATCATTATGATGTAAATATGTAAATGGATAATGTATCTTAAATAATCGTAGTTGGTAAATGTGCATATTGATGGATGTACGATGAAGATCAACATCTTGGCAAAGTATTGTAATTGCACTTGTTATGGTAACAATTGTCAATTGTGTTTATGGTTTGGTGGCACTCAAAGTTGCATTCCCATTTTGAGTGCCTATTCCAAATTTTGAGATATTTTGAGCCCCTATGAATACATTTTCATGCATATGTACCTGACTGTTGTCTTGGTGCCCCAGGACCTTACGAATTTCATGCCACGATATTACGATGAGGGGGTCCCTTTGCCATAGGATCAAGAGGCTTGGGAGAAAGCCATGCAATATTACAATGTCATTGTATAGTTGGAGGATGGAATCAAAAGAAATGAGATGCGACAAGGGGAGTTAAATGATTAATATATTAATTATATCTATTAAAATAAAGGATGATTTCAAAATATGGATTTGCAATTAAAAAGATGAAAATCAAATATAAATGTATGATTGGGATTTCAATGCATATTATTTTTAAAATTTCATATGTTTGAAATGAAATGTAAAAAGGGCCCCATTCAGCAAAAAGAAGATGGACAAGTGGCAAAGGGAAAAAAGGAAAAATGATTTAAAAATTCAAATCCATAAACATTCCAATGCTTAGATTTTAAAATTGAAACATTTGATTTATTTTTAAGTTTTATATAGTTTATACTATATGAACTTTTAAATTTTTCAAAATTTATTGCTCTGTCCAGTCATGGAGGCCAGATTTTTAGAATGCTCTTAGGGGGGCTTATTTTGTCCAAAATGTATAATGTAATATACTGTCGGAATTAGAAAAAGATGAACTCTCCATTTTTGCAGTCAGATTTTGTGCAGGTATCAACTGGTAGCCGCTACAGGAGGTTTTCTGATTCCCGAGAGCTTCTTAGTGGAAAATTTAGATTTTATGTTGCAGATGAAATTGCAATCAGTTATAGATAGAATTTCATCAGATTTGACTTTATCAACATTTTTGAAGATGATTTGATGGTTTTTTTAAAGAAGTTGGGAGTGGTTATGTTTTTGGCAACAGTGTAGTTGAATTGCTCGGCAAAGCAGATATAACAAGCAAAGATTAGATTTTTAAAGCCTCAGTATAGTTTGTAATGAATTCCTAATATTTTTTCCATAGGATATTTTGCAGATTATTAAAAGGAGGATATATCAGATATTTTGGCTTCATTTATGATCTCAATTGTAGGCAGTTGAAGTAAGTTTAGTTTCAGCAACTTCATATTGAAGACATTTTCAAAGGGGACATATGTCAATTTCACCTTCCAGATTCTGAAATATCTTCTCTCCTATATATCTTCCTTCTCTGCTCTTTGTAAGGGTTCCAGTTTTGGGATACTTTTCATTACAGTGTAATCACTTTGTGGTTCTAGTCTAGTTGAAATCCCTTCCCTTTACTGTGATACCAATTTTCCCAATGTTCCTCTGTTATGAACAACATAGTGTATTTCTTTTGAAGCATTTTATATTACACAGTCATCCTTTGTGTATTTTCTGAGTGTTAACACACTGATGATGTATTAGTTTTCAAGGAAATTAATGCAAGAGCTTCATTTCTTTTAGTTTCATTCTGATTCTCGTCTCCTTCCTTTGTTATCTGCAATGTTTTGTGTTTGAGAACGAAGAGCTTGAACTCAATTGCAATCCCTTAAGGTTGTATGTTGGGATAAGCTTGCTATTGGAACAAAGAGCCAAGTAAATGCTTGTTTATACTGATAGGATTGCAGGTTACATCAAAAGGATTTCATAGTAAGTATGAGAGTTGTTATGAAGACAGATGTCTATTTGCAAGTCAGATAGATAGATCAGATATCTGGATATATGAGTATATTAGGATGTCCATTTGCATGTTAAGGTTTAGTTGATGCTCAATGGATAAGGGAC
Source organism: Cupressus sempervirens (assembly GCA_028749045.1). Taxonomy (NCBI): domain Eukaryota; kingdom Viridiplantae; phylum Streptophyta; class Pinopsida; order Cupressales; family Cupressaceae; genus Cupressus; species Cupressus sempervirens. The sequence continues at coordinate 351,762,977 of CM053785.1, forward strand.
TAGTCAGCTTGAAGGATACATGTTCTCTGTTGTTGCATACCCAGGTTATGTTGAGAAACTAAATCTTTAAATGAATATCAATTTCCCATTTTATGTTTTGAAGAACTAGAAATGTCGGTCATGGCTTATTTGCTGTTACTCTTTGGTTGTAATTAGCTACTGTAATCAGAAAGTTTGTCAGCAAATCATAAAAGATATTGACCATTTCTTCTATAGGGGATAGTCTTGCAGAGAAGAAGTATCAAGATAAATTAGACAAATCTCTTAGGTTTGCTCGCCTTGGCTTAGCAGAGCCTAAAGTGAAGTGAGTCCTGATGACTCTATTAATTGGTCCAAAACTAAAATTTAGCCTTGCTGAACATACGATTTAGCTCATCCTTAGGCTTGTCCCTGGTCTTTGTTTCTTGGTATCAGGTTTAAATCTACCTGATATGTTCTTTACCCCAAAGAACTCCAACATGGTTAATGAAATGGTTTTGACTTTTCAACTAGGATTTTCTCTCGACTTTTTTGCATTTCAAGCATTATATGATGTGACATTTGTTGACTAGGATGTGGTTCTTACACACTACAACAAGAGACAAGGGAAGAAATGACAAATATCTTGGAAAGACCCTAGATTAAGTTGATCTTCACCATAAACAAATACTTTAACAATGTATGATCCAGTAGAAGCTATACACAAAATAAAAGATAGAATCTTGAAATGAGTGGATGGAAAAATAAAAGATCTTATAGCAAGGTTTAAATGAGGGTGAGTATTTCCTTGATTTTTAGAATTCATCCCAATTGATATAGTGATCTAAAAATTGGAAGCACTTAAAGATTCAAAGTCATTAGAAGAAATATAGTTTTCAAATATGTAATCTATATTAATGCCTAAATGATAAAATTTCATTTTCACTATATGTTTACGAATTAATATTTAAAAGCCACCTTTTAAGGACCTCCATGCCCTGTATAGAACTATAATCTAATCTAAATGTAGGTATATTTTTTAATCCTTTTGGGATATGAATTGTAAGACACCCAAGATTGATAAAATTATTTGTTTGTAATTTATTTTGGATATTTTGCCTACTATTTTTTTTATCAAGTATAATTTGTGCATTAAAAACTCCTTGTGTACATCAAGCATAAGTTGACCTAAACTCATAATTTTTGTATTTTATTTTGGTGCAAAAGATTTTCATAGTTTGATGTCATAGCTTTTCAAAAATATAATAAAATTAAAGTTAATTGAAACAACAAAAAAACTTGTTATTTCATGCTTGTGGACCTATTTTATTAGAAATTTTTATAAGTATTTGCAATTCAATTGATTATTTATACAATAAACAAAGTAATATGTAACATTTAATAGGTGACAATTCAAAATTATCCAAAATCACAAAATGTATTGAGTTCATTGATCAACCATCCAACATAATAATCTACAATAGATAAATTAGTATTACAAATACCAGCTTGGTTTGATTAATAACCAATCTCTTGATCTTAGTTGGTCGATTAAGGCTATTATAGGTGGTAGCTTATGTCCAATATTTTGAAGAGCCATTAAAGGACATCTTTGTGTATCTTGTAAAATACATCAAAAAAGTTATATAATTCAGATTTTTTTTAGCATTTATCAGATCTTAATATAATTCTGGTTGATAATGTAAAGTAGCTAAATGAGCTGCTAATATGTGACTTAACTAGGGTGGGCATAATGTATTTACAAATTTAGGATTGGTCTACGCTAGAGCTTTTCTTTTCTCCCCAATGCTTGCATTTGAATGGGGTGCAAAATGTAAAATGTAAAATTTATTTATATTAATAAGATAATGAAGACCACATGCCTTTTATTGAGCAAAAAAGAAAAAGAAAACATAGTTTAGGATGAACATAGTTTTTCAAATAAAGAAGAGATTATGATTTAGGATACACACCTAATGCATAAAGAGATTTTAAAATCAAAATAGAAAAAATTCTTATAAGAAGCCAATGTTATGTTATAACAAATGCCACTATATCAAGGAAACTAAATCATTATAAGGAAAGACAAGAGGATATTGACATGTGAAATCTACACCCCCACCAAGTGTGTGAAGGTAAGGGAAAATATAATACATTGCATACCTTAAGTGGTAGATCTTTTATAATAGGCATGTACATTCAAGAAAAAACAAGTTGTATATTAGGATGCAATCTCTTGAAAAAGAAAAAAATCTTTATGTTAAACAAACACATTTATGCAAAACAAACATTATATTATAACATAAATAATTCCACAAGGGGGAGTGAATGATTTACATAAAAATCAACTATTTAGCCCCTAAATGGAAGAACATTTTATGATAGACATGCCCTTTGAGGCATGAAATAAATTGTCAAGCAAAGATTTAATTACCTTGTTCGAACAAAAAAATTCATACTAGAAATAATGTACAATAATAAAACAATACACACACAATTTAATTTCACTATATGTTTCCAAATTAATATTTAAAAGTCACCCTTTTAGGACCTTCCATGCCCTGTACAAAACCATAATCATATCTAAACGTAAGTATTTTTTTGAATCCTTTTGGGATATGATTTGTAAGACACTCAAGATTGATAAAATTATTTGTTTGTAATTTATTTTGGATATTTTTTCCTACTATTTTTTAATCAAGTATAATTTGGGCATTAAAAACCTGTTGTGTACATCAAGCATAAGAATTTTTTAATTTTATTTTGGTGCAAAAGATTGTTTGTAGTTTGATGTCATATAGTTTTTCAAAAATGTAAAAAAATTAAAGTTAATTTAAACAATAAAAAAGCTTGTTATTTCATGCTTGTGGACCTATTATATTAGAAATTTTTGTAAGTATTTGCAATTCAATTGTTTATTTATACAGTAAACAAAGTAATATGTAACATTTTAATAGGTGGCAGTTCAAAATTATTCAAAATCACAAAATGCATTGAGTTCATTGATCAGCCATCCAACATAATGATAATCTACAATAGATAAATTAGAGGATTTTATTACAAATACCAGCTTGGTTGATTAATAACCAATCTATTGACCTTAGTTGGTCAATTAAGGCTATTATAGGTGGTAGCTTATGTCCAATATTTCGAAGAGTTATTAAAGGGTATCTTTGCGTATCTTGTAAAACACATCAACAAAGTTATATAATTCAGATTTTTTTAGTATTTATCAGATCTTAATATAATTTTGGTTGATAGTGTAAAGTAACTAAAAGAGCTGCTAATATCTAACTCAACTAGGGTGGGCATAATGCATTTACCAATTTAGGATTGGTCTATGCTGGAGTTTTTCTTTTCCCCCCAATGCCTGCATTTGAATGGGGTGCAAAATGTAAAATGTAAAATTTATATGAAGACCATATGCCTTTTATTGAGCAAAAAAGAAAAAAAAAAACATAGTTTATGATGAACATAGTTTTTCAAATGAGTAAGAGGTTATGATTTAGGACACACACCTATTGCATAAAGAGATTTTGAAATCAAAATAGAAAAAATCCTTATAAGAAAACAATGTTACATTATAAAAAATGCCACTTTACCAAGGAAATTAAATCCTTATAAGGAAGGACAATAGGATATTGACATTTGAAATTTGCACCCCCACCAAGTGTGAAGGTAAGGGAAAATATAATACATTGCATACCCTAAGTGGTAGATCTTTTATAACAGGCATGTACATTCAAGAAAAAATAAGTTTTATATCAGGATGCAATCTCTTGAAAAAGAAAAAAATCTCTGTGTTAAACAAACACATTTATGCAAAACAAACATTATATTATAACATAAATAATTCCACAAAGGGGAGTGAATGATTTACATAAAAATCAACTATTTAGTCCCTAAATGGAAGAACATTTTATGATAGACATGCCCTTTGAGACATGAAATAAATTGTCAAGAAAATATTTAATTACCTTGTTGGAACAAAAAATTTCATACCATAAATGATGTACAATCATAAAATGAGAGAGAGAGAGAGAGAGAGAGAGAGAGAGAGAGAGAGAGAGAGAGAGAGAGAGAGAGAGAGAGAGAGAGATTACATAACTTAGTACATAAATTAATTATATAAGATTAAATGCTTCAATACAAGGAAGATCTTGAAAAGAAGGATATTAATATCAATCCCATTAGAGATAAAGATCATAAAAAAACAAGTCCATTTAGGGAATGCCATCATAGTATAAAAGATGAAACCAACATATAGATAATGGATCCTTTAAAATGAGTGGAAAAATATGAGACCATTAATTTTAGATAAGGGGGGGTGGGGGGCGAATTAGTTATGACCACTTATCCTATAGTCCCTTCATATGCTTTAATACCAATTCAAACTTCATAAACATCAATAGCAATTACTTGGTGATCCCATTCAACTTGAAAATTAACTCTTATAATCAATTTACACCAAATTGTCAACTCACTATTCATTACTTTATCAAATATCAGTATTATAACTTATTGTTACCTAGTTGTTACCGACTTGTAGTAAAAGATTAAAAAAAAAAAAATCAACTTGCAACATAACAACAAACACACATTTGACACCAAGATTTTAAAAGTGGAAACTCTGTAAAGGGAAAACCCACCTAAGACTGAGAATCCAAATAATTTCACTCTTTTGAAGTGATCTTTTCTAGGAGCCCACCTTGTTAAAAGTTTACATGCACATTGTTAATGTGACTTGGTTAGAGGATTTACACCAAAAGATCATCTAGACCTTATCACTCCTTGATCCTGTCTAAAGAGTGGCCTGCTCTAAAGGACTTACAAATATCACTAATCGATGTTACCATATAAGATTTCACATACTTGTTAGGTCCACTTGGTTAAGATATTTTTCTGCTACAATGTTAAGAAAGTAAAAATTTAAATGATATGTTAGGTTTAGTACTACCTTATTGGTTCAGATCTTTGTTATGCTTTGTCTTCTTCTTTCTGGTTTTTTATTGGCCGATTCACTCCTTTACACTTTCACTTAACTCCGCTCTGCTCAATTCTCCTTGCTTCTTACAACTTCAACAACTTCACACTTTTATCTTCTTTATCCAAAAATTCCACCAACAATTAGCAACCAAAAACTTATTCCAACTCCTCCTTAAATAGTAGTCTCTCTACTTCCAGATTCTTCCAGGTTTTGCCACTTAACCACAATTGTTGATCTCAGATTCATTGCATTTAGTCACTTAGAAAAATGACCATTCATATAATTTCATGCTCATCCTTATCCTTCTTCAATCTCCATCACCAGATCTTCATTGTATTTTCTCAGCTACAGATATTGTATAAAACTTTGACTTTGGCATTTAAACTTCTCGAACATTCTTTATTTTCACCAAAAGTCGGCCTCAAATTCAATATTTATAAACTTGTTCTTCCAATTGTTACTTAGTGAACATAACATTTCTTTTGGGTAAAACATCACTCGGTTAACACATGATTACTCAGTTAACACAAATCTTTAACTTTCTTTGCCAACTGCTTGGTGACAACAATAGTCACTTGGTGAACACTGTCTTCCTTCTTTTACCTTGTCACTCAATGTAGCTTGTGTACCATCTTAAAATGGATGCACTTTATTTTGAGACCCTTTAGCCCTCCTTAGTGTGGGTTTGGTCTCTTTTTCTCCTCTCATCTTCCATTCCATGTTTCTTCATCTCTCTTTCTTTCTGACTTGGTCTTCTAGGTGTCATTTTAATACCCTTTTGACCATATCTCATGTTCAAATCACCATCTTCCAATTTTACCTACATAAGCTCCTACCACTTTCTGTGGCACCCAGGACTGGACCTCCAAAACCAAGTCAACTAAGATTGACGTAGTGTAGACTAGGTCAACCTTGGTCCTCTTAGGTCCCAGGTCCCAGGTCCCAGGTCAACCTAGTCCCCGATAGTTTGAGAGCTCGGGTCCCGAAAGGCCTCGGGGGTTTAATTAGTTTGTGATTGTTACCTAGTCAACCTGAGTTGTTTTCCTATCCAAAAACTAGTATAAAAGGAGGCTTGGGGGTTTCATTTTCATATCATCTCATTCTCAAGTTATTTAAACTCCATAATCAAGGAAGTATTCAAGGCATTCTTCTTGAAGCATTCAAGTCCAAGCTTCTCCTTCTTGCATCAAGCTTCTTCCTTCAAGGTGGTAGTGGAGTTTGGCTCGAAGGAGAAGATCCATCATTCCAATCTATTCAAGTTCTTGTATTATACATCCATGACATGTCACATACATTTCCATACATGAGGTTTTGGATTCTTTGATTTCCTTATGGTTTCTTTGAGTCAAGGCTATTACACTTACATACTTGATCACTTATCAAAGGCGATCACATCTATGGAGATAATTGCACCTTCCACTTGATATTATTTAGATCTACTAAATGCAAGCATTTCCTTTACATTTACATTTTTCAATCACAATTAATTCCTTAATCTAGGGCTTGACCAAGGCAAGCCCTCATCAAACCCCAATCCCAAACTTTTCTTATATGTGTTGACTTGTAGGTTGGGAGCGAAAAGGATTATAAATCTGAAACCTATTGTTCACAAGATTTTTGGAGTCATTAGTTGTAGATCACCAAACTACGTCAACCTCATTGGAAGATATCTTCCCAAGTTGACTTGACCTTTAGTCTCAGATTTTGAGGAGATTTTTGAGTTTTGTTCCTTTTGTTATTTTATTCTGAGATCCGCAGAAGGATATTGGGATACAATTTAGATCCGAGAGTTTTGAAGTGAAACTACATCTTCCTTTATACATTTCAAGATGAGTCATATTTTATTTCCTTTCATATCTTTACCCTGTATTTATATCTTAATTGGGCTAATTGTGTTTACATAACATCTAGATTTACACTATTTAAGCAATTAGTTCAATTCTACATTCACATTATCCTATTAAGGGCCAAAGAGAGTACATTTCCTTGTATTGCATTCCCCTTTATAATTCGAATTTAGTATTAGGTCTCTTTCTTCCATTGGGATCTAGCTAGTCTAATTTGGATCATAAGTGGAATCATACCTGGAAATTCCTCTCTTTCACTCACACGCATATTTGAATGGCTTAGTGACCTAGTAAAGTGGAAGTCTACATCCTTATTAAAGTGCTTCCATTTTACCACTAAACATTTTGGTGTACTCGACATCGTTCCCCTTTCTTATTGGAGTTAGATTTTCATTATCTCTCTTTGTATGCTATATTTTGGTGTATCTAGATCTACTTTATATGCTATTTCTTGCATTAGTTGTATTTAGGTCTCCTTTTCATATATTTGCATTTTGAAAATACAAAAAAATTGCATCTAGTTCAATTTTACATTGCATTTCCTTTCGATGGGGTTGTTATCTTTATTTTCAAACTATTTGCATAATATTCGAGACATTCCATTTTATGCATATGATGATGCTTCGATATGTTCTCTTATTGAGACTCATCTTCCTAAAGATGATGTTGATCAACCTTTAGTGATTCATGATGTTCCTAACCTTGATAGTGCTACTATTTGGGATGAGCCCTTGGACATGAATATCGACCACTCTCTTCCTCGTGAAAATTCCTCCTCTAATGTATGTTTTCTCCATCCTTGGACGATTCTCTTATTTGGTATGAACCCTTAGATATGAGCATGGACTATTCCCTTCCTCACGAGAAACATTTAGTTGACCAACCTCTTTCTATGCATTTAATTGATATACCTTCTAATGAGGCCTTTTTGAGTTTTGTTTATCCTCCTAAAAGTGCCTTATAAATAGAATACCACACATTACTTCTCATGAAATATCTTACTTAAATCTAGGACTCATTGAAAAACATGATTCTTATGACCTTATTTTCACCAATTCAAACATAGATCCTAGGGATCCTACTCACATTGACTCTATCAATAGTTTCTTAACTCTTCAAGATTGGGAAACCCTAGATTCCACACCAACATTTTCCATTCTTGACTTTGTGCATCCAACACCTTTATTTGATGAGTATATACATATATACATATTGAGTGCTTCTCTTTACATTTCCATCTAATTAAACCTAAGAGATCTTCTTTATCTATTCTTCATCCTTCTTTTCAATTCCTTGTATTATGTTTCATATGAATTGTAATGTTGAATGGCTTCTTTTTCATGATCATTTTACTTGATACATCTACATCCTTATTATGTTTCTCCTAGCTATGAGACAATGTTAGCCTATCTTTTGGAGGCTCTTTGTCCCACTTTATGAGTAACATAATAGTCATTTCCCTTGTCTCCTCACTTGGGGGACAAGACCCTATTTTCTCTTTCTATCTATATCATGGATCCATTATCTCCTTTGTTGATTTGTTTTCCTTTTATATGATATGTATTTTCTTGTACTCATTTATTGTAATTACTTGCGGATTAACATCCCAAGTGCAATTTTATGCTTACTTGAAATCACATGTCTAGTATAAATTGAAACCACTAATGGAAGTATAATGTGATTCTTCTTCTCTTCTATTTTCCAAAATCCTTCACGAACTTGCGTTCTCTTATAATTTGATGTTTTCTCTTGCATTCATTTATTGTTTTAGTGAGTACATATTTATTATGAAGAATCTCTCATTTAGGGCATATATTGAATTTCCTTTCTCTTTCTTCTCTCAAAGGGCCCATTATCCCTTTGTTATTCATTTCATGATAAAAAAGTCTGCATAATGTGGTATCCTTTCATCTTCCTCCTTCATTTCTCAATAGATTGAATTATTCTATGGTACATTCTTATCTTTGGCTATGAACATCTTTGTTACATGCAATATCGATTATCTATTGCCTAGCAAATATCTTTTTATACCTTGGATTTTAATGTTTTTCATCTAATAATCATCTATAGTTTAATTCATAAGCGATATCTTTTCTAACATTTTATGTTGTTTAGAGTTAGATATCCTATGATGTGTCTTGCCTTAATCATAAATAGTGTTGCATTCTTATATAATACTTCTTGTTGGATTTGGCATGTTTGCATTTTGTGCAAAAATATCAGTTGTTGCTTACGATTCATCTTTATATCTTATGAGATTTTGTTCTATAATATCACCATAGAATTTCTTTCTTGTTTCATGCTTGGGGGGAAAGGTTTTTTTTACATTCTTTATCTCTATCTTTATCTAAGGATTGACTTTCCTTAGTACAATGACATTTGTTTATTATGTGACATTCTTTTCTTATAAGTAATTGTGTCTTAATCACAACTCTCTCTTATACAAGAGGTGCATTTCCTTGGTCATCACCTCTTCTTTATCTACAAAAATATATACATTTTTTTCCCTTACTAAGTTCTCTAAAGATTGTCATCCTTCTTTCAAGGATCTCTATTTTCACCTACACAGGGGGCTAAATAGGTGCATCCTTGTTCTTCTTTGAAGTTGTATCATTTTCATGATACTCCTTTTGAAGGTAGATGTCTTGTACACAAGATCTCTTCCTTTCAAGGGTCTCTTCTCATTTGCAATGTATCCTTTCATAATTTATTTATTTCCTTAGCTTATAATAGTTCAAGCTCTTTGCTAAGTTTATGGCAAACATTGTTACTAGAGGATATCTCATTTCTAATAAAAGTAGGACTCATACTTGATTCTCTTCCTTATGATGTCCATGGCTTCATAGTCATCCTAAGGAGGGGGGCATATATACACCCTCTTTGTATATAGTTTTTATGAAGCGCAAAAATGGATTCTAAGTATGGCTTGGAGTACTTCATCCTTAAGCACTTGGTATGATTTGTAGGTCACCCTCACACTAGTAAATTTAGCCCTAAATTTTGATGAGAAAAGGTCAAAATTTTGACCATAGTTGGTCGAATAGATGACTAAAACTGTCGTCGATCTTTTTTAGTCAATTTTTCGTCACAGTCATTATTCGTCAAAATTTTGACTTTAAAAAGGTCGACTTACCAACGAGAGGTTCGTAGATTTTCTTAGTCCAGCTTGAACTCTTATTTCCTCATTTGCGTCCATTGTTGGTCAAAATTTTGACCAAAACCCCTTGACTTTTTTGACGGTGAAGCCAAACCTTCGATGACAAAAATGACCAACCGTCGTCGAAATTTGTGACCTTTTTTGGTGGAAATTTCAACCAATAGGAGTTGGTCAAAATTTTGACCAATGATGGTTAAAAAAAATTTAAATTTAAATTTTTTTAAAAAATAAATAAATTTAAATATATTGGTAAAAATTATGTGTTTTAGATCTTTGTAATATCCAATGAATTCAATTTTCACCCAATACAATTCTTTATTTTAAATTTTTTTAATACCAAATAAATTCAATTTTCACCCAATGGACTAGGAGTTATGACCGCACAAATTTGGGGTACCAATATTAAATAATTTCCAGCTTTTCTTTTTATGGTTGTAACTAATCCTTCCTAATCCCGATGTCCATTTAAACTTCCAAGGAGGCAACATGTGGAAACTCTTTAGATTCTAACAAGAACCATAGTTTAAAAGTTCACTAAGTTTTTCTAGTAATGTACATACAAAATTTGAATCAACGAGGCAAATTGAAGACATGCATCTCTTCCACATTTTATATCTTAAAACTGTATCCTTTTAGCTACATGAGTCTTAAGACAATCCAAATATTAAAATAATAACAAATTAATCATAAAACATATGATGCTAACTTGTAAGACATCACATTGTCCAATAGTTGCATAAATTTGATGTGACTTCCTAATAACAAAGGGAAAATGAAACTGAATATATTTACTATAGAAATGTGCATGTATTCTATCAAACTGATGCTTTAATTCAATTGCCCATAGCCTACATCAACTCCATAAACAAAATATACGCCATGCTGAAGCAAGCAATCTGTGAAGCCATCTGTGGATAGACCAGAGTCTAATGCAACTTTTCCAACAACATCAATATTTAATTGCTCGAGTGCTCCCTCCAACTTGTATCCTGCTTTGCCAATGGTTTTCTTGTTACAAGGGTGTTTGATGTGAAGAGAAAATCCCATGGCATATACAATGAAAATATGTTATTAGCTACTACTAAAGTCAAGAGTATTAAGGATAATCATGTACATACATATTTTGGAACTTCAGCAATGATTTCAATGGAATCCTTCTCTGAAATAGACATCCTAGCCTTGCCTTCCACTTGCCCATCAACTAAAACCTTGCCTGCAAAAGACAGAATCCCAACAGAAATCAGGCAACCTAGACATGAACATGGATCAGATCAAATACGAATTATCACATTCAGAAATAGTTAGAGTACAACATAAACCTAAGCTTCAATAGTGATAAGAGATCAAACATTAGAGATACAATCCTAGAATTAATAAACTACTTCCTAATGGAATTTAACATAACTGTGCTTCACATAGGCCTCAAGGTCTTTGATAGCTTCCAAAGAAAGCTACCAGATCTCTTTTGAAAATTCCAAGTATCAGTGCAAAGCACTAGAAAATATAAAGTGTAACCTACAAAAAATATAGCTCCTTGACAAACAAGTATATAGTAAGCAGTTTACCTTAAACATAAGCATCACTAGAATCACAAATTAAAAGTAATGCTTAGTGGATGTTGTAAATTTCCTTAATATTTTACTTGTTGTAAACTTTTACGTGAATTATTTTTCAAATATTCGATATAAGAGCATTTTATCTTCCCAGTATATTGATTTCTATCCTTGAATATTATCCACTCTTAGAATCTAAGATGTCAGATATTAAGTTTTTACCTCTAAGTATCCATGATTGTATCATGGTCCTTGAGTACTATGGAAATCTTTGTACACACATCTCATCAAGTAGAGCTCTGCCTCCTACATCCAGTAAAACCACACTTAAAGTGATTCAAAAATCATGATCTCAAACTTCTCATTTTTGGAAAGAAAAAATGAATTCTAGAATTGTGTAATCATGTACAAGGAAACTCACTTTGATTGACCAAAGATTTGAAGCTTTAAAAATAATTGAACAAACACTTCCATATGTATGAGGGAAAATGTGAAGCAATAATGTAAACATAATCAAATAGATGAATCAAAAGGTGTGAATTATTTTACAAATAACAAAGCATACAGTGATTTATAAGGAAATAAAACACCTAGTGAATTTCACTTGCTTGTATTCATCAAATGAGCTACAATATATCATTAGAACAACATAGAAATATTATGTCCTAGCTAAGATCTTTTAATTAGGAGAATGGCATTGAGAAATACTAGTGGCCAACACAATTAATGCCTTAAACTAAACAAATCTATAAATGTGGTAAAAAAAACTAAATTAGTAGCCAACGGTATCATGATAAGAAAATAGCTTCCCACAATGGGAAGACTAATTTTCTTGCATTAAAGGGTGACTTGTATTCTTCAAGCTACAGGCAGTTCTTACATTCAATTACACCAATCATCTCATAGAGTCCTATAAAATTGCAAGCCACGACTGTAAAACATGAGATTTCTTAGTAATTATATAGAATACATATATAGTACATGCTTCAATCTCCAAAATTAGTTTAGTATCCTTGCTTAATCCTTTGTTTCTACAATTTGAAAAAGTACAAGTATCCATACTGTTGAAAGTAGTTGAGAGCACTTTTCAACAAGGTAATTAAAGAAATGGATGATGTTGCTCTTGCACCCCATACAAACTTTCAAGGTAGAAATAAGCTGCTTTCTATTACTGAGAAGTAATTGGTAAAATTTTTTAATGCATCAACAGATGATCAAAACAATCATTATAAAGAATATAAAAATGTACAAAAAAGAAAGTTTCTAACAAGAAACTGAAGATCATAGAAACAATCTTATCTATTTAATTTCCTTTTGTGGAAAGCTGAATGGCTATTTTATATGATGGTTGTTAGATAGTACTTTAGTTCTCATGTTCTTATGCTATCCATTGCTTCACTAGCAAATACTTTCTTTGTATTTCTAGTCTTAAGCACATTTTTTGACATTCATTATTTTTCAACTGTGTTTGTAGCTAGGGTCTTGACCAACTTCAGCCAAGTCTTCTACAGACACAAAAATCATTTATTCATTCTCTACAGCAGCAATACCACCAACTTCAAATGCTAACTCCATAACAACAACAACTATTAATGCAAGCACAAGCACAAGGAAATCTGAAATCACCTTCAGGTTCAAATATTAATGATGTGGAAAGAAGAAGACTTCGGATGCTTTTGAGTAGTAGGAATACTGTTGCTGGAAAGGATGGTCAACCAAATGTTGTTGGTGATATGACCCAGAATGTTGGATCTCCATTGCAGTCTACATGACCTGCTCCATTTACATCTACTCTCATCCTTTCCTTGTTCTAAGTAATGAGCATAGATGGTGTTGGTCATTATCTTTTCGTGATTGAACACTGCGTATTATGTTATGAGGAAAATATTTGCTACTAAATTGTGCTTGTATTTACCTAAATCGATAGGCAAGCATACCCTTAGGACAGCATGATAATTGTCCAGTGGTTGTGTCATTCATAGAAAGGCATGGTGGAGATAGGTTCCTTCTTGATACTATAAGGGCTACATATTCTACTCTTCAGCAACAAGTAGAGACTAGCTCAAGTACACAGACAACTAATTCAACGAGTGGAAAAATAGAAGCTGCAAAGATCGCTAAAGAAAAGGTATGATTGGAAGGGGCAATTTTGTTACAGTAATGACAAATTCAGAAGAGAAAAATATACAAAGACTAGTCAGTATTTTCAGAATAAAATAAAATATAAGTCAATTATAAGATATCTCATGAAGGTTGTATATGTTGGGTACTGCTCTTACCTCATAAAAACATTACACCATGTAGTAACTCAATTGTAATCATAACTTTAGGTTATCTTAAGGTAATTTTTGCCATTTTCCTAAGGTAATTGTCTCTTCATTGACTTTTATTTCTTTTAGTTTTTTGATTAAATGCACCTATTGTGTGGGGTACCTACACCTTTGTAATTTCTGCACATTGTTTAACTCATATCATGTTAGATTTCCAGATAACTGTTTTTTTATAAGCTATATCATTTCAATTTCAATCAACTTTTAAACATTGCTTGAGAACTTTGATCTTTTGATTCATATTTGAGCTTTAGTTGCTCTACATGAACTATTTCTAGTCTTTATTTGAGTTGTCTTTTTAATTTGCACAATAGCCTGTGATGTATTGTATATCAAATTGGTCTGTCAACTTTTTATTTATACCTTTCATCATCTATCTCTTTTAAGTTTTGGTATTTGTTTATCCGTAGTTGTGCCATACATAATTGACTCGATTGTTTTTGTGGTGGCTAGTATTAGTGAAGTTTATAAGTTTTCAAAAATCTTTTGACATAGTGATATTCTCTTGAATGATTCTCATTGTGATTCACTTATGCATTGATTAGGTCTATCTTGTAAGTTGTCAAGTTGTTATTTTTGATTTCTCGTTAACTCTTTCACATTTTCTTGGAATAATTTTGTTCTATTGTGCATGTGTGTTGGGAGCACAAAATTCAGTTAGTTATAAATGGCTAGCAAGTTAGATTCAACATTTCCTTTGCTTGATATATTTTATCTCTTAGTATATTGCATCCATTGGTCTATGGTTCTTCACTTAGTTATCAGGAAACTCCAATATAAAAATAGGTACCCCATTCCCATAGTTTTTGAGGACTAGATTTATATGTAGCATAGAGGTTATTCATGTATTTGTTTAGCATAATCGTAATTTGAAGTGATGTAAACTACAAAATCAAAGAAACCAAAATAGCACACATACTTGTAAATGCTTGGCCTTAACAAATGGACTATCCTTAACCTCAACTTAATGTATAATGTTGCCTTTGGCACAGAGTGTAAGAGCATCCCTTAATTTTCTTTTGTAGATCCTCTACCACATTTTTTCCACAACATCTCCTCAAAATGGTCAAAAATAGAATGGAGATTACGAAATTCACAAACTGATTGAAATATTCAAATACTCTAATTTATATCGATAACCTCAAATCTACTTTGAATCATTACATGATCCTTTGATACTTAAAAACCCCAAAAAGGAACTGCAAAATCAAAGCATAGAAGAATATAATTCCCTTGCAAAATTCTAGAATGACCTAGAAATGTAGTCAAAACCAAAACAAAATAGAAACAATCAAAATGACATGCATAATTGTAACTCTTATAGAGCCTCTGCCACATTCGATGAGATCACACAAGAGCATGAACCCAAATACAAGTTGAATCTATTGAACACAACAAAGGTCGATAATATAGGTGCCTTATCTCAGTTATGGACTGTGGAAGGAAATGTCACATAGAGAATGGTCTCTAAGGCACAAAATGACCTATCCCTTAGGCATGAAATATCAAAAAGAGGGAGCAGAATTTAGATACTCTTAGTGAATAAGCATTGATTGGTATACTGTCACCTAACTGAATGCCTTGCTGATGTAAAATGATTTATGAAAGAATCAAACGTCTCTGTTGGTCAAGAAAGAATGCTGCGGTAAAACTAAAGCCAAATCCCAACAATATAAGCTAGCAACCACCACACCATAGTCTACTATAAAAGCTCCAAATGTGGGTTTTGCCACAAGGGATCGCTCGTTTGATACAATTTTACTTAATGGAGCTAATAATTCCATGTCTAGTTACAATAAAAGGGAATTTTGTTTCATTTATATTTCAGTACACATTGCTAGCCTTCTAACACATGACTATTTCCCTTCTCACCTTCATGATGTATCATACTATAATCTGAAACGTTCTTACATTCTAAAGAATTCATTACAATCTCATTTATATGACCCATGAAAATCTATTCCACCTAATCTAAAATATAGGTTTAATGGAAATAATAGTTATAAAAACAGATATACGTCAGTTGCTTGATCAACCCCATGACTGACGGGTCTTTATATTTTACCAATTAACGGTGAATTAAAGTAGCAGGACCTTTCAAAGATAAATAATATTGACAAATACAATTGGAATTCCTTTCTCATGGAATCTATGCCAACTATAAGCCATAGTGGCTAATGGTACCTAGATTAGATTGCCCTGCAAATTGGATGAAGATTCCAAATTAGATTATGTGAACTCAAATTGTTGTTTCAAATTTTTTCTTATTTACCTTAAGATGGGATACTTCTACAGATTTGGTTTTGCCCTATTATTTCTTTAAGATTGCAATGCCATTGATATTATTTTAAATTGTTTCTAAAGAGTATGGACTATGGACTGTGGAAGAACATGTCCAACATATAACACATCCAAACTAAAGACATACAAAATAACAAGCTACAAATCCTCCAGCAAACAATTAACCCAAACCAAATAATTAACCTATCGAATTTTTATTATTATTACCAATCCTGGATCTTATATCTAGGTTGATTATTTATTTAATTACTTTGTTTATTTTATTGGTCTAGATTATTTCTGTGAGGCAACATTATCCCTTCCTAGTCATATTGGCTTTTTTGATTTTAACTAGTATACTTTGGCTGTTGAACTGTCAAAGGAAATAAATATGCTCACAAGTTAGTTTTCTCATCAAGAAGCTCCTGATTTCTAATAAAAATGAACCAACACAAAAAAATAGAGAATCAACCAAATTACAACTAAACAAATGTACATCATTCTAAAAAAATGAAATTCAACAATTCAACAACAACAATTCAGAGACTAGCAGTAAACAACACAAACATGGTAAGTTTGTGAAGTACTTGCCTCATGATGAAGAAGGCGGGATGGATCCAGAGGAAATGCAATGAGTTGCTGATCTTTTGAATCACGAACTCTCTGCATTATTGAAGATGAAACCAAGGGACTTCTGGAAAATAGGTAAGTTTCTTGGGACCCTATTCACAATTTTATTTAAAAACTTCAACACAATTCATAGACAGGAATTCCCCATAAAGCTTGGAATACCTTTTGCCTTAGTTTTATAGAGGTTTCAATTACTCCAAAAGTTACTCTGGACTTGCAGTGAACCTTTTGTGCATAAAAGGTTTGGTTTTCATAGTGGTAATAAGATAAATACCCTCATGCTCTTTTGGCGCACGAGAAATTATTTTGGGCACGCTAGGGCAGTAGTTTTATTCTTGGTTTCTGAGCTCATTTGGTCCTAGATTACTATTTTTAAGTATTACTACCCTAGCTAATATCATGCCATTGTAAGCCTAGACTTACCCATTTAAAATATAATGGATTTTTGGCAATTTTTTTATTGTTTTGGCTGGGACCCTTCATAAACATCCCCAAACAAATAACATCGAAGACACATACTACACTTCGGAGGTATTTGGTGTGCCTAAGTTGACCAAGTGCTTTTATCTGACCTCATTGCTTTACATTACATATTTTTAGGGTGGAGCAGACTGCATCAAAGATTAGAACTCTGACTAGGGCCTGGGATGTCTACTTAAGCCCACCAGTGAATTCAACTACAAATTGTATCAAAGAATAGAACTCTGACTAGGGGTTGGAATATCTACTTTAGCCCACCAGTGAATTAAACTACTCTTTTTTTGGAAAGTTAAGCATGTTTACATAGTGTAGAGATATAGAGAGCTTAACCAATGCATCACAGATAATAAGATTTGTTGTTTCTATCCATATCATTGATTACATTGCATTGCACAAAGCATACTTCATAGTGCATAAATGATAGCTAGATGATGACTATTGACAAAATTTCAACAACAACATATTTTGTACGAACTAAATGTCAACCTATAATAGCATAAATTAAGTCAAAGTTCCAAAAATTATTGTATTTGAGGTATAAAAGACCATAATAATAGAATATACTGGACCATGAAAGTAATAATGTTGGGTTGTACAGGGAAAGGACCACAGTGTGCTTATGGGGAGAACTCTAACTATTGATTTGGCCTATAGATTACTTGTGTTGTTAGGATAGAGCAACTGGTAAAGATATAAGACATCAGTGCATGTACTAAGGTACACAGGGCCATAAGTAGCTTCCATTGTCTACAAGCAAAATTTGAATTGCCAGCCTTTAATCAGATTTCCAAGTCTTGGTGAAAATATTAATGCTAGACAAATAAAAAATGGTGTACTCTTGCTCTTGCTTGCAAAGGTATCTATTGAAGGTTTTTAAATAGCACCCAGTCACTACTATCAACGACTAGTTGGTATTTTTATGTAAATTAGACAACTAATTCCATTAGATGTGTGATGCAATAGTAGTTCAATGTATTGGAATAGTGTATGACCTCTCATTGACCTACAAAAGGTTCTATACTTATATGTAGAGAATGATACAACAGATTAAATAGAGTTCTAAAACAATAGGAAGATAATTGTAATAATTTTATCATGTTGTAGCATATTATATGAAAACAATCATACATGTGCAGATCAAAAATAAATGCCCTTCCTTGTCCCTGTTACAATCAAATAACTCAAATGACAAAAATGATTAATTTCATATAGAATAATTAGTACACTTTTCTAAAGACTCTTCTTTCGACATCATCATCAGTTACAACAAATGTAGATATCTATAAGCAAAGCTAAAGGGAGAAAATTGATGTACTTTATGGTTGCAACGTGAAGCATGGGCTTAAATGTTGAATGACTTGAATACATGGTAGATCAATAACAAAAGGATCCAATATAATAAGTCAAGTGACAAAAATGTTTAATTTGATGGACAAAAATTAGTATGTTTCTCTAAGGACTCTGCTTTCAACATCATCATTTCTTTTATCAAATCTAATATCTGTATGCAAAGACAGAAGGAGAAACTGAACCACTTTGAGGTAGCAATATGCTAAAATGTTGCCCTGGATACGTGATAAGTTAATAACAAAAGGATATGATATAATAACCATTGACTAAGGTTGTGTGTGCTAAAATGTGAGTGAAAACTATCATGAAGGAATAATTAGTAGTCATTTAAGCCTGACCAGACAATAACTCAGAGCCATCAAACCTTGGTAAAATGAAGTTTCACAGGTTATTATACAACATCAAGCACACTTCTTAAGAAACTAATATAGAATTATCTTTGAAGAAAAATCTATATAAGGCACAAATTTAAATAAAATATGAAACTTGTTAATGCTTAAACTGTGATAAGAAGTTATTTTAGCTTTATAAAATAGATCAACTAGTAGTGCCAAGAAATTATGAAGTGTAATTTCACATCGGCTACACATTGTTTCTCAATGCCTAAATCCTTTCTCAGACTTTCTTCTCGCTTCTCAGCCTCGGCCATAGCAACTAAGTGAGCAGTTCAATCATGTTTACAATTTCCTTCAGCTTCTCCTACAGTTAGCTTCAACTGCTCATATTCAGATATCAATTCCTTGCGCTCTAATAATATGAGCTCCCCATGTTATATTGGTAATCATATACCTACAAAACCAATGCCAAGCACAAAGGAATTATTAAATAGACAATTTAGAAAGAATTCATCTATGACATCACTCTTAATGATAGAAATACAATAGCAGAGGCAAATAACATTGTGTACAATAGACATAATATAAAGTTGTAAACTAGTAATGTTAACTAAAGAAGAATTTTTTTTGCTGCATTAGTATTTTGTTATAGAGTAATCTAACATAATTTAAATGTTCCAACCAAAAACTGGAAGCATATTTCAACTTTATTTAGCTGTCGCCACAAGAAAAAATCTTTTGTCTACTTTATTTAACTTCCTGATACTTATATATATATATATATATACACACACACAAACTGCAAAGGTACAAATACAAATCTTTGAACTGCCAAAATCTATTCTATGTTATTTTAACACACAAACTGTAACAGTACAAATAGAAAAGTCTGAACTACGAACCAATATATATATATATATATATATATATATATATATATATATATATATATATATATATACAAACTGCAAAGGTACAAATACAAATCTTTGAACTGCCAAAATCTATTCTATATGTTATTTTAATACACAAACTGTAACAGTACAAATAGAAAAGTCTGAACTATGAACCACTCATGATAATGTTAAGGATATAAATGAACAAAAGTAAACAAGGACCAAAAAAAAAGCATGAACTCTTTTGTTAATAATATGAGATGTACTCCCATGTGATGCAATTTAGCTATAAATTCAAACCAAAGGAAAATATAAACAAACCCAAGTTTGAAATTTGGTAGGCATGCCCCTTAATTTTGTTTACAGTTTGACACTTTAAATGGTCAAGGTTACATATGATCTGTAGTATTTATAAACTCATTTAAAGGTAAAATTGGAAAACATAATAAGAGTGTAAAAAAAATAGTCCAACGACAAACAGTCTAGTGGTAAGATTGATTGGCATGTACCAAAATCCTTTAGTCATGCAATACATAAATGAAAAATAATCTAGTGATAAGATTGTCAGCACAAACCAAATTGCATTAGACATGCAACCTACTTCAAAATAGCCACAATAATGCAGGTCCACTAAGACAAGGCTAAAAGTAAATGCCATAGGTACTTTTGACAAAAAATATATACACCAAGCATGACTTCTATGCCAAATAATATTCAAGCTTGATAGTCCATTCTCAATGCATTAAGTCAGAGAACAGCTAGTTTTAACCACTTGGGCAAAAAAAAAAGAAAATAATGTCTATAAATAGAAAACAAAAGTTGACAATTGTTTGAAATCGACAAAAAGCAAAACACCTTGTGATTCAAAGTGTATAGATTACTCAATAAAAATAGTATAGTAAGAAAAACATCATCCAGAATTCAAAATAGAAAATGACATGCCTAAAATATGCTACTGGCAGATAGTAGGACCAGTACTTGTCGCCTAATAGAAGGAGCCTAATTTAACTTGAGTAAAGCTAATAGTATGTGGAAAACTTGAGTAAAGCTAATAGTATGTCGAAATGTCAAAATTGATGAAAGGAGGCTCAATTATATCTCCTTAATGTATGACTTAACTCTCAGAAGCAATATTACAATTAAAAAATATCACTTGCCTGTTAGCAGTTTTTAACTAATGACTGCTAAAAAGAATTTTCAAGACCATTATAAAGAGACATGAACTAATTATGACATCATCATCTTATTGTTTACATTGAGTGTTTTTGTCCTATAAAAGTATGGCAATCGTAGGCCAACCCTATTAGTGACATTATTACACAATTCATTGCTGAGAGCACGAAGCATATGTCTTTGGCCAACCAAATTTAAGGTGCTAATGGTTAAGCAGTAAGCCTATAGATAAATTGTTAAAAAAGTAATGTAGTTTATGCTTAACAAAGCCTTCGTTAGTAGAAAATATTTAGTTACTACTGAGTCCTAATCAATGTAACCAATGCTTTGTTTAGGCCTATAAATGCTGCTTTTATCTTGGTAATTCAAACTAGCATCATAGGCGTCTTCAACCATATTTGACATCCATTATCCCAACTTATAAATTGAGAAGGCCGAAGTTCATAAGATGTAGCATTTTTTAGAAAAGATGAAGCATTTTAGGCACAACATTATGTTATCCCTCATGTACGATTTTGACAGATACTATCAGTGTCTTGTTGCTGAAAGTTTTAAATTCAGTAAATATTTCCTGTAGCTTCCTCATCTAATCAGAGGTAATAAGGACTAGAAATAAGAAATAGTTTGGCACTCCACTAATTTGAGAGAAAATTAAGTAAATTTGAAAAATAAGAGCTGAAATCTATCATTCCTATGAAGGATCCTAGTTATTAGAACCTAAATTTGGCAAAAAAATTAGCATTTATACAAATTGTGAAAAAAGCCCATATGAAAGATTGTAGAGGATTAATGTACCTTGAGATAAAGGAGTAGTGCAATGGAATTGGGTGTGACAATAATCTTGTTATAGCCATAGCAGGGTCCAGATCTGCTTTCAACACTAGCCCTACCCTCTGCAAAAAGCATGTGAAAATTCACAGAAAACCCAAATGAACTATTTTTCCTTCTTCGACAAAAATGGAAGAAACAAACATCCTACAAAAAGATTGAAACGACTGAAGAAAAGACATGAAACATCTTAAGAGAAATAGAATTAAAAAGAACAGATCATTATTTAGCTATTCTCTTCATAGTTGCGGTGGAAAAAAAAATAAAACCCCACTGTGATAAGTCTACAGAGAATGTAAGTCTCTAAACCCTAAACCAAGGAGACCGACATTTTTTGAACAAGATATATAAGAAATTTATCCCTACCAGAGGTATGTAAATTTAACAAAATCTAAAAATCAAAGTGTCCATTACAAGTGCCGATTTGGTCGACCGTGGTAGTAGACAAAGTATCTTCAGAATCCATGCCCATAGACCTGTTAGACCTATTGCTAAACCTGTGTGCGTGAAAGACAAAGTGAGAAATGAACTTGCGAGCGCGAAAGACAAAGTGAGAGATGTTTTTTTTTTTTTTTTTTGATGTATAAGCCCCATGTTGGTCAAAATTTTGATCAACACAAGGCTTACATGTAAAAAAAATAAATTTTTGCCTTAACATTCCGACCAACCTAAACTTGTTTAGTTGATGGTCAAAAATTTTGGTAGAAAAATGAGGTTAAATGTAGTAGTGTCAAATCTATGCATTTTTTCTTCATGTCTCTTTTTCACACATAAGAACATATGCTAAATTTCATACATATGGGTAATGCATGCACATTTGCTAAATCCTCTATGGGTATTAGTGATACTTCTCTGTCTTGAGGAAATACAACTTTTTTATTTTTTGCTAAATCCCTCCTAGGAAAACACATAGATATTTAAACTTTGTGGTGATACCAAGAAATTGATCCATGGGTGGACACACATACACACATACACATGCATGCATAAGTCATTAATGGGCACACAAGATTGACTATCAGACACACAAATCCGCTAGACCATTTGATCCTTTTTTTTTTTTTTTTGATTGACTATTAGGCACACAAACCTGTTAGACCATTCAATCCTCCCTCGTTGTGATTCATGATAAGGGACACAAACCTTACTAGTATAGATAATCACTTTCTCTCTCTTTCTTCATGCTTTCATGTTGGTGGCACAAAATCATGAGGGATGCAATCCTTTGTGGTGCTCTTGCATTTCCTATATGGCCTCTTATGTTTTGTAATAGCCTTCCAAATATGATGTTAGTTAGTGATACATTTTATTAGCTAATTTCTCCTTCACTAGTTGATTTAGAGTTTAGTACTAACCCCTTTTGTGTCTTTTTGGCTTTGTTTTTGCTTTTCTTGTGTGCTCTTATGCATGGGAATGGAGTTGGGATCCTAGGTTTGGGGGCTTATGTCCTTAAGCTTAGTGATGCTTTACCTCGATGTGACATTGTCTTTCTTCTTTTCCTTCCTTTACCAAGAGTATGAGTTGCCTCATACTCTCGCTAAAGTGGGGGCTAAATGTACCGTCTTAAAATGGACATACTTCATTTTGAGGCCTTTTAGCCCCCCTTAGTGTGGTTTAAGTCTTTTTCTCCTCTTCTCTTCCATTCCATTCTTCTTCATCATCTCTTTCTTTCTGAAATGGTATTCTAGGTGTCATTTTGATACCCTTTTGACCATATCTCATGTTTAGATCACCATCTTCTAATTTCACTTGCATAAGCTACTAGCACTTTCTGTGGCACCTAGGATTGGACCTCCAAGACTAGGTTGACTCAAGTCAACCTATTATGGACCAGGTCAACTTAGGTTGACCTATTCTTGACTAGGTTAATCCAAGTCAACCTATTCCTTCGAGGTTGACAAGTCAACCTAGGTCGACCTAGTCCTGGGCAGTTCCAAAGCTTAGGGCTTGAAAGACCTGAGGGGTTTAATTAGTTTGTGATTGTTACCCAGTCAGCTTGAGTTGTTTTCCTAGTTGAAAACTAGTATAAAAGGAGTCTTGGGGGCTTCATCTTTATATCATCTCATTTTCAAGTTATCTCATCTCCACAAGAAAGAAAGTATTCAAGGAATTATTCTTCAAGAATTTAAGTCCAACCATCTCCTTCTTGCATCAAGCTTCTTCCTTCAAGGTGGTAGTGGAGTTTGGGTCTAAGGAAGAGATCCATCTTCCAATCCATACAAGTTCTTCCATTATTCATCCATGAGGTGTCACATACATTTCCATCAATGAGGTTTTGGATTCTTTGATTTCCTTATGGTTTCTTTGAGTCAAGGCTATTACACTTACATGCTTGATCACATATTAAAGGTGATTGCATCTACATAGGTAATTGTATCTTTCACTTGATATTTTTTAGATCTACTAAATGTAAGCATTTCCTTTATATTTACATTTATCAATTACGGTTAATTCCTTAACCTAGGGCTTGACCAAGGAAATCCCTCATCAAACCCTAACCCCAAACCTTTCTTTTATGTGTTGATTTGTAGGTTGGAAGAAAAAAGGATTACATATATGGAACCTAATGTTCATAAATATTTTGGAGTCCTCAATTGTAGATCATTGGACTATGTCAACCTAGTTGTAAGATGACTTCCCAAGTAGACCTAGTCCTTCAGTCTCAGATTTTGGGGAGATTTTTGGGTTTTTTTCCTTTCGTCATTTTATTTTGAGATTTGTGGATGGATATTCATTTACAGTTCAGATCTGAGAGTTTTGAAGAAAAAATACATCTTCCTCTATGCATTTCAAGGTGAGTCATTTATATTTTATTTCCTTTCATATCTTTACCCTAGATTTATATCTTAATTGGGCTAATTATATTTACATAACATCTAGATTTACATTATTTAAACAATTAGTTCAATTCCACATTCACATTATCCTATTAAGGGCCAAAGAGAGTACATTTCCTTGTATTGCATTCCTCTTTATAATTCAAATTTAGTATAAGATCTCTTTATTCCATTGGGAACTAATCTAATTTGGATCATATGTGGAATGATACTTGGAAATTCCACTCTACCTCACACACATATTTGAATGGATTAGTTTTGGTTAACAATTTATCCCTCCTTTTTTAAGTTTATACCTTGACTCTAAAAAAATGCCGAATGTGTGAAGAAACAAAAGGATGTTAACGACAAAATGGGTTAGTGCAACTTAATGTCACTCACCCCTGAATCGAAAGAAACATATCCATTATATTTGCAAAGATTTGTGTTTAGCTCTACCTTTAGTAGATCAATTTTGGGGGGAGGATGCTCTTAACCAGAGAGAAATAGAGGCCAAAACTAGGATGCCTGTAACCAAAAACAACCTAGGTAGATTAATGTTTTAGACGGTTCACAATACCAGTGGAATAGCCTCTGCAAGCTATCTTTCAGCTCTTCTAACTCTAAGCCTACTGCTACTGGTACTTTAACCACTATCTCTACTTCTAATGAGTGAAAAGATGCAATGCAACCAAGGAGAATAAACAAAAATTCATATGAGGGGCAAATGGAATTGTTTTTATTGTTAGCACTTTACCAAAATGGAATCCGACGGGTTAATAATAGGTTCACATATGCTTGTGTTTCATTTCCATGAAAACTATTGTAACATGTAATGCAACCAAGAAAAAGAGCAGAAATACATATGAAAGGAAAATGGAATTGCTTTAACTAAAAACACTTATCTAAAATAAAATCTAGTAATAAATTAGCAGCTTCACATGTATTTGTCCTACAATTTTGAGGGAAAAACTAATCTAAATGCAAGTGAGTGACAAACAACGAGATAAACCAAGTAGATGGAACTAGAAATCTCATTCACCCAAAAGTTTGTTAGTCTTCTATTGAACTTTGAAAATTACATATATAAGCCCTCTTAGATTTTTCCAGTTAAATTGCATGATTACATTTCGGAGCATTAGAATGGGAATAGCTCAAAATAGGATTAATCGACAGCCATCCATTACAAAATGCATATATGCGAGGAGAATTGCTATATTTAGCTATAATAAAGAAAGGAAGTAGAGAGAGAGAGAAATGGGAAAATTAGAATTGGGAGATCATCATGAGAAACACTACAACACTTTAGTTCTTCTTTTTCGCAACAACCTTTTGTACCCTTAATGAATCTAACATCATCCTTATCTCCTTGACACCTGGGATGTAGATGTTGTAAGCTTTGACCACCCAATAGTTGTGGTCCTCTATTAGATTCTCCACCATGGTAATCTTAGATTGGAGCTTCTCTAACACTCTTTTCAGTATTCCATTAATAGCAACCAACTCCAAATCCTTTGAATCTTGAAATTTTGAGTGGCTGGTTGACTCATGTATGAATTCAATGAACTTTACCTTCATCCTTTCAATGTCGAGCAACTGATTATTTGTACTGACATGTGACTCGGTGTGCAAGTCTTTAAGATACACCTAGAACTTCTCAATTATCTTTCTCACAATATCGTACACCCTTTTCAACTCTTGTTCGACTTTAACTAGGCTCTCATGTTTGAACTCAATTGATTACTTCCAATGAAGCAAGGGATCTTTGCCAGTTCTAAGGATGACGAGACTAAAAGAAACATCATCCTTCATGTCAATTACTTCTTGGACCAATGTCAGTTCATGTAGTGCCTACCCCTAGTTCACATTTTGTTTTAATTGCCAAACTCTTTTAGGCCAGTTTTATACTTGATGTTTAGTAGCGTTACTTTCAGATTATCAGATGTTGTTTTACACTCAATTTATTATATGATGAGATGACTTGGTACTCTATATTTCATGCATGTATGATGATTATTCAATGTTTTCAATTATCGATGATGATTAGTTAGATGGTTTATTATCACATGTGCTTTCTTATGGATACTTACCCCATACTGCATGTGTATGGTGTGTGTGTTTTTTTTCTTTATGTATGGTGTTTCTGATGTGGTTAAGGAAGGGAGTCGTAGTCACCTGCTAGTCGGGATCTACATGATGCACCACTTCCTGCCATTGTCTGTTTAGCTTAGAATATTGTGTCTGTACATGCGTGGATTTTATGCAGGTTGCAGGTACCGGGTATCGACTTCCTTGAATTGCCAGGATGAGCGTACGCTATCGCATTATCTCAATGGTAAGAGAGGGGAGATAAATTCTTAAGTCCAAATCCTAAACCCTTTAGCCAATTGTCCTAATTGATAATTAGGACAAGTATCTGAGCTAAGTACCCTTCGAATGCATCAAAGGATGTAATTTCGTGATTATAACCCTCTTTGTTTGATTTAGTATGTGTTCTTCTATGATGGGTTTTCATATGTTGTCTTTATGAGTCTTTGGTGTATTTTCTATTAATTAAGTTTAATTAAAAGGATTAATTAATGATTTAATTTAATAAAAGATTATTATGATATTTTAATATTTGATTATATTTAATTAATTGAGAAATTAATTAAATAAAAAGAATTAAATTTGGAGATAAAAGTTTAAGGATAATTTAGAACATTATAATATTTATTTAATTTAATAATAATATATTTAGAGTTCATTTTTAAATAAATGCTAAATATTATTGTTATTTAAGTTAATTAAATATTTTATCAATTAAGTTTTTAAAATAAATTAAAAAGTGAAAATATATTAATTATTAAAAGTTGTAAGATTGCATGATGCGAACATGTGTTGTAAATAAAGAAATTTATTAAAAAGATAAAATAAGAGGAAATTATAATGTTATTTTAATTTCATAAAGTGCGCATGGGTTTAAAAGTAATAAAGATTAAAAATAGAAGTCAAGTGGAAAAATTAAATAAAGTTATTTAATGATTCATTTAATATGCATTAAAAAGATAAAGCAAAGATTAATAAAAGATAATTTTGAGTTAACTCAGTTGAGCAAAGAGTCCTCTCGGGTGAACGCACAATTAGTGCCCCGATTTGAGGAGAAAACTCCTTATCACAACTTTGGGGTTCATTTTTGGGGGACACAAATTTGGACAAGGAATTTGGGGGAGACAGAAATTTTGGGAGACACTTTTGGAAGCAAATTTCAGAAGGCGAATTCAAAAGAAGATTTTCAGAAGAAGGTTATTGAAGAGGAGCAAATTCTCTTACAGTTTTTGGAGATTGCATAATAGCATCAGGTTGAGGTAGGGTCTTGTGTTTGATCACGGGTTGAATTATGCAATTTGATAATCCTGTCTTCTTCGTGCTTGTGGATTTTAAATCCGAATTGTCTGGATTTCACTGTTTGATCCTTTCGCTCTCTTGTTATGAACCTTATGATACTATATTGTATTTCATCTATATAACAGAATTGGAAGAATAAATCAATTTGAAACCCTCGTTCTAGATGATAGAATTTTACAATTTAAACTAGGGAGAGCTTTTGAAAGAAAAGAAAAGAAAATCTTGATTGGAAATTCGGGTTATATTTATAAAAGTTTATAAAATAAAATAAAATTAGAATTAAAAAAAAAAAAAAAAAAAATGTTTAATTATACATGTTTAGTGATTAGATTGTTTATGTATTAAACAAAGATCCTTTTTAGAAATAGTATATATAATACTTGGAGGAAACGTATTTAAAAGTTTTTAATTGAAAAGAAAAATATATATATTTAAGAAATTATTTTAATATATTTATAAATTTATATATATCTTTAAATTAATTGGTTTATTAATAAAAATTTATTATAAACAAATTGTATTTAAAAAAATAAAAAAATAAAAAAATTTATAAAATAAATTTTTATACATTATAGTGGGGGGGAGGGAATTACCCCATACCCACCCCCACTGTCGGCAGAGCCGACAGTACCTGCGTCGCAGGTACTACGACGACAGGTACAGGGTACCTGCCGTCGCAGGCCCTGCGGCCGCAGGACTGCGGCAGATCGTAGGCGGTCTTAAAGCCGACGGGCTTAAAACGTATGAATATAATATGTTATGTTTTAATTTCATTTTTTCATAATTTATTTATTATTATTTAAATTTTTAATTAATAAATATTTTAATATATATATTTTAATTAATAATATTTTAATCTATATTAATATTTAATAATTAAATATTAATGTATCTAACATAGTTTTTTTTGTAATATTAATTTATTAATAATTTTGGTTAAATATTAATAAATTAACAATTAGTGAATGGATTAAAATAAGTAATTAGAATAGTAATTATTGATTAATTTAATTAAAATTAGTTTATTTAAAGTTAATTAATAATGAATATTATTTGATTTAATTGTAGATTTGGATTGTTGATTTAATGGAAGTTATTATAGAAATGGGTTAATCGTAAGGGGTAGTTGTGAAAACTTAGTTACTTGAAATAGACGTTAAACTGGAACATAAACCTTACCTTAACTCAATAATATACTTTCAAATCCAATCTGTGAGACTTTGATGTTTTCTATGTGTTCTCTATGTTTTGGGGTTGTTCTAGTATTGACCAGTTTAGGTTGTTACCAGAGGCCCGGGTTTGTGAATGTGAGGTTATGATGATTTGTTCTCAATCTTTTCAAACCAACCAAGGTAAGGTGATAGTATGCTCTATGATGGATGTATTTACTGTTTGTTGTTTCTTTCCAGTTTCCTGGTATGAAGTTGAAGTGTATGTATATAAGATGCCTGACTTAACCATTTTTGAGTCTCGATCAGTTATATTTGATAACCATTTTTGAGTCTCGATCAGTTATACTTGGATTGCTTTTCGGTCGCTTGAGAGGACTGAAGTGTTTGTTATGTTCTTGATGATGTCATGTGTTGACTTGACCATTTTGGAGTCTTTGATCAGTATTGTGATTTATCATTGATGCCTTCAGTTGCTGATAGAGAACTGTTGTGATCATATGATTATTATTTGATGCTTACCTGTTGCTCATGAAGAACTGATGTAATTTTTGTGGCTTATCTTTTATGATGTTTTTTTAGTTGCTTGTATAGGGCTGAGGTGATTTTATTATGATTCTTTGATTTGTGATTTCATGAGCCTAGGGTAGGTTATCTATGTGTAGTGTCGGGAAGTGGCTTGCAATGGGGATCGGGGCCCTAAGAGGCTGCCTGGAGTAACCCATTGTAAGTTGTTTTAACAAGTGAAAACATCTCACCTAAATACTGACTTAAATGAACCTAATAAGATAATTGTATGTTCTCTCCCATGCCTTGAGTGCTAGTACAGGCTAGGATAGGGTAGAGAGAATGCTTGGTTACGACCTTGCATTCCACAGTATGCCTCGTCAGTACGAGAGGATACTAGTGGCCGCAGGAATCATTAGGGACCCTGGATTCCTAAGGGATTGCTCGGGTAACTTCTACATGACTTTTGCGATGACACTTTCCTGCTTGCATAGCAGGTTTCCTACATGTCTTTGTGGTGCCTCTGGGTCTAGATGTCTATCTATGTTGAACCTTTGAGTTAGTATACTTTTAGGATTTCCCAGACTTAGAGAGTACTTGTGTTTTGTGTTTGATACCTTGTTTGGGACTTGAGACTATCTCCTCAGCGCGGTGGGAGTGGACCATTTAGGTTCCACGTGGTCGGGTGGTAGTGCTTTTTACTCTTACCATTGAGATCCGTCCGTGGTCACCGTGGTTGGAGCTTTCTTGGTTGGCATTCACCTTCACTATGTTCTTGGATTATATGATGGATGGTTAGATTTTATGATAGATGTTTTATCATTATGGATGTATGGATGTATCAGGTATGTTATTAGTTTCATTTATTTTACTGTACTTTGTATCATGGATTTGAGGATGATGTATCTTTATCTTTACATATGTATATTCTTTTAAGCCTTTCATACCCTGTGACATGTACAGTGGATGATTGAGCATTCCAAATTAATTTGCCAAGAGGCATTCATAGAAAATGTATATTATGGACATTGGACTTTCTTATTATTCTTTCATGTGGATGTGGTAGTTGTTAGACTTAGAATTAATTAAATTTAAATGTGACTCAACGTCGTGGGATCCTTAAGGAATGTAACTTGTGATGTATGTTTGTTGATGATTACATGTTATTGCTTCCGCTACTATGTGTTTGATGTGTATGTTATACATTCTTACTTTAAAAAAAAAAAAAATGTTTAGCAAACTTAGTGAAACTCTAGGTTAATTCTTTTGGATCCCTTGGCGGGGTGTTACAGTTCACCTTTAAGCTTCTCAAACTCTATTAGCATTGAGACTTGATGTGAAGACACTACCTCCCTTAATTTGTGTGCATCCAAAATTAGATTGCCCAAATTTTCAATCATAGGGGGACCCTATGACTTAAGATTTTCAATCCAAGCTCGAGCAATGTGTACAAATTTCCTTCCTAGCTACAATTTCATCAACAAGTTCCTATTTTCCTTTGTACTTGGATCAAATGTGCTTGGTGTAGTACTATCCATTGATACTATAGCCAAAGGTCCTAACATAGCTCTGATATAATCAACCATTCCTTGTTGGAAGCCTTCAATGTTTCCTTTGCTAGTTTCAATTCGTCCAGTCTATCTCTAATCTCATAATTTGTAGATTTCCATATATTGACCATAGAGTCATAGATCAAAAGACCTATATCAACTTCTTTTATTATGAAATCACTAGGAGCTAAGCTCCCAATTCTTCCTTTTCTCTGAGGTTCACCTAACTCTACCACCATATGCCCTATATCCAAATTTCTAGCCAAAGTAGTAAGAGTCTTCTACTTCTTTTCTTTAGATGTTAGTTGTGATGGTTGCATTGCCTATGAAATTAAGTTCTTTTGTGGGACACTCTTCTCTATTCTCCTTTTCTTTCTATCAATAGTCTCTTCTATCCAAGAATCAACTTGAAGGACATTGAACATTGAATCGAGAGTTGAAGGATCAAATATCTTTCTAGCTATGGGAGGAGTCTCCTTTTTCCTGCTAGAGAATGGGAAGGACATTGTTTCATTAGCAACATGCTCATGAATATTACCTTGATCTGCGTCTCCTTATTGATGAGGAGTGTCTAGGGCTTTTTGGTCACCACATTCTCCACCTTCTAAAGGGCTATCACCTGGATGGTTGTCCTCTCCATCCAAAATTACGATTGACACGATAACTTGTTCCTCTTCTTTACCCTTTTCTTTTTCTTTCTCTACCTCAACTTCTACAACTTTTCCTGTGTCATGCAGAGAGCCTCTTCTATAACTTGGAGAGATTTGGATTTTCTTCTCAGGTGGATGATCTCCACCTCCTCCACCTACTATTTGTGAAGGACCCATAGATGTAGAAGTGGAAGTAGTTGTAGTAGAAGTGGCAGTTGGTGAGGTCTGGGGAGCACGTAAAGATTCTCTCATAGAAGAACTGCTGGCTCTATTCCTTTTCCTCCTTACTCTAGTCTACTCTACCCATTTGTTAGTTCATTTTACAATTCCCTCCATCAGAATCTCCAACCCGTACTTTGATCCGCTGGATCAGAATTCTTTATCAATTACTAGGACCTTAGGTGGGATGGACAAAATAGACTTGTCCTTTATCTCTTCTTTATAAGTTGTGGATGCCATATTAGATTTTCATCATCAATATCATCCACGCTAGTTTTCACATTACATAACTTTATTTGTTCCACAGTGAGCCTTAATCAATATCTTTCTTGAGTCTGATATTTAGTTTAACACTTAGCCTAGTAATCCTCAACGTCAGGAATATGCTTGAATCTTGCAACCAGTTAAAGATTGTTCTTCACAAAGCCCACAAGATCAAATTGAGGCCTAATAAATTCATAATCTTTGAATTTGAACTTACTCTAAAAGGCCTTAATGAGGTTATTTGCATCAGATCTTGATGTACACTAATAAGATCCTATCTCAATTGGAAAGGAGATTCCATCTTTCTTGTTACCAACACAAAGTGTGTTTACTTGGAGCACTTTCCTGCAAAGCTCAATTAGCATGACTCTATCATCTTGATACTTGGGTAGCCTCTAGAGAAAACCATCAAAACCACCATTTTGAATGTAGGAGAAAGAAGGCAATTATATAAAACAAAAACCAAACTAAGTCACCATTACAATGGATTCTAGAGAAAACCTTCTCCTAGGGCACCCCTAGAGCTCCCTACAAAATCTCATAGTGAAAGCATAATTTTTCTTTACAAATTGTTCATAGCTTCTTTCAAGCTAAAGACAAGGATAAAACTCATACACTTGGGTGGACTCATAAAAATATTCATTATAGGGAAATCCTACCCATAAGTGATGTGTTGCTAGGGCATACATTAGATAGGAAGACATGTAAAACTATTTAAAATCCTTAGCTGAGTTCATCCAGCTTGTTAATTTATCACACAATATATGTGCCCAATCTAGATATTGTCCTTCAACACATACAACATGGACTAGAAAGAAGTGATGTTCAATGAAATTTAACACCTCCTCTTGTCCCTTTATTTTGAACAATAGAACTAGTATATCCACAATTTCTCTTTTCAAATTAGTTCCAAAGAGAGTCTTAAGAAACTTACTTTTTGAACTCCTTGGTGGTTGAAAGCAAGTGCTCAGAATATCACCTCGCCTTAGAGTTATCTTTTCATTTTACATGGAGGTAGATGATCCAAAATTGATATCACAAAATTCATCTCTATCTAGCAACCCAAAAACACTCTACATCAAGGTTCTGTCAAAAGTCAACAACACAGAATCATCCAATATCTTTATCTATTTCATCGTGTGGTCATATCGAGCAATGCATTCTTGGACTAGCTCAGGGGCTTGAATGTCCATAGGGAATCCCATGGCTTCATCTAGACCAATTTTCTTGAGTCTCTCTGTGACTAGGTGGATTGGCTAGAAATTTAGTCTTCTGTGAAGATCTGATAGATTGTAGAAATAGAAAGAAGTGTTAGTTAAATCCTTTAATTTGCTCACAAGACCAGACAACTTGTTTTGCATCTTAGTTCTTAAGGCCATGAATTATGTAAACTTAGAACAACTTTCACATAGAAAGGAATACTGTCATTGGAAGATATCATGGAAAAAGTGCCCATCAGATCTTTTATTTGATTCGAATATAATCGTTAAATTTTTTATCTCCTGTGTCATAGGAGTGGGGTGTAGAAAGATTAGCAAATTAGACCAATTATGATGATAAAATTTATATTTTCCATTAATACAGTGGGTAAACTACCTTATTTGAATTAAATACAACTTTACGATCGCTCTGTACCACTTAATTTCATAAACTTTACCTTTTAAGCTCAAGCCTAGCAGAAATGTCACTTCTATGATGACTATTTGTGTTATGGTTAATAAGCTCTAAAGGTGTCAAGGAAAAACAAATACCCCTTTAATGGGTTGAAGAAATGGTCAATGTCTCACCTTTCATGACTCTCTTCTTTAATGTTTTAGGCACGTAGCTGTTTGGTGATTTTCTGATACCTTTGAAACTTAGCCTATTTTCCTTCGGTCGAGTGCAAAGCAGTCTTACTTCTTTTTTGAAATTGAATGCTTCCTTCTAATTCTTCACTTTTTATAATTCTCCCAAGAGTAGCACATTCCAAGCATATCTGATGAATAATCTATTTTCAAAATGACCTTTCACATTGCTAACATATCCTATCCTATACTCACTCATCAAGTGTGTAGTCAAAACCACACCTTTCTAATGGGGACCTTCATTATTAGCCATATCTTTGATTTTGGAAAAATGGCTTATGTAATACATGAGTAGAGCATCAGAGATGATTTTCTACTCTCACCATTTCTCTCACCAAATCCACTCACTTGAATTCTCTATATGCATGTGCTTTCCCTTAGTACCTTTAGGATTCCAAAACTCCATATATGTATTTGGTAAAACTTCTCAAAACTCCAATTTTGGGAAACAGGGGGCGTGACTCCACAATGAACATTGTGTAACATTAGGGGGTCACCTTTGAAATGGGAGAATCACCTCCATAATGTTCTTCAAAAATGATCTAGCATGCACAATATCATCTAAATTGCTTCTCAAAGTGAAATTGACACAAAATATGACAAGAACTTATTTTATTTCACCTTTTTCATAAAATGGTGTGTGTGGCTCTTCTATGAAGAACATAATGTAGCCAGAATGATATATTTTAGAAGTCCTTTAACTTCATCAACAAAACTCCACACTTTTTTAGCTTATTCACAATCTTACAAATAACTCCAAGAATGAAAATTTGGCACAGAGAACTCATCATCTGACCTAATTGGTGCATTTTGAAAACCTATGTCTTGAGGTACGTTGCCTAAGCTCATGGAGAAATGAAGGTACTTATTCGAAATGTATATATTTTGATAAAATTTTTTGATCTGATCAAACACGCACTACAAGCTCTGTGCAAAAACTTTAGAAATGAGATCTCCTCTAGCTTCGAGATCAAACCAACTCATTCAAATATGCTTTTAGTTAACTAGAAATGTGGCTCTGTGATGGCCTTGGTGCATTGAGAAAGCTAGTTTCTGAAATAGATGGTGGACAAAAAATTTATGCTCCTTGATGAGCGAATGAGTGACTAGGATCATTTGTCTACATGCTTGTGATCAAAACATATCCTTTTAATGGTGGGGCAAATTGACGAATTTGGTTGCACCATGAACAATAGAGGACTTACAAATTTTAATAGCGAGACAATAGAAACTCATCAAAAATAAGGATGAAGAGCTCCGCTATGGTCCTAAAGCATAGGTTTTCTGAAATCACCCAAAAGTTGAAATTCTCAATATACCTTCATTCAAGAAAGTTGGCCTTTGGTTCCCAAGAGTATGAATGCCATATTTTTGAAGAGCATTCTGACACATGTCACTTTGATGTAGGAGTATCTTGGGTGTAAGAGCAATCTTGCATCACCCAAAAATATTTTATTTTTAGTCTTTTCTATTTTAATAAGGACTAGTAGACAGGGTGGTTACTATTTATGAGAACTTGCTATTTTTAGTAAGTTTGTCATATGAGCTTGGAATGTTCTCATTTTCTACATGAAGGTTCATTTTAGAGTTATAAGCCTACCATAAAAATCTCATTACTCCAACTTAAGTATCAGAGAAGTTATTGCAGATTTTTGGTGGAAAAATTTGTAGAAAAATCTTCAGGCTCACCATTGGAGGCCTTAGAGTGCCCGAATGAGGTCTGAAAACTTGACAGAAGGGTGCTTGTGATGTTTCGAGCATATAGATCAGGAGCTAGAATTTCCAAAAAGTCATTATAATAGCCAATTAGAGGAACAATTCAAGAGTTATAAAATTCCAAAGTTGGGCTAGTTGAAATTTCTAAAATAATTTGTCAAAGATGTATTTAGCCGACTCAATATGCATTATTAGGGTTTTTTGGCCCTAGCTATTAATTTTGAGCATCTAGAACCTTTTCGGGTGACATAAAATTGCCTATTTAAGAAAGGCTCGAACATTGTCTGGGACAACTCTGGGTGGCAGTTCGTAGCTTGGTCTTGCAAATTACTATAATGAAGGCGCCCATGTGGGTTAGCATATTGTACTTGTGAATTCTGTAATTCCACATTTGCGGCGATAATAAGAAGTCCATATTTTGTTCTCGTATTTTTTGTTGTTTCTTGTTTTCTATTATGGGTTTATGGTATTAAGGGGAGAACCCTTCATCAAGTGGTATCAGAGTGAGAGTTCTTGAGTGTGTGCACAAGTCATCGATTTTGAGGCAGTTCACACCAGGACCATGGTTTGGGCTAAGCATGTAGATAGATTGCCAATTGTGAGATAGTTTGCACTAGGGTTTCAACAAAAGTGCAAAAATGCCTCCACGAAGAGAGTATGGCAAAAGAGATGTAGGTGTTACACTTGAGGGTTTTAGATCCCTCCAAAGACAAATGCAAACATTGGAACAAAAAATGTGCAGAGGAAAAAATCTTGCTGTAAGAGATGAAAGTGAGGATGATGACGAAGAAGAAGAAAATGTCGAACTAGAGGTAGTTCTAACCCAGAGGAAGAGAGGCTTTTTAAGGCCATCTCCAAGATTGGAAAAAGACCTAAGTTTAAAGTTCCAACATTTTTAGAAAATGTTAACCTAGAGAAGTTGATTGATTGGATCAATGAACTAGAGGAGTACTTTGAGTGTGAAGATATTAATGATCCTAATAGGGTCAAGTTTGCGAAGGTGAAACTGAAGGGACATGTAAAGATCTAGTGGCAAGAGGTTCAGTTGGATCGAAATAGAAAGGGAAAGGACAAAATCATTAGATGGGATCGTATGATGGCTAAACTAAAGAGAAAATTCATTCTCATGGATTATGAGCTAGATCTTTTGAAGAAAATGCAAGGGATGAAGCAAGCGAAAAAATATGTTCAAGAGTATACCGAAGAGTTCTACCGAGTTCTCATTAGAACTGGCCATGTAAAAGATGATAAGGAGAAAGTGGCCCATTAACCCTATCGAGTTCTCAATAGAACTAGCCATGCAAAAGCTGATAAGGAAAAAGTGGCCCATTACCTTAATGGGTTCAGGCTGAGTATTTAGGATGAGCTAAATCTAGCTCAAATGAATAGTATTGAGGAAGCATACCGGTTTTCCCTAAGAATTAAGAAAAAACTGAGCAAGAAGTTTGACAACAAGAATAGTGGAAGAGGTCGTGACAATAGATCTGGCAGACAATCTTATGGTGGCTGTAATGATGATCAGAAGAACAATGATGAGGCTGGAATTAGTAGTCAGAACCAGAGGGGAAACAATTTTAATCATTTCCATGGTCAAAACAATAGAGATCAAAGAGGAAGAGGTAGAGTAAAAGGATATGAAAGAGGAGAATTCCATGGGAAATGTTTTCACTATGGATAAGAAGGGCATAGAGCATTTGAATTTTCCTAGCACCAAGGAAGGATAGATCAAAGAAAAGAAGGTTAGGCTAGAGTTGCACATGTTGATGAAGATGCTAGATCATCACATTCTAAAGATGCTGAAAGAGGAGAAGTCCTAGTTAATAGAAAAATCCTGCTGAGTGGTGAGAATGAACCTAATCAAAGAAGAAGCTTGTTTCACACAAGGTGTAGATGTGAAGATAAGTGTTGTAATGTGATCATTGATGGTGGAAGTACTAACAATTTGGTGTCAAAATTGATGGTCACCAAGTTGAAATTGAAGAGGTAGAAACACCCACGTCCGTACTATATTGCTTGGGTGCAGGATGACCACAAGGTCATGGTCAATGAATAATGATTAGTGAAGTTCAAGATTGGAAGCTACTAGGATGAGGTACTGTATGATATCATACCTATGGACATTTTTCATATGTTACTGGGTAGGCCATGGTAGTTTGACAGGCATGCTGTACATGATGGGCGAGCAAATACCTACACTCTGACCAAGGATGGAGTGAAACATAAGTTGAAGCTATTGAAGGAGAAAGAAGAAAATGTATGTAGTGCTGCCAGAATATATTTTGTTGATGGAAAAGAGTTTTTCAAAGGTATGAAGCATAAAAATATGTGTTTTTATATAATACCAAAAGATAGTAAAGAAAAAGTAGAGGAGGTACCTATAGAAGTTGCATATATGTTGGGGAGAGTTTTCTAATATTGTATAAGATAATGTACCTGATGGATTGCCCCCAATGAGGAAGATCAATCACTAGATGGATTTGGTTCCAGGAGCCAATTTGCTAAACAAGGCGGCACACAGAATGACACCAAGAGAAAGTGAAGAGGTGAACAAGCAAGTTCATGAGTTGTTGTAGAAGGGGTTGATTCGAGAGATTTTGAGTCCATGTGTTGTACCATATGTATTAACACCAAAGAAGAATGGAGAATGGAGGATGTGCACATATTCTCATGTTATCAACAATATCACAATCAAGTACAGGTTTCCATTGCAAAGGATGGAAGATATTATGGATTGTTTGAGTGGAGCTTAGTATTTCACAAAGATAGATATGAATAGTGGGTACCATAAAATTTGTATTAGAGAAGGTGATGAGTGGAATACTGCTTTCAAGAAAAAAGAAAGATTTTATGAGTGGTTAGTCATGCCTTTTGGGCTAACCAATGCACCGAACACTTTCATGCGGCTCATGAATGAGGTATTGAAGGAGTTTCTAGGTAAGTTTGTCATTATTTACCTAGATGATATTTTGATCTTTAATAAGACATTGGAGGAGCATTTGATCCATATTCGAAAGGTGTTTGATAAGTTGAGGGAAGAAAAGTTGCTGATAAACTTGAAGAAGTGCAATTTTGTAAAGGAGTTGGTGTACCTAGGATTTTTAGTCTCATGAGTAGAAGGTCTAAAAATAGACCCAGAGAAAGTGAAGGCTATCCTTGAATGGCCTAGTCCAAGGAGTATGACATATGTAAGATCTTTTCATGGACTAGCTAGTTTTTACAAAGAGTTCATAAGAGGTTTTAACAGTATTTGTGAACCCCTAACTAAAACAATGAGAGGGGATAAGAAAGAATTTAAGTGGACTGTAGGAGTAGATAAGAGTTTTAATATGTTGAAATAGAAAGTTACTGAGCAACCTGTTTTAGCAGTTCCTAATTTTAACAAGGTGTTTCAAGTAGATTATGATGCTAGTGGTACTGCAATATGAGCTGTTATGAGCCAAGAAGGTAGACCTGTTACTTATTTTAGTGAGAAGTTGAATGATGCAAAAAGAAAATATTCTATTTATAATCAGAAATTTTATGCTAGAGTTCAAGAATTGAAGAAGTGGAGATACTATCTTCTTCCTAAGGAGTTTGTTTTGTATACTGATCATCAAGCTTTGAAATATTTGAATAGTCAAGGAAAATTAAACCAAAGGCATTTGAAGTGGGTTGAGTTTTTGTAGAGTTATACATTTGTTTTGAAACACAAGAGTGGGAAGTCTAACAAAGTTGCATATGCTCTTAGTAGAAGGACACTTTTGCTGATAGAAATGTAGATAGAGGTGGTTGGGTTCAAGGAACTTAGTACTTTGTATCTAGATGATCCTGATTTTGGTGAAGCATGGAAGGCTTGTACAAAACCTATTACACTTGACAGGAAAAAGTGGTTGGATTCATGATCCAAGATAGTATGTTGTTCAAAGGAAGCTAGTTGTGCATTCCAAGAAGTTCAATGAGAGAGAATCTCATCGAGGAGAAGCATAGTGGAGGATTGGTTGGACATTTTGGCAGAGGTAAAACCATAACTTTGGTTGCTGAGAATTATTACTAGCCACAGTTGCAAAATATGTGAAGAATTTTGTACAGAGTTGTAGAGTATTTTAGATGGCGAAAGGAGTGAAGTAGAATACAGGATTGTATCATCCATTATATGTAATAGAGAAGTTGTGGGAGGATGTTAGTATGGATTTTGTTCTTGGATTATTGAGGACACAACGTGGGCATGATTCTATTTTTTTCTTGGTTGACAGGTTTTCAAAGATGACACATTTTATTCCTTGCAAGAAGACTAGTAATGTTGTTCATGTAGCAGAGTTGTTTTTCAGAGAAGTGGTGAGATTACATGGTCTACCAAAGAGTATAGTTTCAGATTGAGATACCAAATTTGTGGGGTATTTCTAGCATACATTGTGGAAGAAATTGAAGAAAAAGTTGAAGTTTAGTTCATCGCATCATCTACAAACTAATGGACAAATAAAAGTTGTGAATCATAGTTTGGAAAATTTGTTGAGATGCTTGGTTGGGGATAAACCAAAAAGATGGGATCTGATTTTACCACAAGCATAATTTTCATATAGTAATTCTTTCAACAAGAGTACTGGTAAATCATCATTCTAGATTGTATGTGGGAGTATTCCTAGAAATGCTTCTAAATTGAGGCAGTTGGATAAATGAGAGATAAGTAGTGCTAAAGTAGAAGATTTTTTTGAACATTTGAAGATCATCCATGAGGAGGTGAGGAAGCACATCATAAAGATGAATATATAGTATAAAGATAAGGAAAATGTGAAAAGGAGGTATAAGGAATTTCAGATTGGAGATGAAGTCACGGTTCGTTTGAGAAAGGAGCATTTTCTAGTGGATACATATAATAAGATGAAGATGAAAAAGTTTGGACCGTGCAGGATAGTGAAAAGGCATGATTCTGGAAATGCTTATGAAGTGGAGTTGCATGCTGAATTGAATATTTCACTAGTATTTAATATTTCATATTTGACAGAGTATTATGAAGGAGGTGATGGAGATGAAGTTGCAGAAGCGCAGTGGAGTATTCCAACAAATAATTTGTCTACAAAGGAGACTGCAGAGATATTGGTATTGACAAAAGTATAAGGAACATAACTTATAAAGAATACCTGGTCAAAATGAAATGAAGGCCAATAGAGGATTTATCATGGCTAGCAAGCTAGGAGGTTAACCATCTTGGTTTTCCTCTAAACACTTGAGATGTGATGGAGTCACTTTTCAAATTACCTCGAGTGTCTAATGTAGGATCATCTTGGGTGTAAGTGTTGGATACAATTGTTAATTGTGTATTGTCTTTGATGTTACACAAATGTCATATCAGCCATCAGACAGAGTCTACTGAACTTAGACGGTCAACAAAGCAATTTATAGTGTCTGCCGAACATTCCTGTACATTACACAAAAAAATTTGCTCTTACCGAGCTCACTCGGGCATCAAAGGATCTTGTAGTAGAAAGTTAATGTTAACCGAGCTCCCAAGGTTAACAAAGAGAAATTCAATGTCTACTGAGTTCAATGTCTACCGAGTTCACTCGGTCATCAAAGAGAAAGTTAGCTTTTATTGAGCTCACTCGATAAGCGAAGGAAAGTTAGCTTTTACCGAGCTCACTTGGTAAATGAAAGAAGGTAAGTGTTTACCGAGTTAACTCGGTCTTCGAAGAAAGTTGCAAGGTTTGCAATGTTTACCGAGCTTCACTTGGTTAACACTGGGAATACCATTCTGGAGCAATGGTCACCGAGCTGGGTTAGGCAGCAATTTTATTTTAAGACATCCAAGGATCCGTGGATTTATTTTTGTGGTAACTGATTCATCCCTCCCCTCTCAGTTACTCCATCTCTATTTTCAACAATTGGTATCAGAGCTTTTGGTGCTTGTAGGAAATATTTCAAGGATCTAAGCCAAAGATCAGGATGTCTTACAAGAGGGAAATTCCAAGGCTTAATAGGAATAACTTCTCAGCATGGCAAGGGTTGATGAGACTTCATCTAGCTTCTATTAGAGATACAGGACTAAAATACCTTGATGAAAAATATGCAGAACTAGCTGGTACACTATCTATCAATGATATTGTTGAAAAGAAGACTCACAACATTATGATGATAAATATAGCATCTGCTCTGAGTTATGAAGAATTCAATAATATCAAGGACTGCAAATCTGCCTTTGAAATGTGGAAAAAACTGAAAGAGATCTATGGAGGAGATGATAATGTTAGAAGAGCCAAAGCAAAAAGTTTGAGAGGACAATTTAATCAAATGAGGATGAAAACATTACAAAATATGTTGAAAGAGTTAAAGAATGTGTCAGTGCAATCAAAGCTTCTGGAGGAGATATCAGTGAAGAGACAGTTATAAGTAAAATTTTCAGAACTCTACTTCCCATTTATGCAATTAGAGTTTCTGCAATTCAAGAAAGAAGATGCGAAGCAAATCACAAGATAAATATAGAGGCTATAGTTGGAAGATTGACTGCATTTGAACTGGACAAATTTGATAACTATGTTCTAGCTTCCAAGAACATTGAATCAACATTTGAAGTCAAACTTTCACTCAAGGAGAAAGGAAAAAAGAAATCTCAGTCAGAAAGTGAAGATGAATCAAACCAAAGTTCAGACAATGATCTTGAAGTAATTGAAGCCCTTCTAGCAAGGAAATATTCTAGAGGCAGAGGAAAATACAAAGGTAAAGTACCCCTAATCTATTTTTCATGTGAAGAAGTTGGTCATATTGTTGCTAGGTGTCCAAACAAGCAGAATAAAGATGAAGAAAAAGATCACAAATGGAATGGCAAGAAAGATTTCAAATCATTCAAGGATAAAGGTAAGAAAACATCTTTTATGGCTAAAGATTCTAATGATTCTAATGATGAAGAAGAAGATGAAATTGTCTACATTGTTGTAAAAGATGAATCTAATAATGATGAAGAAATGGAACTCATTTCTCATATGAGAAAAAATGATACATGGATCATAGATAGTGGTTGTTCTCATCACATGACTGGTGACAAAACTAAGTTTGAATACTTTGAAGACTATGATGGTGGCAGTGTAAGATTTGGTAACAATGAACCTTGTTGTATAAAAGGGAGAGGAAGAATCTCTCTAACCAAGGAAATTATATGTGATAATGCCTATTGGGTAAAAGGACTAAAGCATAATTTGTTAAGTGTGCCATAGCTACTCAATAATGGATTCAAAGTAGAATTCATGCATGGTAAAGCAAGATTGCTAGATGGAAAAGGAAAGCTGATTGGATTAGGTACTCAAACTAAAGGTAACTTGTTCTATCTTGAACTAGATGAATATTCATGTCTCATTGCTCAAGTTGAAGAAAGTTGGTTATGGCATAAAAGGTTGTGTCATGTAAACTTTGATTATCTGGTAAAGATAAACAAATTAAAGAAAGTTAGAGGCATTCTTAACATAAAGAAACTTGAGGTCGGTCTATGCAAAAATTGTCAGATTGGAAAGATGGGAAAGACTAGTTTTAAAAGCAAAAACTATCAGCCTGAAGATATATTAGAAATTGTGCATACTGATCTATGTGGACCCATTGAAATTGAAAGCTATACTAGAGAAAAGTTCTTCATTCTTTTTGTTGATGATTACTCAAGAATGATGACAGTCATGTATCTAAGAAACAAATTAGAAGCATTTGAAAAGTTCAAATGGTATTTGGCTAGAGTAGAAAAAAAAACAGAGAAAATATTAAAATGCTTGAGGTCAGACAGAGGTGGAGAATTCATTTCACATGAGTTTAATAACTTTTGCATTGAAAGAGGAATCAAAAGACAGGTATCAGCCCCTGGAACACCCCAACAAAATGGAATAGCTAAAAGAAGAAACA
Organism: Cupressus sempervirens; assembly: GCA_028749045.1. Lineage (NCBI taxonomy): Eukaryota > Viridiplantae > Streptophyta > Pinopsida > Cupressales > Cupressaceae > Cupressus > Cupressus sempervirens. The sequence goes on from CM053785.1 coordinate 351,806,757, forward strand.
AATCCATCATGGATTGTGCAAGAACTTTAATGATTGAAAAGAACATTGCTATCAAATACTGGAAGGAAGCTATCAACATTTCAGTTTATACCTTGAACCAAGTACATATGAAGAAAGAATCATTCAAAACCCCCTATGAATTATGATATGGCTATAAACCTAATGTAAGTTACCTTAAAGTATTTGGAAGTAAATGTTACATTTTGAAAGAATCTAAAAAAGGAAAATTTGATGTGAAAGGTGATGAAGGTATATTCTTTGGATACTCATGCAAAAGTAAGGCATATAGGTGTTTAAACTTATCTACTCACAAAGTCATAGAAAGTGCACATGTGAAAGTTGATGAGTTTGTAGAAAGGATTGAAGAAGAAAGCAATAGGGAACCAGAAGATTATAAAAGGTTTTTCTTCAGTGAACTTGATACAGTACCAGTTACATCAGAGAATCAGGAATCTTCTACTCCTGAGTCATCTGTAACCAAGTTATAGGAAGTTCAAACCAAGCCACAACATACCCAACAAGTGTCTACCGAGTTTGAAAAACCTGAGAAAATATCTACCGAGCCAGAACAGACAGAACCTGAAGTTGAAATGCAAGAAGATAATAATGAAATCCATTCAAAAGGAAAGGAACCTGTATTAGCTAAGTATGTCAGGAGACATCATTCAGTAGATCAGATCATTGGAGATGAATGTGAAGGAACCATGACAAGAAATAAGTTGAAAGGTACTTGTTTACTTGCTGACTTTGAACCTAGAAATGTCAAAGATGCATTGGAAAATGATAGTTAGATTGAGGCTATGAATGAAGAGATAGTTCAAATAGAGAAAAATAAGACATGGACTCTTGTACTCAAACCTAAAGAAAAAAATGTGATTGGAACTAAGTGGGTATTCAGAAACAAGTTGGATGAAGATGGTAAGGTATCAAGAAACAAAGCTAGACCTGTATGCAAAGGATATGCTCAAGAAGAAGGAATAGACTATGGAGAAAATTTTGCTCCTGTTACAAGACTGGAAGGAGTCAGAACCTTACTAGCATATGCTGCTCACAAAGAATTCAAAGTTTATTAGATGGATGTCAAGTCAACATTCCTCAATGGTATACTGGATGAAGAGGTTTACATTGAACAACTTGAAGGTTTTGTTGATCCAGATAAGAAGAACATGGTCTGCAAATTACACAAAGTATTATACAGTCTAAAACAAGCCCCTAGAGCATGGTATGAAAGATTGCATAACTATCTTATTCAGATTGGTTTTCAAAGAACTAATGATAATAGTAGCTTGTATATTAAGGAAGGACCAGATAATAAGATTGTCTTGGCAGAAATATTTGTAGATGATACTATTTTCACAGGAAATGATGATCTTTGCAAAGAATTTTCAAAACAAATGAACAAGAAATTTGAAATGTCTATGTTTGGTGTGATCAAATTTTTTGTTTGTCTTCAAATTAAATAGAATATAAATATTATCTACATTACTCAATCAAAATACATCAAAGAGATATTGAAAAAGTTTGGAATGGAAGGTTGTAAACCAGTCAGGACTCCTATGTGTACCGGATTAAAACTTACCAAGGAAGATGAATCAAAAGAAGTAGATCAAACAGTGTATAGATCTATGATTGGAAAGTTGCAGTATGTAGTTCATATGAGGCCAGATATTGCCCTTGCAGTTGGTATTGTAGCAAGATTTTCAGAAAAACCAAGAGAAAATCACATGATGGTAATCAAAAGAATAATGAGATATTTGAAAGGAACTGAAGAGTATGGTTTATGGTATAAGTTTGGAGGAAATTTGGATTTGAAAGTATTTACTGATGCTGATTGGGCAGGAAACCTTGATGTCAAAAAAAGTACAAGTGGAGGTACATTCTTTCTTGGAAAGAGGTTGGTTTCTTGGACAAGCAAAAAGCAGAATTGTACATCTCAATCTACAGCAGAAGCAGAGTATGCTACTACAATAGTAAACCGTTCTAATATTGTTTGGTTTAAACAATTGTTGGAAGGCATGAAGATAGAAATCAAAGAGCCAGTTGTTATGTTCTGTGATAATACAAGTGCAATCAACATATCTAAGAATCTAGTGATGCATTCCAAGACCAAACACATTGTAATAAAATAGCATTTTGTCAGAGAATTGGTGCAAGATAAGGAGATCAGATTGGAAAACATATTCACTAAACCATTACCTAAGGATGCATTCCTGTATCTAAGAGGTAAGTTAGGGGTCACTCCCCTATCTGAAGTTCACTAAAATAAAGTTTTAGTGATGCATCAACTCATACCAGATTGAAGATCTATAAGTTGATGTAGCATAACCAGAAAATACTGCATATGAATCAGTACTAAAGGTACACTGAAATTCATTTGAGTTGAGTTATTTTTGGCATGTGTTGTCAAAGAGGGAGAGTTTTACTGTCATATCTCTTTGAAATTTGTTCAAAATATAAAAAATTTGTTATGTAATTCCTTCACAGAGGGAGATTACTGTAAGAAGGAGAGTTTTCTATCTTAGAGGGAGAATTTTTATGTTCACATGTTGTGTTACCATATAAGAGAAAGACTTGTCTTCAAATTTCATTTCTGCTATGACATGTTGTGTTGCCACCAATGCTAAAGAGGGAGATTGTTGGATACAATTGTTAAATGTGTATTGTCTTTGATGTTACACAAATATCATATTAGCCATCAGATAGAGTCTACCGAGCTCAGACGGTCGGCAAAGCAATTTACAGTGTCTACCGAACATTCTTGTACATTACACAGTAAAGTTTGCTCTTACTGAGCTCACTCGGGCATCAAAGGATCTTGTAGCAGAAAGTTAATGTTAACCAAGCTCCCAAGGTTAACAAAGGGAAAGTCAATGTCTACCGAGTTCAATGTCTACCGAGTTCACTCGATCATCAAAGAGAAAGTTAGCTTTTACTGAGCTCACTCGATAAGCGAAAGAAAGTTAGCTTTTACCGAGCTCACTCGGTAAATTAAGGAAGGTCAGTGTTTACCGAGTTAACTCGATCTCTGAAGAAAGTTGCAAGGTTGCAATGTTTACCAATTTTCACTTGGTTAACACTGGGAATACCATTCTGGAGCAATGGTCACCGAGCTGGGTTGGGAAGCAATTTTATTTTAAGACATCCAAGGATCTGTGGATTTATTTTTGTGGTAACTGATTCACCCCTCCCCTCTCAGTTACTCCATCTCTATTTTCAATAGTAAGAGCAATCTTGCATCACCCAAATATATTTTATTTTTAGTCTTTTCTATTTTAATAAGGACTAGTAGATAGGGTGGTTGCTATTTATGAGAACTTGCTATTTATAGTAAGTTTTTCATACAAGCACAGAATGTTCTCATTTTCTACATGAAGGTTCATTTTAGAGTTATAAGCCTACCATAAAAATCTCATTGCTCCAGCTTAAGTATCATAGAAGTTATTACAGATTTTCAATGGAAAAATTTGTAGAAAAATCTTCAGGCTCACAATTGGAGGCCTTAGAGTGCCTGGACGAGGTCTGAAAACTCAATGGAAGGGCACTTGCAATGTTCTAAGCATGTAGATCAGGAGCTAGCATTTTCAAAAAGTGGTTATAATAGCCAATTGGAGCAACTGTTTGAGAGTTATAAAATTTCAAAGTTGGGCTACCTAAAATTTCTAAAATAATTTGTCAAAGATGTATTTAGCTGACTCTATATGTATTGTTAGGGTCTGTTGGACCTGGGTATTAAGTTTGAGCATCTAGAACCTTCTCGAGTGGCATAAAATTGCCTATTTAAGAAAGGTTTGAACATTTTCTCTAATAGCTCTGGGTGGTAGTTCATAACTTAGTCTTGCATATTAGTGTAATGAAAGCGCCCATGTGGGTTAGCATATTTTACTTGTGAATTCTGTAATTTTGCATTTGTGGCAATAATAAGAAGTCCATATTTTGTTCTTGCATTTGTTGTTGTTTCTTGTTTTCTATTATGGGTTTATGGTATTAAGGGGAGCACCCTTCATCACAATTGGAACATGAATTTTGGTCAAATATCCTTCATATGGATGCTGACTTTGATGTAAGTTCTCTTAGAGCACAAACTGCAATAACTAGTCTTCTTCATTCCAAGGAAAACACATGACATTTCCCCTTGCAAACCTATAATCACCTAGCTTGATTGATATACAATACTTTATTAATACCCATATTGGTAAGCTTATGGAGGAAGGTGAGAAAGAAGGCCCCCTAAGGGCTAGTTTAATTTGGAAGTGAACTTAGTTGCCTTGAATTATGACCAAACTAGAAGCTTGAAAAAGGGAGACTGAAAGTCTAGCAACAATTGGCTTTGACTGGGGACTGAGGCATGCAAATTCTTAAGTAGGGACCTAGCATCTTTGGTTTCACATAGAAAGAATAATAAACATAGGAAAGGGAACATGTGTTGGAATTACAATAAGAAAAGTAAACTTCTGAGAGGGCGGGTGGGGGGCCTGAACTAGTGCTTTAAACTTTGACCCATAAAATATTCACCAATAGATCCATCTCACATATTCAATAAGTTAACTAAAATACCATGTAAAGCATATACATCTCAAGCATGTAAGTAAGCATTCACACATTCATGACAGAATATATGATTACCCAAAAACTCTCCAATGAGAAGGTAAAACTAGGGCGGGGATGACACCCACAAATCTTCACTATTGCAGTAATAAAGTGTATCCAATGAAGGTTATAATGTTTGATCATGAAACATGATCTACCCAATGAAAGGTCTACCTTGTTAAAGGCTTACAAAGACTCTTAGGTCTTACCCTGTTAAAGGATTTCAACACCTTGTTAGAAGTGTGCCTAGATAAAAGATTTCAACTCACAATTAAGTAAGCACCTTGTTAGAGGATTTCAATACAGCCTGTTAGGACTACTCTGTTAAGAGATTTAATTGATTCACCTATTAGAATGTCTCAACATTGATCCTGTGATTAACACTCTGATGTTTGATGACATATCACCTCTATCCTATTGTGTGCTTAATCCTTCTTGATCAAATGACTCTCTGTTATTCATTGTTTCCTTCCTCTATTCTCCTTTAACTATTTTTACAATTCAATTCAGATCATAATGCCTTGGTCACTATGAATGTCCTAGTTTGCATATGCAAAACTCTCCTTTTTTCATTCATTCACTCCCTTGCTCACACATATGAAGTTTAAGTTTTGTCCTCCTTAAGAAGACCTAGGTGACTTAGGGTTAGGTATGAATCAATGATTGTGATTCATCCATATTGTTGCTTAAATGTTCCCTTTACCTAATTGGGTGTATGTAATACATAGGGATTCCCAATTTAGATTCATCCTTATCACCAAGATATCATAATTCAATCCTTAAGTCAGCTAAAAAATGGTTTACATAGTAGTTTGTGCCAATAAAAACAACTATGACAAAATTATGTTACTCGACATCTAAAGTCCCTAGTGCTCGGCACATATTGTGACTTCAATGCTATCACTTGACATCTGAATGACTTGGCATGTACTGCTTGCGTGACTCCTGAATCACTCGGCATATACTATCTGCTCGGCACTTGAGTGACTTAGCATATGAGTGATTTGACACTCACTATTTACTCGACATGCTCTAACTTACATGTGCTCGACATATGTTACTTTTTCGACATGAACTAAGTAAATGACTTAAGTGTATAGACATTCACTTGTCAAAACCAATCTGAGATTAAAAATCTCATGAGTGTCAAAAATACTTGGTCATAGATTAATACTCATTCTTACGAGCATAACATAAACTCTTATTTGACTTCTATACAAAATTTCAAAATATCAAAATTTTGCAACATGACTTATACCTAAAAATCTCATAACTCCTCCTGAGTCATTTGATATGTTATGTACTGTATTCTATATCAAAATATTTCTCCTACTAAGTAGATTTGCCTCAACTAATACTTTTACTCTGTTTTTTGCTTGCTTGCTCTTACTCCCCCTTTTTGACACTAATGTCAATGGGTTATACACTAATAGTGTATTTGTCTAAAAAGGATTTATGGACCTCAAGAATAATCTCAAGAGCTGCATCCCAATTATCACATGCTACCTCCAAAGACTTAATTTGGATGGCCAACTCGGCAAGAAGGTGTTAGAAATAATAGTTCACCAAGATAATTGGGGGGGGGGGGGGTGTGAATCAGTTATTCAATAATTAAATCATTTATCCTCTTTAAACAAGCTTAACCAAAGTAAACATCAACCATAAAGATGCACACAACATTTACACCAGATATGTTGAGTAAGGAAACCCTTGATCAGAGGGAAAACCTTGGTGGGAATGATGCCCACAAGATGATACACTAATATAAATATTTGTTGTTAGAAGATGGACCCTGTTAGGAGTCTATTACAACATTTAGTACAAAGAGTCCCTATTAGGAGACTTTGAATCCCTGTTAGGAGATTCCAACCCTGTTAGGAGTTGTAGAAGGTAGTTGAACCCACTGTCCAAACAACTTCAGGATCAGATCAACGAACCCAATGTCCAATTGACCTCGATACTATTCCTTTTAGAATAATAGATGTGTGACAATATTTTATTCTTCCTCTATCTAGTATGTCAGATATTTTCACCTTCAGATCATGCAATCAGATTTTGAACTCTATAACCATCAACAATAACCCTTACGGTCACTTACACACATTAACAAATCACATTGCTCTGCTACTTCACAATTCACAACCCTTCTCTATGCTTGTTATGTTCACACACTTTGTTAAAGATCAAAAACATCTTTCCTTTATATGATGTTCAATAATAAATCATTGAGTTAGCTTCATACTTCATTACCATATGTTAATTAAATAAAATACACATTTAATTAATGTTGTCAGCTCACAGTTATACCCAAAATTTCACATGTGTGAATTTTGCACCTGCGCACTTGCTAACATAATCAATAGTTAGTGTACTACCTCCAGTTAATTGTGTAACCCTCAATTTCAAACACAATGCTTTATATAGATCATACAACAAAAACTGTATTCCCAACACTCTGTTTCTATGTGATTCTCTGTAAATCATCAATATATTTTGTATGTTTTTGATTCAAGTTCTATGCACTTTCCCATGTGACAAATACATGCTATAATATGTGCTAGTAATTGTGCATAAGAAGATACACAATGTATTGTCCTTAATACAAAAATCACATTCTACTACTCTGTCAATCTTTACAAACTCATTACTATGTTGTCATCAATGAAAAACATAGTTATAAATACATCATAACAATGTTCTACAATACTCCCCGATAGCATCAACATACATGCTAACAATATCCCCCTTTGGCATTGATGGCAACATAGATGAAAAACATCTAGTTCCAGAATACCAACAAGTCTCTTTATTAATCAGATCTTGCTAAATCCACAATTGCACCACTTCTCCCCCACAGTACAAGCTCTCTCTAATGTTTTTCATGTCACTCTCTCCCCCATTGACATCAATGTCGAAGATAGTACATAAATGGTTCAATTTCTTGATCATACAATAATCTATTAGCACAACCACAATCTGGTCTATTGCTTTACAACTTTTACATATAACTCTTAAACAACGCAAGTATCCAAAGACACTATTGTATACCAATTATCAATTACCAAGAGTCCTTACTAACTCTGTTCATCACAGATACTCCCCCATAGAGGAAGCATCAACATTTAGTCCAGTCTAACAATGGTGCTATGTACCCTCGACTGATGCACTTTTGCATCTACTCTGAGCTAGGTAGGGGCATAACCCCAAGCATACCTCTTAGGTACTCAAATGTATCCTTTGGTAAGGCCTTTGTGAAAATGTCTTCAATTTTTTCCTTAGTGTTGATGTAGTCCAGTTTGACCTCTTTCTCTGCAACTTTCTCTTTCAACACATGGCACTTTATGGCTATGTGTTTAGTTTTGGAATGCAAAACAAGATTCTTAGACATGTTAACAGTACTTGTGTTATCATAGTAAATGATAACAGGTTCTGTGAATGTAATTCCAATATCCTTCATCATGTTCTTCATCCATATGACTTGATTATAGTTTTTTGCTACAACAAAATAACGTGCCTTTGCAGTGTTTTGTGAAGTACAATCTTGCTTCTTGTTGAGCCAAGAAACTAGTCTTCTTCCAAGGAAGAATGCTCCTCCACTAGTGCTCTTTCTGTCATCCCTATCTCCAGCCCAATCAACGTCTATATAAGTGCAAAGAGTAAAATCATTACTTCTGTCATACCAAATGCCATAATTAGATGTCCCTTTCAAATATCTAAATATTCTTTTTACTACTACATAGTGATATTCTTTAGGATCAACTTGAAACCTTGCCACAATTCTGACTGCATTTTCTATATCAGGTCTACTATGAGTTAGATACTGCAATCCTCCAATCATAGATCTGTAATTCTTTTGTTCAACTGTAGGTGTCTCATCTTTGCCTAATAACTTGTGACCAATTACCATAGGAGTTCCAACAGGTTTATAATTTTCCAATCCAAATTGTTTTAGAAAATCTTTCAAATACTCGGTTTGAGAAATAAAGATACCTTCTTTGTTTTGAACAATTTGCAAACATAAGAAGAATTTCATTTCTCCTACCATACTCATCTCAAATTCATTCTTCATATCTTCTGAGAATTTGTTACTAGCTTCATCATTTCCTCCAAAAATGATATCATCAACAAATACAATGATTATCAACAAACTATTTTCTATTTCTTTTAAGTACAAGTTATTGTCTTCTGTTCCTTTAGCGAATCCAAAATTTTCTAAGTATTTATCTAACCTTGCATACTAGGTTCTAGGTGCTTGCTTTAATCCATACAAGGCTTTCTTTAATTTGCAAACAATATCCTTCTCTTCTGTTAAAGGAAAACCTTCTGGTTGCTCAATATAAACTTCTTCTTCAAATTCTCCATTCAAGAATGCTGACTTAACATCCATCTGATATACCTTGAAGTTTTTATTTGTTTCATATGCTAAGAACATTTTGACTACTTCCATTCTTGCTACAGGTGCATATGTTTCCTCATAGTCAATTCCTTCTTGCTGAGAATAGCCTTTGCATACCAATCTTGCTTTGTTTCTTATTACTTCTCCTTGTTCATTCATTTTGTTTCTGAATACCCATTTTGTGCTAATCACCTTTTTGTCCTTAGGTCTAGGGACTAGTTCCCATGTGTCATTATTTATTATCTGTTGAAGTTCTTCTTCCATTGCTTTCATCCAATGATCATCCTTGAATGCTTCATTTGCACTCTTTGGTTCTACTTGAGATATTAGGCATAGTTGTTCATTGATTCTACTCCTTGTCATCACTCCTTTTTCTTTACTTCCTATTATCTAATCAATAAGATGATTCTTTATCATATTCTTATTTGGAGTAGGAGTTACTTCTTCAATTCTTATTTTTGGTACTGCATTATGTTCTTCTCTAACTCCTTCAGTTTGCACATTATTCTTCAAGTCATTGTTAGTCTTGAGAAATAATTTATTACATCTGTTGTTCATCCCAAAATAATCATCTCCATTAGAGTCATAAAAAACTTTCATCTATTCTCACATTTGCACATTCTACTATAGTTTTTGTTCTATAGTTGAAACATCTATAAGCTTTACTTTTCAATGAATAGCCAAGAAACATACCTTCATCTCTCCTTGGGTCAAACTTACTGACATCATCATCTCTTTTGATGTAACATTTTCTTCCAAATATTTTGAAATATTTGACTGATGCTGAGTATCCAAACCATAGCTCATAAGTTGTTTTCTCCATACCTTTTGTGATATGAATTCTATTCAGAGTGTATACTATTGTATTGACCGCTTCTCTCCAAAATGTTGATCTATTTCTTCTTTCAGTAATCCCATTCTGCTCAGGCGTATGGGGTGAAGATAGCCATCTTCTGATTCCATGCTCTTCATAGTAGATATTAAATCCTCTATAAGTGAATTCTCCTCCTCTATCAAATCTTAGGTTTTTGATTTTAACTCCAGATTCATTCTCTACTCTATTCTTGAATATTTTGAATTGCTCAAATGCTTCTGATTTTTCTTTAAGAAAAACTATCCACATCATTCTAGTAAAATCATCAACAAAAATCATAAAATACCTTTCTCCATAGAATCCTCTTGTTCTTGAAGGACCACTCAAATCAGTGTGGATCAATTCTAGCTTATGTGTAGTACCAAACTGCTTGCTAGGAAATGAGACTTTCTTCTACTTAGCAATGATACATTCCTTACAAACAATGTCAGTGGGCTTAGTGATTTTAGGTAGATCTTTTATAGTGAATGTATTACTAGCTTTCAAAATGTTATCAAAGTTTATGTGACAAAATCTTCCATGCCATAACCAACTGTTGTCAACTTTAGCTGCTAAACATGTTATTTCAGTGGTGTTCAACTTAAATACATTACCTCTAGTTCTTATGCTAGTACCAAGAAATTTCCCTTCCTTGTCTTTGATGATACATGTGTCATTACCAAACTATAATTGGTAACCTTTTTCCATAAGTTGTCCAACACTCAACAAATTATGTTTTAGTCCATCAACAAAATAAACATCATCAGTATTTGTTTGACCATCAAGTGTGATAGATCCAATTCCTGTAATGTGACAGGCTGCATTGTTCCCTACTCTGACAATTCCTCCATCATGGCTTCTAAATTTGAGAAATTTGCTCATATCACCAATCATGTGGTGTGAACAACCACTATCAATGATCCAATCTTTCTTTTCAACTTGTGAAATCAGTGCACTTTCTTCTCTGATTTCTGTATCAAGATTATCCTCCTTTATAGCTATGAATCCTAATTCATCTTCACTTTTGTTTTGATCAAATTCTTCTTCTTCTTCTTCTTCATTAACATATAGACAATTTCTAGGTCTTCTAGATTTGAATCTTTCCTTAAAATTTCTTTCTCTTTTAGGACACTTAGATGCATAATGACCGTATTAATTACATATCCAACATTTAAAGATATTCTTACCATATTTTTCTCTTTCCACAAAAAGAGCCACTCCTTCCTAGATCTTTTTCTCAATAGACTTGCTACTACTAGCAATGTCTCCTTGCACTTTTGTGCTCCTTGCTAGACTAGGTTTAATGCTTAATGCACTAAATGCTGTCTCAACTTTTTCTAATTCTCCAGATTATTTTAGATCAAATTTTGCAGCTTCCAAACTACCAAGCAATGCTTCCTTGGTGAAATTTGTAGTATAGGGTAAAATCAGCTAAATCATCTGTGTTATAGTCTTGAAAGGTGGTGTTATGATTTTCAAGATATTCCATATTATTTCATCATCAAATTTATTTCCACCATGAGATATGATTCTTGCAAAAATCTTAGATATTCTACCAATATAGCTTCTTACAGATTCATCTTTTATCATTCTAGCATCTTGGAATGCACAATGCAAATTTTGTAATCTAACCCTTTTTGCATGTATATCACCTTCATGATTAGCTTCTAAAGTTTTCCAAATTTCATGAGATGTTTTGAGTAGTTTTACATGACTATACTCACTTTCAAGTAGAGCTGACAATATTGCTTCTCTTGCCCTTATGTTGCACATAAATACTTCTCTTTGTTCTTCGGTACAAACTTCAAGATTTTCTTCTTTTGCAATATTCTTAGATGCCTTTGTTACAAGCCAATATCCTAGACCCATGCACAAAAGATGAATCTTCATCTTATCCTTCTAGCTTTTGTAATTAGTGCCATCAAATCTTGGACTTTTCTTTTTGAACATATTCGCCATGGATCTCCCAAAGTTGTTAAATTTTTTCTTCAAGGACCTGATGCTTTGATACCAATTGTTAGAAATAATAGTTCACCAAGATAACTAAGAGGGGGGGGGACCCTAGTGGGAATGATGCTCACAAGATGATGTACTAACGTAAATATTCCTTGTTAGAGGATGGACCCTGTTAAGAGTCTATTACAACATTTAGTACAAAGATTCCCTATTAGGAGATTTTTAATCCCTGTTAGGAGATTCCAACCCTGTTAGGAGTTGTGCCAACCATGTTAGGAGTTGTAGAAGGCAATTGAACCCATTGTCCAAATAGCTTCAGGATCATATCAATGAACCCACTATCCAATTGACCTTAGTACTATTCCTTTTAGAATAATAGATGTGTGACAATATTTTGCTTCTTCCTTTGTCCATTACATTAGAATTTTTCACCTTCAGATCATGCAATCAGATCTGGAACTTTGTAACCATCAACAATAACCCTTAAGGTCACTTACACACATTAGAAAATCACTCTTCTCTGCTGCTTCACATTTTGCAACTCTTATCTACTCTTTCTATGTTCACACACTTTTTTAAACATGAAAAACATCTTTCCTTTATATCATGCTCAATAATAAATCCTTGAGTCAGCTTCATACTTCATTACCATATGTTAATTAAATAAAATACACATTTAATTAATGTTGTCGACTCACAGTTATACCCAAACTTTCACACGTGCAACTTTCATACCTGTGCACTCACTAACATCATCAATAGTTAGTGTACTACCTCTAGTTAACTACCCAACCCTCAATTTCAAACACAATGCATAATATAGATCATACAATAGAAACTATATTCCTAATACTCTATTTCTATGCAATTATTTGTAAATCATCAATATATTTTGTATGCTATCAATTCAGGTTCTGCACACTTTCCCATGTGACAAATACATGCTGTAGTATGTGCTAGTAACTATACATAAGTAGATACACAATGTATTGTCCTTAATACAAAAATTATAGTCTGCTGCTCAGTCAGTCTTTACAAACTCATTACTATGTTGTCATCAATGAAAAACACAATTATAAATACATCATAGCAATGTTCTGCAATACTCCCCCATAGTATCAACATACATTCTAGCACAAGGTTTTCTAAGCAATCTAATGTAGAAATATTGGGGTCTTTCTTCATAAGTTTTTTTGCATAGCCTTGCTCCTTTTGTAGAATCTCTATGTGAGGAGTCAATGTAGATTGGATGCTAATCAGTTTAGCCCTAATGTTGGCTTCATCTACTTGTAGTGTTGCTAACTGACTTTGGGTTTGTAATAGGGTCCTGAAATGTTTCTCACTTTGAGCTGGAGTCATGGGAAATTTGGCTCTGGATGACTACATGTGAATTTCCAAGCTCAAGATGTGATTCCTTATCTCCTATCTGAAGAGTGTAGGATTACATAGTTTGGTGATAGAGAGAAAATATTCTCTAGTACCTTCTTCACACTTTCTATCTTAGTTTCCAATACAACTTGTCTTAGTGCTATATCACTAGACATCTTCTCATTCACTTTGTTTTAAAACTTTTTCTCAGACCATTCTAATAGTTTGGCATTAGTATCTAGGTTTGTATCACTTACTCTTTCCACTATGTTGGTCAATTGTTCAATGATTAGCTTTGTTTCATCTAGAGTAGGTAGACTAAATGCATCTAAGAAAATATCTTTGATCTCAATCAAAGCTTGCTTCTACCTCTACTCCCTTCTGAGTAGTTCTTGATGTTTCTTTATTGCTAGGGCCTCTTGAAGTATACCCATATGCTCAATTGTTATTGTTGAATAATCAAACTAAGGCAAAACAATTTCTTCATCTAGGCTAACATCTCCATAATTAATTACCTCTTCTACCTTAGATGAGCTAGGAATTGGCACTAAGAATTGCAATGGTGTTGCATCTGTGCTTGGCCTCTAAAGAGTTTGACTGGAAGGAGTTCTTGATTCTGGTAATGTTACCAGTGCTTGACATTCTTCTAGCTCCTTTAGCTTGGGTGTTACATTTATCTCTTTAGGCTTGTCCTTTTTTGCCCTTTTGATTTTAGTTGCACCTTGAACTTGTGTGGAGGTGTAGGTACATCTACCTGATCCATTTGACTTGGTGTACCATCACTGACTGGTGTTTCTACCTTATCTTCTCCAACTGTCTCAACCTTGTCTTTTTTAGGTTCTTGAACATTTTGTGAGACTGGAATGCTTTCCATGGGTGTACTGACAGTGCATCCTATTGTCTCCTTTCTTTAATATACAACTAAGGGTTGTGAAGGTTGTACACTTGTGACTTGATGAGTAATTGTAGGTATGTCTTGTGTTTTCACTTCCTCCCCTCCAATCATAGATTCTAACTTTTGAATTTCATCAAGACTTAGCAATACAGGGTTGTCACATAATTTGGCTTGAAATGTGGATTGGACAAGTATTCTTTTCAAATATTCCTCTGTTAGGGGATTGATGTTCTGATCAGTAGGATCAAAAACACCCTTTACTATGATAGTTTCAATACTTACACTTATTACCTATGGAGGGCTGGCACTCGACATTTGTGTATCTTGTACACTCTATTCTAGTTGCTTCTCTTCCCTGGCTGTTTCCTAATCATCTATATTCATATCAGTGCCTCCCTCAACTATGCCTTCTTCAATTTTATCTTCTTCATCATGTTCTACCTCAATAGGTTCTTATTCATCATCTTTGACTGTGGCTAGTCCAAATGTAATCTTCCACATTTGTTTGGACCTCTTTACATCATTCTCTATGTCATTCTATAGTATGCTAAATGCCCTATACTATCACATCATATTTCTTTATGGCTTTAGAAATTTGTTCCTTGCTAAGTTCTAGCATAACTTCAACGAGGGTTGTTTCCCTAATCTGCTTCTCTGTGTCTAAACAATAGTACTATTTTTGCTCAATTCTATCATATAGATTCTTAAGTATGGAGTTGGCAATTTCTAGAGGAGCTTTCTTAAAAGTAGCCATCGTGACATATATTTCCTCCTCTACTTGATTTTCCTCAATCTTTCCAAGGTTATCAAATTCAATGTGAGAGAAACCTGACAAATCAACATTGTTTCTAATGTTCTCACATAAATTATCTAGGTCTGAGGAGGGACTATGAATCACCACTTGGAATTGGCTATTGTCATTAGATTTAGTCTTCTCCTCATCAGATTTAGCCTGAGCAACATATTTTCTTCTTGGTCTTTTTTATGCTCCACCTTCCTACTCTTTAGTCTTGGCTATCTATTTAGCCTTTTCTGTAATGAATCTTGTACTAACCCTTGTGGTAGGTGCTATTAGTTTGGGCTCACTTGGTTTTGCAACCTTCTTTGGTTTTGTCACTACAAGTGTTTTTTCCTTTCTTTTCTTTTTGTCAGTAGGAGTAGGTGCTTTGTCGACACCTTCTACAAATTTTGTCTCCTCTTCCTACTGATCCTCTTCTTGACCTTGTGTAAGATCTAGTGGTGCTTGAACCTATGTGTCTTCTTCTTCTTCTTTCTCTTCCTTGGCTCCTTCACCAAATTTTTCTTTTAGTTTCTTCACCAATTTTTTCTTCTTCTTGATCATAGAAGTAGTCTTCAACTCCATAGTCTTTTTTGATTTGGCCAATTCATAGTTACCAAAAGCTTTAGCTTCTTGTCCACTTCTTCTGCAAGTAATGCTATGATTGCTTCAGAGGCCTCATCAACATTTTTCTCATAACCTAATGGCCTTAGCCATCTCACTCTAGAAATTTTTTCTTGAACATATGTATGATCAGTGTCAACTAGGAAGCAAAAATCATCATAATGTTTTTCCACTAGTGAGACTGGTATCCTTAATCTCTTCTAAATAGATTGTTTGAAATCTTCAAAATAACTAGTCATTATTGACTCAAAGTTATTGCCTAGTTGTTCAATGAATTCTCCTATCTGTACTGCAATTGGTCTATTTGTCTTCCATGCAACCTTGCCAAAAGTAGGAAATGTATTCTGCACATAGAATAAAATACATACCAAAATAGATCCAAATTTGCATTGAGCACTCTTTCTTTTCCATATTGCTCTTATATTTTCAATCAATTGTTGCAGCTGCAACTCGACAAGATCATAAGTATGATCTTTCTTCACAATTTTGTAGCCCATGTCCACTGCGATGCAAGGTACACTAATTAATCTACTTGACCGATAAAACTTATGTGCTATTACCCTCACTGCAAAAGCTATCAGGGGATCTATGATTGTATCAATGGTCATACCCCTTTTGTTCCATACGGCTCCTGTGTTCTTTTCAATAATTTCCTTTGACTCACTTCTCATAGTTTTTGGCCAATCTAGGGTTAGATACCCTATTACCCTATGAAAAATTTTCTTTCTAAATTTAACTAGTCCATTCTCCAACCATACTAAGCTATCATGCATTCTGCTCAAGACAATCTTAATCCACTCAATTTTGAAGACATTCAAAAAATCTAGGGCATGAGTTAACCCTTTTTTCTGAATAATGTTGTATTCTTCCTTCAATACTCCTTTTTAACATAATATTCCATATTCTTCTCTAATTTCCATGTCACCTATGCTTCCAATCTTGCAATTATAACAATTCTTGACATCTTGTATCATTAAGACTCACGGTAGTATGGAGGGATCCCTCTTATACGCTATGTCTTGAATAACCTTGAAAATAGGTTGTTTAATCTCATTACTAATTAATGAAATATTTAAAACTTCTTTCCCCTCTACACCTTTCACTTTTGAAGAACTAGATGCCATCACATGAATCTAGGGTTTACAAAATTTAAAATTGCATAACTCGATACACAATAAATACCTTACAAATCCTGATGAAATGGTGTCGAATAGCCGTTCAAATATCTTGCAAACTCTCAGATAAAATTCTCTAGATCACCTTTAGCTCTTCATCATTCTTTCTCGATTTCAAATGATGTTAAATGAGCAAAAATCAATCAAATAGCCCTTAGAACACTGAAATTAATGCTAAGTGCTTACACAGCTGTAAGCTCGACATCAACTGATTTCTCGCTCACTCAGCATCCACATGTCTTTCCATTCACTCAACAATCATTACGAGCTTGGCCTCAACTAACCAATTCTGTTGAGCTCGACATCCACTAAAATTTCACTTGGAAACCATAAGAAAATTTTCATGCTTGGTAGTAACATGAAAAAGCTAACAAAACTTTAAAGATTATTCCTTGATTTCTAATAACACTTTGCATCTTTATTCATGCATATGTAATATTTTTAGAATTAGATCCTTGGAACTAATGTATGGTATAAATTTAAAATACTAGTCCCACATACCTCTTGATTACTTAGTTTGATGAGGTGTGATCACCTGACCCATCAGGTGAAGTGATCCCATTTGCACTTGATGTGTTGCAATCCTCCTTTCTCTTCCATGTCTTGTTCATCTCATTTCTAAAATTTTCAATATCTACCTTGCCTTTACCTTTGTTGAACTCACAACTTGGTGCCTTTGACCTTGTTGGACAATATTTTTTGATGTGACCAGTCTTCAAAAAAATAAAACATGTGGTTTGACTCAACTAGCTTTTGTAGTCACTCCTAAAATGCATTCTAATACAGTTCTGAAGAACATGTCCATACTCTTGATAGTAGTGACAACTATACCTTGTATTATAATCCCAGTTATAAGAGTTGCCATTGTTCTTTACCTTTTTTTTCTTATTTTATGACCACATCGGTTTGGATTTGCACTCAAAAGCTTCGTAACCATACTTTTGACAGTTATAACAACATCCTTCAAATCTTTGAGTGTGCATGGTCTTGGTTTTGCATTCATGTGCTTGATGACCTTGTTTGTTGCACTTATGGAAGTGACCCATGCTCTTAACATTCTAATTTATAGTCTTGCTCCTGCACACAATGGTAGTATGCCCTTTCTTACCACAATTATGACAAGTAGGTTTTGAGTTCTTACCTTTGTTACTTCTTTCTTCAACACTTTTGGATGATTCTCCTTCTTTAGTACTTGTGTATCCTAGTCCAGATGTATCATTGTTAGATCTAGGAGACCTCATCAATTGTTTAAAGTACTTGATAGCTTCATTTGGTTTATTCAATCTTTGAACAAACTCCTTTTCCCTTTTTAGATTATTGTTCAGCTGTTCATTTTGCAACTTCAGTGTTGTGATCTCAATATCCTTGGCGTTCAGTTCATGATTTGCAATCATCATTTGACCCAAAGTTTCCAATTGCATGTTAGCAATCCTAGTTACCTCTGATGATTTCTCCTCCAGTCTATTGGTCAAAACTCTTTTGTCATCTTCAACCATGGATTTATCTTTCATAGCTTTCTTTTTTTGTTCAGTCACATCACATAGTAATATGGCTTGTGATTCTTGCTCTATCTTAAGATTTCTAATCTCTTCAGCTAGAGTTCTATTCTTTTCCATTAGAAATGAAATTGTTGCATCACATTCATTGGAGTCTCCATTTGTGAATACTTAGTAGTGTCCATCTCTTGGTATTATGTTAGTCTCCTCAATAGCAATTCCATTCATTCTCTTCAATGATTTATTTAGATCATCTCTTGCTTCATTCAATTGATATAGAATGAGTTGTATTGCAATTCCTTGGCTCTCAATGATCTTTGCCAACTTGTAGACTTCTATTTCTAAGATATTTCCTCAAAGCTGTTAGGCTTCACTTTCAGAGAACAAGGCTCTGATACCAATTGTTGGAATTACAATAAGAAAAGTAAACTTCTGAGGGGAGGGGGGGAGGGGGGGGGGGGGGGCAAGCGTGGGGGGTGAATCATTTCTTTAAACTTTGACCCATAAAATATTCACCATACATCCATCTCACATATTCAATAAGTAACTAAAATACCATGTAAAGCATATACATCTAAAGCATGTAAGTAAGCATTCACACATTCATGACACAATATATGATTACCTAGAAACCCTCCAATGAGAAAATAAACTTGGGGTGGGGATGACACCCAAAAATCTTCACTACTGTAGGAATAAAGTGTGTCCAATGAAGGTTACAATGTTTGATCATGAAACATGATCTACCTTGTGAAAAGTTTTCCTTGTTAAAGGCTTATGTTACCTATTTTTGCCCTCGCCAAAAATTTGAATTTAAATGAAGGCCCACCCAATGGTCTCTTCCCATCCTTAGTATTATTTAAATGTCATGGAAATATCAAAAAATAAAATGATTTAAACCTTATGATATTTCTTTTCTTCCTAAGTTTATCTCCGCTGACCTGCAACTTTCTACATCATCAGATCTTACATAGATCTATGGTGGGCGCTTTCCTACATTTTTGAAATGCACTACCTTTAAGTAATGCAGGCAAGCACCTAAAGGTTGCGTGGCAGGTGGGTCCATGTTCTTCTTGTGGGCCACAGTTGGGAAGCTATCATGTGAGCTAGTAGTTTGATTGGCACCCGCTTTCCCATATTTTGTCTTTGTCAGACTTAAATTTGATAATGTAGGCAAGTGCCCTAGTGACACCTGTCCCATGATGTTACATGTTCTCAGTTATACCTTCCACCATCCAATGCAAATAGATCTACAGATGGTGCATGCCCGCAATATGAAGATGTAGGGGAATTAAGGAATGCGAGTATGCACCTCACTGCTACATGTCCTTGTGGGGTCAGGTTATTATAAAGCCGCAAGGTGGTGCTAGCTCATGCTGAGTTAGATGCTAGGTTGTGCTGAGTGGTTAGTGGGCCCATAAATTTCTAGGGGCAAGCATAGTATTATAAGGAACTTTCACGATCGTTGATCTTGTGGAGATCAATGATCGACACTTTCTCATATTATGAAGATGCGAGGAAATTAAACAATGTGGGGAAGCACCTAAAGGACACGTGTCCTTATGGGCCCAGGGAGATAATGCTACAATTAGAATTAGTAGTTGGGGATGGCAGTTATGTAACATCATGGTCAAGATTTTGAAGAGATGACGCAATTAGTTGAAAAGGTATGGTCAACCGCGTGGAGACTTTGTGGGGTGGCAAATCGAAATAAACTCATTGGCCCAATTGGTCCATTTTGGTTGTAGGACTTAGTTGACTTGCTGGCCTTGTTGACTCATGAGCCAGAAATGAAGGAAATCAAGGTTTTTTACATAATCTGGTCTTGTGATCAATTCCAACCACCCTCGAATGAATGTTGAACCTAGGAGAACACTCCATTGCCCCAGTTTATCCATCTACTTGGTCAAAATAGTTTAATGGTGCCATTTCTTTCTTCTCAAGGCTCTGTTTCAACAAAAATATCAGGTTTCATTGTAGTTGAACCTATGCCTAGATCAAATTTTCTCCATACTTAATGGCAATGATTGTGGAGTAACTTCAGAGAGAAAATATCTCAGTTATGCTTGAGCTATAAAGGGAAATTTTTTAGATTTTGTTTTGGTCGATTCTTCTCTGTTTTCTCTAATATTTCTCTATAATTTCATGTGTAAATTTCTTTTGCCTCTGAACTGTATGACATTCTACCTTATCTCCTTCAGCCATTGATGTAAAGTTCAAGAACTATTTTCCTCTCATTGGTGTATTGTTGATATCTACAATCTGTATGAATGTATCTCTTTTGGCCTATGAATGATATATAAGTGAATCCTTTCTTTCCTTGTGTCATTCATTTGGGTTTTCTGATCTGCATGTGATTGTTGCATTAAAGAAAGTCTGGATGTGTATATCTTTTGGTGTCATGATGGTTCAATAGTGCATGTATGGGTAGAGATTGGTTTCAACACTCTATTTTGGTGCATCACCTCCTTAGATTACAGTAGGTAGATTTTCTTTCATGCATTCCTTCTCCCTTTTCCTCTCCAAGAGTAGTTAGGTGCACCCTGATAGTAAAAGAAGTCGGCCTTCTCTGGAGACTCAACCTCACAGTTCAAGTCCCATAGCTTGGAGGTTGTTTCCATGTTTCACAAGGTTGTCCTTAGGTAAAAACTTTGGACATGGGTGCAAACCTTTGTGACAACATCTTACAAAGATTGTTAGGTCTTGTAGACACCTAAAATTGTCCAAACCCATTTCCTGACCAATTAAATAAATATTTATTATCTATTTTATTCCCCTACCTTTAATTAAATAAGTTTTACATTTATTTAATTATGTTCACCCTTTCTTGATTTAAATAAACTAAGGTTTATTTAAATCCTAACCTATTCTCCTTGCATGCTAACCCATTCACTTTATAAAGTACTTTGTTTACTTGATTAATCCCTTTTCTAATCACACTTGGAATTAAATATTAAATTTAATTCTATTTGAGCACATGGCTCCTACCTTTAACCCTCACCTAACCTCACTACTCTAACCTCACCCATGCTTCTAAACCTACCCATTTCCTTAATCATGCTTGCCTTTCCTAATCACCTAACTAATTACCTTTTAATCCTAAGTGTGTGCTCACACATGTGTGAGGAATCTTCACACATGTGTGAGAGATGTTCACACAGTCCTCACTCCTCATGTATTCTATGCCTCTTGCACACTTGTTCTCTTGCATGAGAGTCAAGGTGTCTGACACATGTGTGAGAAGCCATGCCTTCTCACACCTCTTGCACACTTGTCCTCTTGCATGAGAATCAAGGTGTCTCACACCTCATTGATCATGTCACCATCAAAGATTTCTAACACATGTGTGAGCATATTGCCCCCTTTGAATGGTCAAAACCCTAATCCACATGGAGTCTACTTGGCCTCCACCTCATAGACACCTCATTGATTCTAAGAGATCTTAGCACTCTATCTTGCATTCAATCTTAGCCATCCATTGCATCTCTTTTTCTATAAATGGAGAGCTCTCTCCTCGTTTCCATAATCTACTACCTACCTCATTCTTATGCTCTGGGAATTGTGAGAAACCACATCCCATAAGCAAGGAAATCATCTACACTTGATGATTTGTGAGGTTTGCATAGTGCTATTTTGATGTTTATGTTATCTTTATTTTACATGTTTATTTTTCATATTTTGAGGTTTGCATAATCATGTAGGAATATGCATTAGTTTTTTATTTCTATTCTATTGATTAAATTTTTACGCAATACATTTTGGCACGCCTGGTGGGACCTACGTCCCTGTTTTCATCTCAAAAATTTGTCAAGAATTTGCAGTTCATCAACAAAATTTTTACTTTGTCATCTATGTTGAACATAGTGTCGTCTACATTCTGTCATCTATGTAGATCGATGTTTGCGCAAATTAGTGTTTGTGTAGATTTGTGTCTGCATTTCCCTAATTTAAAAAAAAATTCTATTCTATCATCTCCAAATTTTTTTTTGTCATCTCTGCTTCGCAGATTGTTATCTGCATTGTGGGCGCACTAATCTGTCATCTCCACCTCTGAGACTGTCGTCTGCACTTTTAGGTGACCTATTTTGTTTTCTACAATTTTTTGGCAACCATCTATTTTGTCGTCTACGCTTTTTTGGTGACTTATTTTGGCATTTACAATTTTTAGTTCTATCATCTCCGTAGTTTTGTCATCTCTTTTGATTGTTGTCTTCGTGTTCTCTTGTCTCTGCCTACATTCTGTCGTCTGCGATTTTTTTTTTTTACCGTTTCTTTCTTCTCAAGGTTCTATTTCAACAAAAATATCAGATTTCACTGTACTTGAACCTATGCCTAGATCAAATTTTCTTGAGACTTAATGGAAGTGGTTGTGGAGTAACTTCAGAGAGAAAATATCTCAGTTATGCCTGAGCTATAAAGACAATTTTTTTAGATTTTTTTTTGGTCGAATCTTCTCTATTTTCTCTGATATTGCTCTGTAATTTCATGTGTAAATTCCTCTTGCCTCCGAACTGTATGACATTTTGCCTTATCTCCTTCAGCCATTGATGTAAAGTGCAAGAACTATTTTCCTCTCATTGGTGTATTGTTGATATCTGCAATCTGTATGACTATATCTCTTTTGGCCTGTGAATGATATATAAGTGAATCCTTTCTTTCCTTGTGTCATTCATTTGGATTTTCTGATCTGCATGTGATTGTTGGATTAAAGAAAGTCTGAATGTGTATATCTTTTGGTGTCATGATGGTTCAATAGTGCATGTATGGGTAGAGATTGGTTTGAACACTCTATTTTGGTGCATCATGTCCTTAGGTTAGAGTAGGTAGATTTTCTTTCATGCATTCTTCTCCCTTTTCCTCTCTAAGAGTAGTTAGGTGCACCCTGATAGTAAAGGAAGCCGGGCTTCTCCGGAGACTCAACCTCACAATTCAAGTCCCACAACTTGGAGGTTGTTTCCATGTTTCACAAGGTTGTCCTTAGGTAAAAACTTGGGTCATGGGTGCAAACCTTTGTGACAACAGCTTACAAAGATTGTTAGGTCTTGTAGACACCTAAAATTGTCCAAAACCCATTTCCTGACCAATTAAATAAACATTTATTATTTATTTAATTCTCCTACCTTTAATTAAATAAAATTTACATTTATTTAATTATGTTCACCCTTTCTTGATTTAAATAAACTAAGGTTTATTTAAATCATAACCTATTTCCCTTGCATGCTAACCCATTCACTTTAATTAAGTACTTTGTTTACTTGATTAATCCCTTTCCTAATCACACTTGGAATTAAATATTAAATTTAATCCTATTTGAGTACATGGCTCCTACCTTTAACCCTCACCTAACCTCACTACTCTAACTTAACCCATGCTTCTAAACCTACCCACTTCCTTAATCATGCTTGCCTTTCCTAATCACCTAGCTAATTACCTTTTAATCCTAAGTGTGTGCTCACACATGTGTGAGGAATCTTCACACATGTGTGAGAGATGTTCACACATTCCTCACCCCTCATGTTTTCTATGCCTCTTGCACACTTGTCCTCTTGCATGAGAGTCAAGGTGTCTCACACATGTGTGAGAAGCCATGCCTTCTCACACCTCTTGCACACTTGTCCTCTTACATGAGAATCAAGGTGTCTCACACATGTGTGAGAAGCCTTTCTTCTCACACCTCATTGATCATGTCACCATCAAAGGTTGCTCACACATGTGTGAGCATATTTCCCCCTTTGAATGGTCAAAATCCTAATCCACATGGAGTCTACTTGACTTCCATCTCATGGACACCTCATTGATCCTGAGAGATCCTAGCCTGCTATCTTGCATTCAATCTCAACCATCTGTTGCATCTCTTTTCTTATAAATAGAGAGCTCTCTCCTCATTTTCATAATCTACTATTTAACTCATTGTTATGGTGATATATTTGTGAGCAACCACATCCCATAAGCAAGAAAATCATCTACACTTGATGATTTGTGAGGTTTGCATAGTGCTATTTTGATGTTCATGTTATCTTTATTTTACATGTTTATCTTCCATATTTTGAGGTTTGCATAATCATGTAAGAATATGCATTAGTTTCTTAGTGTTATTCTATTGATTACATTTTTATGCAATACATTTTGGCACGCTTGGTGGGACCCACGTCCCTATTTTCATCTCAAAAATCTGTCAAGAATTTGCAGTCTGTAACAAAAAACTTTGCTTTTTCATCTGTGTTGAACGAAGTGTCATCTTTGTTCTATCATCTATGCAGATCGGCGTTTGTGCAAATTAGCGTTTGCGTAGATTCATGTTTATATTTTCCTAATTAAAAAAAAAAAATTCTATTCTATCGTCTCCAAATTTAGTTTTTTCATCTCTGCTTCGCAGATTGTTGTCTGCATTGTGGGCGCACTAATCTATCATCTCCACCTATGAGACTGTTGTCTACACTTTTAGGTGACCTATTTTGTCGTCTATGATTTTTTGGCGATTGTCTATTCTGTCTTCTATGCTTTTTTGGTGACTTATTTTGTTATCTGCAATTTTTAGTTCTGTCGTCCCTGTAGTTTTGTCATCTTTGCCGATTGTTGTCTTCGTGTTCTCTCGTGTCTGCCTGCATTCTTTTGTCAGTGATTTTTTTTTTTTTTTTTTGCCGTTTCTTTCTTCTCAAGGCTTTGTTTCAACAAAAATATCAGATTTCATTGTACTTGAACCTATGCCTAGATCAAATTTTCTCCAGACTTAATGGAAGTGGTTGTGGAGTACCTTCAGAGAGAAAATATCTTAGTTATGCCTGAGCTATAAAAATAAATTTTTTAGATTTTGTTTTGGTTGACTCTTCTCTGTTTTCTCTAATATTGCTTTGTAATTTCATGTGTAAATTCCTCTTTCCTCTGAATTGTATGAAATTTTGTCTTATCTCCTTCAGCCATTGATGTAAAATGTAAAAACTATTTTCCTCTCATTGGTGTATTGTTGATATCTACAATCTATATGACTATATCTCTTTTTGCCTGTGAATGATATATAAGTGAATCTTTTCTGTCCTTGTGTCATTCATTTGGGTTTTCTTATCTACATATGATTGTTGGATTAAAGAAAGTCTGGATGTGTATATCTTTTGGTGTCATGATGTTTCAATAGTGCATGTATGGGTAGAGATTGGTTTGAACACTCTATTTTGGTGCATCACCTCCTTAGGTTAGAGTAGGTAGATTTTCTTTCATGCATTCCTTCTCCTTTTTACTCTCTAAGAGTAGTTAGGTGCACCCTGATAGTAAAGGAAGCCAACCTTCTCCGAAGACTCAACCTCACAATTCAAGTCCCACAACTTGGAGGTTGTTTCCATGTTTTATAAGGTTTTCCTTAAGTAAAAACTTTGGACATGGGTGCAAACCTTTGTGACAACAACTTACAAAGATTGTTAGGTCTTGTAGACACCTAAAATTGTCCAAGACCCATTTCCTGACAAATTAAATAAATATTTATTATTTATTTAATTGCCCTACCTTTAATTAAATAAAATTTATATTTATTTAATTATGTTCACCCTTTCTTGATTTAAATAAACTAAGGTTTATTTAAATCCTAACCTATTCCCCTTGCATGCTAACCCATTCACTTTAATTAAATACTTTGTTTACTTGATTAATCCCTTTCCTAATCACACTTGGAATTAAATATTAAATTTAATCCTATTTGATCACATGGATCCTACCTTTAACCCTCACCTAACCTCACTACTCTAACTTAACCCATGCTTCTAAACCTACCCACTTCCTTAATCATGCTTGCCTTTCCAATCACCTAGCTAATTACCTTTTAATCCTAAGTGTGTGCTCACACATGTGTGAGGAATCAACACACATGTGTGAGAGATGTTCACACATTCCTCACCCCTCATGTCTTCTATGCCTCTTGTACACTTGTCCTCTTGCATGAGAGTCAAGGTGTCTCACACATATGTGAGAAGCCATGCCTTCTCACACCTCTTGCACACTTGTACTCTTACATGAGAATCAAGGTGTCTCACACATGTGTGAGAAGCCGTGCTTCTCACATCTCATTGATCATGTCACCATCAAAGGTTGCTCACACATATGTGAGCATATTTCCCCCTTTGAATGGTCAAAACCTTAGTCCACATGGAGTCTACTTGGCCTCCACCTCATGGACACCTCATTGATCCTGAGAGATCCTAGTCCTCTATCTTGCATTCAATCTTAACCATTTGTTGCATCTCTTTTCTTATAAATGGAGAGCTCTATCCTCATTTCCATAATCTACCATCTACCTCATTGTTATGCTACTGGATTTGTGAGCAACCACATCCCATAATGTAAAATCATCTACGCTTGATGATTTTGTGAGGTTTGCACTGGTGTTATTTTCAATAGTTTAATGCTTTTTTTATTTCATGTTATCTTTTTTTACATGTTATCTTGCATATTTTGAGGTTTGCATAATAATTTAGGAATAGATGTTAGTTGCTTAGTGTTTATTCTATTTATTACATTTTTATGCAATACAGGTCTTACCCTATTAAAGGATTTCAACACCCTGTTAGAAGTGTGCCTGGTTAAAGGATGTCAACTCATAATTAAGTAAGCACCTTGTTAGAGGATTTCAATATAGCCTATTAGGACTACTCTGTTAAGGGATTTAAGTAATTCACTTGTTAGAATGTCTCTGCATTGATCCTGTGATTAACACTCTGATGCTTGATGACATATCACCTCTATCCTATTGTGTACTTGATCCTTCTTGATCAGATGACTCTCTATTGTTCATTGTTTCCTTCCTCTATTCTCCTTTAACTGATTTTGCAATTCAATTCAAATCATAATGCCTTAGTCACCATGAATGTCCTAGTTTGCACATTCAAAACTCTCCTTTTTTCATTCATTCATTCCCTTGGTCACACATATGAAGTTTAGGGTCCATCCTCCTTAAGAAGACCTAGGTGTCTTAGGGTTAGGTATGAATCAATGGCTGTGATTCATTCATACTGCCACTTAAACCTTCCCTTTACCTAATTGGGTACATGTAATACATAGGGATTCCCAATTTAAATTTATCATTATCACTAAAATAGTGTAATTTAATCCTTAAGTTGGCTAAAAAATGGTTTACATAGCAGTTTGTGCCAATACAAACAACTATGAAAAAATTGTGTTACTCGACATCTGAAGTCCTTAGTGCTCGACACATACTATGACTTCAATTCTATCACTCAACATCTGAATGACTTAGCATGTACTACTTGCTTGACTCCTGAATCACTCAGCATATACTGTCTGCTCAGCACTTGAGTGACTTGACATATGAGTGACTCAACACTTATTGTTTACTCGACATGCTGTAACTTACATGTTGTGCTCAACATATGTTACTTGTTCAGCATGGACTAAGTAAATGACTTAAGTGTATAGACACTCACTTGTCAAAACCAATCTGAGATAACAACATGACCAAACCAAACAAGGGAAAGTAACTACACTAGGAAAGAAAGGAAACAACTAAAATAAAACACACTACAAAAAGGAGGCCTACATAGACTAACAACTAATAATATAGGGGTTACCTACTTCAATTCTAGATCTGGTATAACTTTAGGTCATGGCCATTGTAGGAATAAGGTAGGACTTCACCAGTGGGATAGGCCAACTTAACAATATTTCTGATTAACCTATATAATCTTAAAAGGTCCCTTCCAAAGAGACTCAAATTTAAGGTGCATACCCTTTGGTTCGCATCTCTTATCCCATAGCAAGACCAAATCACCTTCCATGAATTTTCTTGGTCTTTCTCTTTTATCAAACATATTCTTCACTCACATATGATATTGAGTAATTTGATTTACGAGCTGATCTCATTCCTCTTGCAAATGGGTGAGGTACATGATCCTTTTGTCCAGTCCATCCTTGAATGTATTGTCTTCAGCTTGCAAGTGGAAATCTCCAGAGGTAGCGGTAGATTGGCCTCAATTTCATAGACCAATTCAAATAGTGAGATGCCAATAACTCACTAAGGTGTAGTTATATTTTCCCAGAATGCATCATGAATTTTCTTGTGCCAATTTTCTTGTTATCTGATATTAACTTTTTCATGATACTGACCAAGTTCTTATTACTAGACTCGGCTTGCCCATTTCCTTGGGGATAGTAATAAGAAGAATGAACCACTTTAATACTATTATCATAAAAAAATTCAACCATTTTTGAAGAGGAAAAATACGAAGCATTGTCCATGACCAGTTTAACAGGCAAACCAAATATGACAAATATATGCTCCTTGGGAAATTCACATATAACTTTAGAAGTTGTCTTCTTCATTGGATTGGCTTCAACCCATTTACTGAAGTAATCTATAGTAGTTAATATGTTAGTGTGTCCTTGAATTGATGATTGATTGATGGGGCCAATAAAGTCCAATCCCCATTGTTGAAATAGGGCTTTGATTACCATTGGCATGAGGGGTAGAGCAACCAACTATGGCTTTCCAATAAATAAATTATATTTTTCATAGTTTTCTACTCATAGGAATCACAAAACATACCATGCCAATAGTAGCATTGCCTTAAAATTTTAAAGGTTGTGACAGTAGAGGAGAAGTGTCCTCCACATGCCTCATCATGAAATTCTTTAAGCAACTTAACTTGTTGCTTTTTATCTACACATTTTAAAAAGGTATCATCACTAACCTTTCTATATAAGTGTCATGACCCATCCTAAAGAGAATCCTATAATTATGGGATAAAATATAATAATAATTCATATACTATTCCTAAAGAAATAATATTGATAAACTATAAATATTTATGATCTATTTTACTTAATTATTTATATGAATATAATGAAATTATTCATAATAATAATATCAATATATATAAGGAATAAACGTTATAATTACAATGTAAATCAATAAGATGATAATATATCTAATTATTATCATATTTAAATTATAATAAATAAGATAAATAATATTAAATATACATTATATATATATATATATATAGTATATATCTAAATACGTATAAGAATATATCATTATTTTGATCTGAGGGTATTTTTGATAATGATATAGTTATAATTTATCATAATGTCTAAGATTACATAATATTGTAATAGTCTTTACATAATTTATATAATATAGATAATATAATACTATAGTTTATAATCATTAAAAATAATATAAAAATAATAAAATAATAAAATACCTTATTAATATAATTAATATTAATTTGAAAGGACATGACTCTATGAATATACTCATATATATAATATATCAATGCATTGGAAAATACATCAGAGAAAAGATATGAAAAAAAAGGGGATACAAATTAAAGAAAAAGCCACAAACGAATGACCCCTAAAAAGTCATTACAAATGGAAGGACCTGGAAGAAAACATATTTACAGTAAGAAACCCTAATGTCCCAAAAAGGGTCATTACAATAAGATGTCATCATTAATAACATACTTCAAGGCCTTAGTTCTTAAATATCTTCTTTTCTTGGTGCTCAATCCTTTTGGACATTCACCATAGGTAAGAAAGTATGAAACATTGGAGAACCAAGGGTCTTGGAGACTTGCCATGAGAACCTTTGGAGTATCTTCATGTTGTTGTTGATTCTCTGCTATTGCTTTACACAATCCATTTTCGCATATGATCTTTGTTGGTTTGATTTCAATGTCATATTATTTGACTTTAGCAACCCAAGATCCTCTATTGTTTCATCCATCATCTTGTTGGATTAAGATACTCTTTACTACAGAGTTTGGTACATGTACATTAGAGTGAGAATGTAACATATAAAATCTAAAGTTCTTGAGTCCCCTTATGACAACATAAGCATGCTTCTCCATGTGAGAATACTTCAATTCATGGTCCTTAAGAGGGACACTCATGAAGACAATGGGAGTGCTGGGAGCTTGCACTCCTTCCTTTTTCTCTTGCATTAAGATTGCAAAGAGTGTATGAGTTGATGCATAGCAATAGATTATGATTTCCTTAGTATAATTAGTATGGATAAGAACATCGGCTTTAGAAATATAACTTTTAATATCTTCAAAGGAATGCCTTCCATCATCACTCCACTTGAAGGTCTGATTACCTTTCATCATGTCTACTATGCATTTAGTGATCTTTTAAAAATCAAGGATGAAACATCTCAAGAAGTTTACCTTACAAAAGAAAGATTTTACTCTAGTTTTGTTCAATGGTAGGTTCAATTGCTAAATTGCTCTAACTCTATTAGGATAAGTTCTTATGCCTTCTTGAGACACAATATGACCCAACAATTTCCTTCTATAACACAAAAGAATGATTTCTTGGGATTCAATGAAATGCCATGCTCTCTACATCTTTTTAGTGCCCTCTCTAAGCCTTTGATATGATCTTTCCTCTTTTTGGAGAAGACTGTAAGGTCATCTAGATAAAAAACAATGATTTTTTTCTTCAAATCACCAAAGGACAAGTTCATGGTGCTCTGAAATGTTGAACCTACATTAATCAATCTGAATGACATTCTGTTGTAAGAAAGCATTTTCCATGGGGTGGTGAACGATGTTTTATATCGATCATCTTCATTGACTGAATCTAATAGAAGATAGTAAAACCATATAGCATCGACACCATTTATTATCCTATGATTATTTGCAAAGGGTGGTCTATGTTAGGAAGTGTGTAGTTATCTTTAAGTGAGGCTCGATTGAGTTTCCTAAAATCTACACATATTCTGATATCTTCGCTCTTCTTCCTAACAGACACTATGTTTGCAATCTATGTGAAATGGTGGATGGGATATATAATTCTAGCTTTAAGCATTTTCTCAATCTCCCTAAAGATTTCATCTTCAATTATAGGATTATGATTTCTTTTCTTTTGTCTAAGTACTATGTCTGGTTTTAGGGGTATTTTGTGCTTGAATATCCCATCCATGAAGTTCTTTAGGTCTACATAGCCCCAAGAAAACACTTCTTGATAATTAATGACCAATTTCTTTACTTCTATTCTTTCTTGCTCAGTATAACACCTTCCAATATTTATCATCCTAGGGCTAAGTTCTATTCCTATATTTAGCCCATCGTACTCACCACTAGTTCCTCCCTTTCTATCCCTTTCTCTTCTAATGCTAACATCATGTCTATTAAAGAGTTTTTCTAATGAAACCAAATGGGAAGGAACCTTGTTACCTCTTAACTGAATAGTTCCTAACTCAGATTCTTGTTTGTTGTTATGCAACAGGTTACGACATGGATTTGTACTTCCTTCAAAGTATTGGTTTGCAAATGGCTTAGCTCCTTCAAGGAAATTTTGGATATCCTAATCATCTTTAAATACTTGCCATGATGTTGCATTATCAGGAACATTAGGTTTGAATAAAACTTTGATCTTGTGAAGTTGGTTCTCAAATTCTAGATGTGGTAGATGGAATGATGCTGACATTGCTAGGGAATCAACCTTAGTGTTTTTCTCTCTGGGTACTGTTATAATGGAGAAGGTATCAAAATCTTCAATCTCATCCCACACCCTATTTCTATAATTCCTCAAGCTATGATTTTCACTAAATATTGATTTCTCATTTGTCTGACAATTAATTCAGCATCACCTTGAGCTTTCAGAACTTTAACTCCTTTTTGTTTTTCTACTGCTATCCCTAAAAGAAGGGCTTCATACTCAGTTGTGTTGTTGGTGTTCTTAAACTCCAACTTGTAAGCAAGATGAGTGAACTCTCCTCTAGGTGATATCAACACAACACTAGCACTGGAGCCCGTAGAAGCACAACTCCCATCAAAATCAAGTGTCCATATCTGATCACCATCAGGAGGTTGTGATTTCTCTTGAATGTCAGGGGTATCAAAAATTAACATATAATTTCCAAACTGCATCTCTTGGTAGAGGATTTTTAAAAAAAAAATCATCTGACTTTAGGATTGTGAACTTAGCCTTTTGCTTTGGTTCAAGCTTGACCTTATTTTTCCCAATAGGTATGATGGCATGAGACCGATCAAAATTTATCTCTCCTCCCATGTCTCTACAAAAACTATAGCTTAGGAGCATGCCATAACTAGTTGGTATGTCTGCAACTAGGATAGTGAGTTTTAGCCTTTTAGCATGGTAAGAAGCTAAGATAACTTGGGCATCCTTAATTTTTCCAACAAAGGGAACTTGCTTAGAATCCATTGAATAATAATGTCCAAAAGTCTTAGTCAAAGATAGACCTAAAGTTTTTAGCTATAGTGGCAGGCATGACATTGTTAGAGGCTCTAGAGTCAATTATGTAATTACTGAGGTTATGGCCATTTATAAATAGAGAGACATAAAAGGGGTATGGTTTTTACCAGCGGACGTAGGTAGAATAGTAGACTCCTCTTCATTGAAAAGCTTAAGTAATACATGCTCTTCCTCTAGAGGGGGGCATGTACTTGTACTGGCCTCAGGATGATCATCCACAGTAGCATTAACATTAACATTGTCCTTCTTATTATTTCTATTATCATCTCTACAATATTCAACAAGATTTTGCAATTGAGCTAGATTAGATTTGAGATAATCAAGTGGAGAAACCTAGATTCTAGCATCCAATGTGGTGAAATAATCACCACCTCATTCTGAATGTGACTCATACTCCAGGAAAAAAGTTTTAGAGTCACCATTGGGAGTAGAGTCTTCATCACTTTTTGGATATTTGATTGAAATCTCATTGTTGTCATTCATTTTCTTGTATTTGGTCATTTAATGACAAGAGTCACCATCATGGTCTTCTCTCAGAGAGAATGCACACATGTTATGCTTCTTAGGGGTGGCTTCAATTGCTAGTCTCTATTAAGAAGGTGGCAATTGCAAGACTTTCCCTTCATGTTGTTTTCTTGGTATGTCCTGATAAGATTGTTGGATTGAAGGTCCAGGCTTGCCAATTTTCCTTTTTAAAGCAATCATCTTATTTGACAATTTCTGAAGCATTGCTTCTGTTTTACTAGAAGTGATAGGAATAGTACTTGTAGTGTTTCCAATCTAGATTTCTCTTTTCCATTTCCCCATAGCAATTAGGTCATCTTCTAATTCAATGACCAAGGTCTGAGTAGCTTGTAAGTTAGTTACATGTGCCCTTCTAATTTGGAAGTTGATGTCAGGTGGCATGGAGCTAATAAAGAACATCTTTTGGTTGTCAGGGTTTGGCCTACTTGCTGTAGGTATCCAATTAATTAACTTGTTGCATTGAGAAACAAAAAATCTCATAGGAACACTTGGTTCCCTTTTGATATGTGTGAGCTAAGATAATAAAGTATGTTCATCCCCAATACTCTTAAATCGTGCTTCAAATCTATTATGCATGTCATCCTAGGTGGTTATATACCCAACATGGAGGTGTTGAAACCAACCTGCTCCATTTTAAAAGAGTTTCTACAAACATGTGAACTACAACATCTTCATGTTGTGGAGACACCACACTACAGGCTGCAAAGAATACAACAATGTGTTCATCTACTGATACCTTCCCATATCCATTAAATTTAGGAAAATTCTTCCTTGAATTGAAGCTCTAGGCAGATCATTGTTTGTTTCCAAGTGAAGAGGACCAATAGCAATACCCTAGGGTACTACCATTATTGGTGGTAGGATTATAGGTATGGGTTGGAGTTTAACTAAAGTTGGTGTTGCTACTTCATGAAAAGTAAGGGTGTTGCACATAGATGGAGGTTGTGTATGAAAAATAGGAGAGGAGGACTTACTACATCTTGTCCAAGTAGGATTAGGTGGTGGGAACAAGGCTCCATGAATACGTTCTAGCACAAGGTCTCTTTAACAACCTCTCCCCCTCCTCAAGGGATCCTCCAAAATAGGAAAATTAGATTTTCTAAGCTCTTCAAACACTAGATCAACTTGAACACATCCTTTAACACTCTTGGTAAATTCAGGATCTAAGATGAATCAAATTTAACTTAAAATAGGTGCTTTAGACTTGCCTCAACCTTTGTTGTTGAAGCACCTCTTCCCAGTACTAAAATTTGGCTTCTTCATGCTGTAGCATAAAACTAAGTCTCCTATACTCATTGGCATATTTTCTACTTTTCCAAGCAAGTGTATTTATTTGATTTATAATGTCTTCTTGCTCATCTTGAAAGCCAACTAAGATTGGGTTGTACAACTGGGACAAGGCATTCATGAGGAAGAACCATTTTATCTCATGAACTTTGCATGCAACTCAAAATGATTATATGAGTGCCAACCTAAAGTGTCATACCACTAGAACTATAGACCAACTCAATGAGAGAACATATACAATAAAAAAAGAACACTATAGATTGTTATATCTCTGTAAATTTAAGTACTAGGGGCATCTGATAATGATTTGAAATTTTAAAGATTTCCCTAGTAGAGTCGTCGAAAACTATTGGTTAATAGTTTGTCCCTCCTTGTTTTTGTTTATACCTTGACTCTAAAAAATTACCCAATGTATGAAGAAACAAAAGGATGTTAATGAAAAAAAGGGTTAGTGTAGCTTAATGTCACTCACCCCTCAATTGAGAGGTACAACTCCCTTATATTTGAAAAGATTTTCTTTTAACCCTATCTTTGGTAGATCAATTTTGGGGCGGGGATGCTCTTACCCAGAGTGCAATAGAGGCCAAAACTAGGATGCTTGTAACCACAAAAAACAAAAGAATATTAATGATTTGGATAAACCACAACACTAATGGAATGGCCTCTGCAAGATATCTTTAAGCTCTTCTAACTCCAAGCCTACTCCTATTGCTACTTTAACCACTATCTCTACTTCTAATGAATGCAAAGATGCAATGCAACCAAGTAGAAGAAACAAAATTGCACGAGGGGCAAATTGAATTGCTTTTACTGTTAACACTTTATCAAAATGGAATCTGATGAGTTAATAATAGGTTCACATACACTTGTGTTTCAATTCCATGAAAACTACTGTAACTTATAATGCAACCAAGAAAAAGAATAGAAATACATATGGAAGGAAAATGGAATTCCTTTAACTAAGAACACTTATCTAAAATGGAATTTAGTAAGAAATTAGTAGCTTCACATGTATTTTTCCTACAACTTTAAGGGGAAACCTAATCTAAATGCAAGTGAGCGAAAAACAACTAGATAAACCTGGTAGATGGAACTACAAAACTCATTCACCCAAAATTTTGTCAATCTTCTATTCAACTTTGAAAATAACATATTTAGGCCCTCTTAGATTTGGCTAGTTACATTGCATGATTACATTTCAGAGCATTAGAATGGGAATATCTCAAAATAGGATTGATTGACAGTCATCAACTACAAAGTGCATAATGTGAGGAGAATTTCTATATTTAGCTACAACAAACAAAGGAATCAGAGAGAGAGAAAGAAATGGAAAAATTAGGACTAGGAGGTCATCATGACAAACACCGTAACACTTTAGTTCTTCTTTGCCGCAATGACCTTGTGTTCCCTTAATGAGTCCAACATCATCCTTATCTCCTTGACACCTGAGATGTAGATGTTGTAAGCTCTCACCACCCAATAGTCCTGATCCTCTATCAGATTCTCTACCATGGTAACCTTAGACTAGAGCTTCTCTGACACTCTTTTTAGTGTTCCATTAATAACAACCAACTCTAAAATCTTTCAATCTTTAAATATTGAGTGGTTGGTTGACTTCTCTATGAATTCAATGAACTTTACCTTCATCCTTTCAATGTCGAGCAACTGATTATTTGTACTGATATGTGACTCGGTGTGCAAGTCTTTAAAAAACACATAAAACTTCTCAATTATCTTTCTCACATCATTATACACCCTTTTCAACTCTTGTTTGTCTTTAATGAGGCTCGCATGTTTGAAATCAACTAATTGCTTCCAATGAAGTAAGGGCTCTTTGCCAATTCTGAGTATGCTGAGATTGAAAGAAACATCATCCTTCATGTCAATTAATTCTTGGATCAGTATCAGTTCACCTTTAAGCTTCTCAAACTCTGTCAGCATTGAGACTTGATGTGAAGACATTGCCTCCCTTAATTTGTGTGCATCCAAAATAAGATTACCCAAATTCTCAATTAGAGGGGGACCCTGTGACTTAAGATTTGTAATCCAAGATCAAGCAATCTATCCAAATT
Organism: Cupressus sempervirens; assembly: GCA_028749045.1. Taxonomy (NCBI): domain Eukaryota; kingdom Viridiplantae; phylum Streptophyta; class Pinopsida; order Cupressales; family Cupressaceae; genus Cupressus; species Cupressus sempervirens. Next base: position 351,842,995 of record CM053785.1, read on the forward strand.
TCCTTTCCTACTATAATTTCATCAACAATTTCCTATTTTCCTCTGCACTTGGATCAAATGTGCTTGGTGTAGCACTATCCACTGATACTATAGCCAAAGGCCCCAACATAGCTCTGATATAATCAACCAATTCCTTGTTGGAAGCTTTCAATATTTCCTTTTCTACTTTCAATTCCTCCAATCAATCTTCAATCTTGTAATTTTTAGATTTTGATATATTGACCATAGAGTCATGGCTTGGAAGACCTATATCAATAGACTTTATTCAAAAATCACTAGGAGCTAAGCTCCCAATTCTTCCTTCTATCTGAGGTTCATCTACCTTTGCCACCATGTGCCCTATATCCAAATTTGTAGCCAAAGTAGAAAGAGTTTTTTGCTTCTTTTCTTTAGATGTTGGTTATGATGGTTGTGTTGCTTGTGAAATCAAGTTCTTTGGCAGGACACTCTCCTCCATTCTCCTTTTATTTCTATTAATAATCTCTTCTAGCCAAGAATTGTCTTGAAGGGTATTGAATGATGACTTAGGAGTTGAAGGATCAAATATATTTCTAGCTATGGGAAGAGTCTCATTTTTCCTTGTAGAGAGTGGGAAGGACACTATTTTAGTAGCAAAATGCTTAAGAATATTACCCTGATATATGTCTCCTTGTTATTGAGGAGTGTCTAGGGCTTGTTGGTCACCACTTTTTCCACCTTCTAAAGGGTTATCACTTGGTTGATTTTCCTCTCCATTCAAATTAATGATTGGCATGACAATCTGTTCCTCTTGTTTACCCTTTTCTTTTTCTTTCTCTACTTCATCTTCTTCACCTTTTTTTGTGTCTAGCAGAGAGCCTCCTCCACAAGTTGGAGGGACTTGGATGTTCTTCTTAGGTGGCTAATCTAAACCTCCTCCACCTACTATTTGTGAAGGACCCATAGATGCAAAAGTGGAAGTAGCTGTGGTAGTAGTGGAAACTAATGAGGTCTAGGGAGCACTTGCAAATTCCCCCGTAGAAGAACCATTGGCTCTAGTTATTTTCCTCCTCACTCTAGTCCACTCTAACCATTTGTTGGTTCTTTTTATAATTGCCTCCATCAGGATCTCCAATTTATCAATTGATGGGCCTTGAGGTGGGATGGATAGATTAGGCTTGTCCTTTATCTCCTTTTCATAAGTTATGGATGTCATATTAGATTTTTCATCATCAATATCATCCAAGTTAATGTTCACATTATATGAATTTATTTTTCTCCACAGTGAGCCTTGACTAGTATCTTTCCTGAGTCTAATATTCAGTGTAACACTTAGCCCAATAATCCTCAAGGCCAAGAATATGCTTGAATCTTGCACCCAGTTAAATATTATTCTTCACAAAGCTCACAGGGTCAAGTTGAGGCCAAATAAATTCATAATCTTTGAATTTGAACTTACTCTAAAAAGCCTTAATGAGGTTCTTTGTATCAGATCTTAATGCACACAAATAAGATCCCATCTCGATTGGACATGAGATTCCATTTTTCTTGTTAGCAATACAAAGTGTGTTTACTTTGAGCACTTGCCTATAAAGCTCAATTAGCACGACTCTATCATTTGGATACTTGGGTAGCCTCCAAGGAAAACCATCAAAACTACCAATTTGGATGTAGAAGAAAGAAGGGAATTATATAAAACAACAATGAAACTGAGTCACCACTGCAATGGCTTCTAAAGAAAATCTTCTCTCAGGGAATCCCTAGAGCTTCGTACACAATCTCATAGTGAAAGCATAATTTATCTTTACAAACTGTTCATAAATTCTTTCTAGATGAAGACAAGGATGAAAATCTCACATTTTGGTGGACTCATCAAAATCTTCATTATAGGGCAAGCCAAGCCATAAGTGATGTGTTGCTAGGGTATACATTAGATAGGAAGACATGTAAAATTGTTTAAAAGCCTTAGCCAAGTTCATCCAGCTTGTTAATTCATCACATAGTATCTATGCCCAATCTAGATATTTTCCTTCAGTACATACATCATGGACTAGAAAGAAGTGATGTTCAATGAAATTTAATGTCTCCTCTTCTCTTTTCAAATTAGTTCCAAATAGAGTCTTAGGCTACTTACTTTTTGAATTGCTTGGTGGTTGAAACCAAGTGCTCATAATATCACCTCTCCTCAGAGTTCTCTTTTCATTCCACATGGAGGTAGATGATCCAAAATTGATATCATAGAATTCATCTCTATCTGGAAACCCAAAAGCAATCTGCATCAAGGTTATATCAAAAGTTAGCAACACAAAATCATCTGGAATCTTTATTATTTCGTCATGTGGTCATACCAGGAAATGCACTCATAGACCATCTTAGGGGCTTGAATGGCCATAGGGAATCCTGTGGCTTCAACCAGACCACTTTGCTTGAATCTCCATGTGATTGGGTGGATTGGCTAGGAATTTATTCTTCTATGAAGATTAGATAGATCGTAGAAATGGAAAGAAGTGTCTGTTAAATCCTTTAATTTTCTCACTAGACCAGGCAACTTGTTTTGCATCTTAGTTCTTAAGGACATGAATTACTTAAACTTAAAACAACTTGTAGCTAGAAAGGAATAATTATTTTGCAAGATATCATGGAAAAAGTTCCCATTAGATCTTTTATTTGATTTGAATGTAACTATTAAATTTTGAGTCTTCTGTGTCACACAAGTGGGGCACAAAAAGATTAGAAAATTAGACCAATTAGGATGGTAGCATCTATATTTTCCATTAATATGGTGGGAAAATAGCATTATTTGAATTAAATATAGTTTTAAAATCGATCCATACCACTTAATTTTATAAACTTTACCTTTTAAGCTGAAGCATAGTAGAAATGAGACTTCTCTGATGCCTATCTGTGTTTTGGTTAATAAGCTTTGGAGGTGTCGAGGAACAACAACTACCCCTTTAATGGGTTGAAGAAATGACCAATGTCTCACCTTTTGCAAATCTCTTCTTAATGTTTCAGGTGCATAGCCATTTGGTGATTTTCCAATACCTCTGAAACTTAGCCTATTTGGCTTTGGTTGAGTGTAGAGCATTCTTACTTCTTTTCTAAAATTGAATGCTTCCTTCCAATTATTTTCTTTTTTCTAATTCTCCCAAGCATAGCACATTCCAAGCATCTCCGATGAATAATCTATTTTCAAAATGACCTTTCACTTTGGAAAAATACCCTATCCTATACTAACTTGTCAAGTGTGTAGTCAAAATGACACCTTTTTGATGGGGACTTGCTTTAGCCGAAGTTCTCAATTCTAAACACATCCAAGGCCTAGGGTCAACTTGAATAGCTTCACTAAATCTTCCAAAGGATAATCCAACTATAATCTAAATGCTTTTGAGTATCACTAGAAAGCTAGGCTTTGTCATATATACCTTCATTATTAGCCATATCTATGATTTCAGAAAAATGGCTTATGCAATACATGAGAAGAGCATTAGAGATGATTTTCTACTCTTACTATTTCTCTCACCAAATTCACTCACTTGAATTCTCTATACACATGTGCTTTCCCTTAGTACCTTTAGGATTCCAAAACTCCATATGTGTATCTAGTTTTAACTTCTCTAAACTCTAATTTTGGAAAATAGTGGGTGCGGCTCCGCAATGAACATTGTGTAACATCAATGGGCCACCTCTAAAATGGGACAATCACCTCCATAGTGTTCTTCAAAAATGATCTAGCATGCACAATATCATCTAAATTTCTTCCCAGAGTGAAATTGATGCAAAATATGACAAGAACTTATCTGACTTAACCTTTTTCAAAAAAAGGTGCACACAGATCAACTATGAAGAGCACATCATAGACATAATGGAGGATTTCAGAAGTCCTTTAGCTTCATCAACAAAACTCCACACTTTTTTATTTTATTCACAATCTTCCAAATAACTCCAAGAATGAAAATTTGGCACAAAGAAGTTATCATCTGACTTAATTGGTGTGTTTTGGAAAGTTGTGTCTTAAGGTACGCTACCTGATCTCGTAGAGCAATGAAGGTGCTTATCTAAAATGCATATATTTTGATAAAATTGGTTGATCTGATCAAACAAACATGACAAGCTCTATGCAAAAACTTTAGAGAGGTGATCTCCTCTAGCTCAGAGACCAAACTAACTTGTTCAATATGCTTTCGGCTAACTAGAAATATGACTCCATGATGGCCTTGGTGCATTGAGAAAGATAGTTTCCAAAATAGATGGTGAACAATAGATTTATGCTCCATCATGAGTGAAAGGGAAACCAAGATCATTTCTCTACTAGCTTTGCAATCAAAACACATCCTTTTAATGTTGAGGAAAATCTACAACTTCCACTGCACCACGAATGGTAGATGGCTTACAAATTTTGATAGTGGGACAATAGAAACTCATCAAAAATAGGGATGAAGTGCTTCATTGCAAACCAAAAGCATAGGTTTTTCAAAATTGCCCAAAAATTGAAATTCTCAATATGCCTTAATTCAAGAAAGTTGGCTTTTGGTTCCCAAGAGCATGAATTTCATCTTTTTGAAGAGCATTCTGGCATATGTCACTTGGAACATGCATCTTGGTCAAGTCACCTTCATATAGATGCTAACTTTGATGTAAGGGCTTTTAGTGCACAAACTGTAGTAACTAGTCTTCTTCATTCCAAGGAAAATGCATGGCCTTTCCCCTTCCAAACCTATAATCACCTAGATTGACTAATATACACTACTTTCTTAGTACCCATATTGGTAAGTTTATGGAGGAAGACGAGAAAGAAGGCTTCCTAAGGGATAGCTTAATTTGGATATGAGCTTAGTTACCTTGAATTATGACCAAGCTAGAAGCTTGAAAAGGGGAGATTGAAAGTCTGGAAACACTTAGTGACCCAATAAAGTGGAAGTCTACGTCCTTATTAAAGTGCTTCCATTTTACCACTAAATAGCTTGTATAGCTCTTTTCATTACAATTTTACATGATTTAAAATAATTAAACCAACATTATATTCATAGAAATCTCAGTTACATCATTAGTTCGGGCTAACAATCTACCCCTTTGGTATTGATGGAAAAAAATAACATATAATTTTTCATTATAAAACATTACATAAGATAATCAAATGTATGTATTGACAAAAATACAACTATTTAGTTCTTTGACTCCATTCGAGTTATCTGCAACAAATTTCATCATCAAGTGTACTCGGTTTATATCTTCAACATCAATGAACTTCAACACTTCTCTCTGTTATGATATGATCTTTTTCTATTCAGCATCATATTCTCTCCACACTTAGTCTTTCTCTCCCTCTTTACTTATTCTTCCTTGTTCTCAAAGATTCTCTTCTTATTAGTTTTCCTTTTATTCTTACTCTCCTCCTTTGGCTATACTCTTTCTTAATTCATTTTCTCGTTAAAGGTTTTCTCTCTTAGTACTTCTCCCCCTTTAACAACAATGCCAAAGGTAACTATGAGTTCCAAAGTGATACTTATAAAATATTGTAGTTATCCTTGTACCTTGCATGTACTGTTTACACTAGTTTCATCACAACCATTCTCACAACTTTAGGAAACAACTCCTAAGGATTGAACTCTTGCATCAACTCTACAAAGATATTTTTGTTCATCCATGAATTAATACAACATGAGTCTTTACTTAGTGAATTTTGGATTGAGAAAAGACCCCCAATTTACCTCTTAGATTATATCAAAATAATTCTTATGTAGTTGCCTAGTAAATATCATTGCAATTTTTTCTTTAGACTTCACATATTCAAGCCTAAGTTGTTTCTCTTGTACTTTCTCCCTTAAGAAGTGATACTTGATTGATATATTCTTTGTCTTGTCATGCATCACTAGATTATTTGATATAGTTATTGCACTAGTGTTATTACAATAAACAATGATAGGCTTGATTATCTCTTCTTGCATACCTTCCAATAATTGTTTAATCCAAATAATCTTTGAACAATTTATTAAAATAATGACATACTTAGCTTCAATAGTAGCTTGTGAAATGCAGCCCTGTTTCTTGCTTGGCCATGTTATATGTCTTTCTCCTAAAAAGAAAGCTCCACCACTTGTACTTTTTCTATCATCAATATTACCAACCCAATCAATGTCAGTATAGGCTTTAAGAGTAAAGTCACCATATTGTTTATACCATAGGCCAAAATCTAGTTCCTTTTAGATGTCTGAATATCCTCTTCAGAGTAGTCATGTGTGTTTCCATTGGACTAGATGAAAACCTTGCAACAATTCCAACAACATGTGCAATATCTGGTCTTCTGTGTACAATATTCTATAATTTACCAATCATTAATTTGTATTGTGTTTCATTTACCTCTAAAATAGTGTCTTCCTTTGATAATTTTAGTCCAGTTACCATAGGTGTATGGATTGGTCTAGACTCATCCATTCCAAAAGTTTTCAAGATTTCCTTTACATACTTAGATCAAGTCACATATATACCATTCTTTTTTTGATGAGCTTGTAAGCCAATGAAAAAATTGATCTCACCAAACATAGAAATCTCAAATTCTTTACTCATTTGATTAGAAAATGTCTTACATAACATGTCATTTTCCTACAAATTTAATATCATCCATTTTTCTCACTCGTTCTAGAAAATCCAATTTTAATAAAATAAGAGTGTAACCTTTTCTTACCATGCTCTTGGTTCTTGTTTTAGTCCATACAATGCCTTGTTCAATTTGCAAACCATGTTCCTTGAACCAGGTTCAATGAATCCTTCTAGTTATTCTATGTAGACTTCTTCTTCAAGTATTCCATTCAAGAATGTAGTTTTGACACCCATTTGATATACTTTGAACTTCTTGGAGGTAGCATAGGCCATTAGTGTTTATACACCTTCCAATCTTGATACAGGTCCAAAAGTCTCACCATAGTCAATTCCTTCTTTTTGTGCATAAACTTTACAAACCAGTCTTTCCTTGTTTCTCACTACTTCTCAAATTTCATTCAGCTTGTTTCTAAAAATCCACTTTGTTCCTATCACATTCTTGTCTTCAAGTCTTGGTACTAGTTTCCATGTGTTTTTCTTCTCTATTTGATTAATTTCTTCATTCATTTGTTCCATAGTCATAGGGGTAGTAGGTGTAGTAAATTCATTGTCCAAATAGTGTGTAATGTTGTCTCCAATTCCATATAGATGTAGCCTCATTTTGTGTTTCCATGAGAAAAAATTCTCCTTGTTTATCTTTGTTACATCTCTCTTATACATCTTCTGATCTTTAGCTCAAGTTCCTTTAAACTTCTTTCTCCAAGCATCATTCTCTAATACCAATTGTTAGATAACTAAGTTGGGGGGGGGGGGGGGGGGTAGGTGAATCAACTATGACAAATTATCCTACAATCCCTTCAAACACAGTACTGCCAATTCAAACTTCATAGACTTCAATAGCAATGACTTTTTGATCTAATTCAACTTTACAATTAACTCTTATAATAAATTTACACTAAAATATTAACTCACTATTCATTCCTTTATCGAATATTAGTATTATAACTTTACTATTATATAGTTATTACTGACTTACAGTAAAAGATAAATATCATGAAAATCATTTTGAAACATAACAACAGTCACTTATTTGACATCAAGATTCTTAACACGAAAACCCTATAAAGGGAAAAATCACATGGGACCAACAACCCAAATAATTTCACTCTTTTGAAGTGAGCTCTATTAGGAGCCAACCTTGTTAAAAGATTATATACATATTGTTAATGTGACCTGGTTAGAGGATTTACACCAAAACATCATCTAGACCTTATCACTCCTTGATCCTATCTAAAGAGTGGCCTTCTCTAAAGGACTTACAAACATCACTAATCGATGTTACCATATAGGATTCACAAACTTGTTGGGTCTACTCGGTTCAAAAACATTTTTGCTACAATAGTAAGAAAGTAATAGTTAAAATGATATGTTAGGTTTAGTACTATCTTAATAGTTCGTATATTTGTTAAGATCTATCTTCTTCCTTCTAGTCTCTTACTGACTGATTCACTCCTTCACGCCTTCACTTTGATTTTCTTTCTGGTCTCCTCGGTTCTCCTTGCTTCTTTTAGCTTCAAAAACATTGCACTTTGATATTATTTCTCCAAAAACTCCACCAATGATTAGTATCCAAAAACTTGTTCCACCCCCTCCTTAAATAGTAGTCTCATTTCTTCTAGATTCTTCTAAGTTTTGCTTCTTAACCACAATCATCGATCTCAAATTCATTGCATTTAGTCACTTAGAAAATAGAACTTTCATAGAAATTTTTTCTCATCATTATCCTTCTTCAATCTCCATCATTAAATCTTCATTGTATTTTTCCAGCCGTAGATCTTATAACAAACTTTGGCTTTAACCTTTAAACTTCTCAAACATTCTTTATTTTCACCAAATTTTGGCCTCATATTCAATCTTTATAAACTCATTCTTCCAGTTGTTACTTTGTGAACATAATATTTCACTCTAGTTAAACATCACTTGGTTAACACATGATTACTTAGTTAACATAAATCTTTAACTTGCTTTGCCAACTGCTCAGTGACAACTGTAGTCACTCAGTGAAAATTGTTTTCCTTCTTTTACCTTGTCACTTGGTGTAGCTTGTATATCTCATTTCATTACAAGATTATTACATGATTGTAAAATAATCAAACCAACATGATATTATCACTTTCCAACTCATTCAAGTGCCCATTGGATACCATAAAGCTCAATACTCTATCATCAACATACTTTCTTCAAATCCTCAACAGCAATCAAATTACATGACACTCTACTGAATTAACATAATATATAGCAACTAAGACTTGACATCAATGACAACATAACAACTAATATGACTCTTTCACATACAATCATAACATTCATAGTTACATCATTAGTTGAGCCTAACAATTCCACCCCTCCGCCCCCAACCCCACCCCCAAGCAAGAAAACAAGTAAATCAAACTATATATTATGTATTAGAATAATTGATGTAGATTGTTGTGAAAATGGATATTGGTATAAGTTTGATATTCAATTGATCAATTAGTGTGTTGTCATTGATGAAAACCTAAGTAATGTTGGCTGATAGTATATTGGGAGCTTTGTTCTAATATATACAGAGTTGAATTAAATGTTGCAATAGTATTGGGGATTGAATTAGAGTTTGCAAATTAAATAGGAGACTAAAATATGTGTAGATGTTTTATGTTGGATTGCACATGCTAGAAACAAGAATAGAGAAAGTTATGATTTATTAAAAGTATAACAGGGCAACTAGTTGAATAGTTAGTGACATACGATGAATGATTTGGTTGGTTTATCAAATCTATTTGGAGTTTGGTGTTGTGGTTCACTGTAAATCGTAAAAATATGCTACATGATTGTTTTTGCAATTGCACAATTATTGGTCTCTCAGAAGACATAGTTTCAATAGATTGAAGATTACTATTCGAAAAGTTCATAAAATAATTAGAATAATTCATGTTTGATCCACTACTAGTAATTTTGTGGTTGACTCCGGTGAATATCTTCATGATCAAAGGTGTTGTGGTGATGTGAAAATTATGTGGTAATATTGTGTAATGATGAATTTTACTTGCATTGGTCATGGTGATCAAATTTCTTATTGTTATGTAAGCATGGTCTAGCTATTTTTGGTCAGATCGATGTGGGATTGAAATTGGTGGCCAACAAGAATTTGAAAATGATGGATTAGGGTTTAGTAACACATTTTGAAAGGTTAAATAAAAATGTAATTTATTTTGGTTAAGGTGGTAGTCACCCTAACAAGTGAAAGTTGTATCTACATTATAGTCTATTATATTTACAAGTTTGCAGATCATGAATCTTGGGTGTGATCAAGAAGATTATGCATTTCCTACAAGAAGATGTATAATATATTCTTAATTGGGCCTATACAAGAGAAGGAGAAGTGCTAGTTTCAATTTTTCCACTTGTTGATTCCTAATAGGTTCTTTAAGATAAATCCCTTAATTGAGTCACTCGTAACAAGGTGGGTAGGATCCTAAAAAATATGCAGATTAAAATCCTTAATTGGATGGTTCATTAATTTGAGTTCTAAATCCTTTCACAAGGTAACTCCTAGTAGGGTAAATCTCCTAATAGGGCTAGATTAAAATCCCTTAACTAGGTGAATCCTCACAAGGTATCCTCTTAATTGGGAATTATTGTAAGATCCTAACAAGGCTAGGCCTTAAGTTAGGTGTACTTCAGAAGAGTGCAAATATATGGGTACTAATTCCCATCATAGTTTTTCCCTCTGACCAAGGGTTTCCACATGAAAAATATTTGTGCTCTTATGTTGCATTTTTTGGATGGTTTAATGTGTTAATTTTTTTTATAAGAAATATTTTGATGCATGTGGTTGTATGGTTAATGAATGGATCTTATTTGGGTTTCATATTCTATACAAGTTTGAATATGATAGATTACCGATTCACCCCACTCTCAATTATCTTGGACCTTATAATACTTATAATTGGTGTCATATTATAGGTCCTATTGGTAGTAAGCTTATCAATTGTAGGAAAATATTAGAATAATGAAGATGGAAACTCTAATTTTGTTTTAGGAGAACTAATCCATATGGTGCAAGCAGATAGAGATCTATCTCAAAGGGGCCATATTTTTTGACACATGTTGAGAACAAATAAGTTACACCTACTAGAAAACTTATTGTAGATCAATTGAAGAAGAATATTGAGAAAATTCAAGCATTGTAAGCCATTATAAGTACTTTATTTGAAATTGATTTTGTTAATATTCATGGAAATAGTTTGAAGGGAAAGTGTGATGACATGAAAATGAGAGAAGGATAAAATGTTTCTCAGTATGGTAATATGATAAAAGAAGTTTTTGGTATAATAAAAAGTGGTAGTGGTACCATTGATGGTGAAGATATTGTGAGTAAAATGATGAGAAAGCTATTACCTACTTATTCCATCAAAGTTTCTTCTATTCATGAGTTGAGAACTATTGATCACAAAGTCTCCATTGATGGATTAATTGGAAACTTACTACTTTTTAGCTAAGTAATTTTGGCAATGAAATTCCTAAAGTTGAAGTAACCTTCAAGGTCTCTTATCTTTGGCTATAGGAAAGAAAAATAAAGACACAAGTTCTTACCAAGAGATTGAATCATCTTTTGATTAAGAAAAGAAGCAAGAAGAATTTGAATCCATATGTACAAGGAGATTTCCTAAAGGTATTGGAAAGTACAAAGGAGAGTTACCATTAATATATTTTGATGCATTGAGATAGGACATATTGTTGGTATATATATTGATGGTGATGAAAAGGATAAGAATAGAAGATGTAAAGATAAATGAGAGAAGCAATTATATGTTGTACTAGATGAAGGTGTGACATATGAGGACTCATAAGATAATAAAAAGGAAGAGGTGATGTTTGTTGTAGTTAAGGAGAAGAACACCAAAGGAAATGATACATTAGTTTGACACTTGGATCATAGTAAATATTGGGTCATTGATAGTGGATGCTCACATCACATGATTGATGATGGAAGAAAAATCATCAAGTTGGAATAATTTGATGGTGGAGTAGTCATATTTGGTACAAATTTACCCTATTTTCTCTATCTCTTTGAAAACTATCTTGTGGAGGTCTAAAAAATATCTTCTTAAGTATTGGTCAAATAAATGACATGGGATATTATCAAGAATTAAAAGGAGGTATATGAAAAATAGTAGGAGCTTAGGAGATAAACAAAAGCTAACTTAGCTTATTTAAATACTACTATTAATAATTGTTTAGTTGCTAAAGTTGATGATAGTTGGCTACGGAATATGATATGTTTTCATGAAAATTTTGATATCCTGGTCAAAGTAAGTATGATAAATGAAATTATAGGGTTTTCACCATTAGTCAAACCATACAATGTTATGTGCAAGGAATGTTGGTTTCATAAGCTAACTAGTTCTTTCAATAGAAAGTCATATCAATCTAATAATGTATTGGATTTAGCTCATATTGATTTGTGTGGTCCTATGAGGAAAATGAGCTACCCACAATAATGATTATTTCATGTTGTTTGTTGATAATTACTATAGAATGATGTGGGTAACTTTCTTGAGAGATAAATTTGAAGCATTCTATAACTTCAAGGTGTTCAAGGAAATTGTAGAGAAGGAAATAAACAAGAATTTGAAGTGCCTAAGATCTGATAGAGGTGGAGAGTATACTTCTTGAAAGTTTTTTGAATAATGTGATAAGAATGGAATAAAAAGATAAATACCAAGGAGTCCACAAAAAAAATGATTACTATTTAAGAAGAAATAGAACCATAGATAATGCTACCAGAACTATGATGATTTAAGGAGATGTAGCCAAGATGTATTGGAGATAAGATGTTACTACTACAATATATGATATAAACCAAGTACAAGTGAATAAAGGAAGTGAAAAAAATCCATATGAATTATGGTATGGACATACTCCTGGTGTAAATAATTTTAAAAATATTGGTAGTAGATGTTACATCAAAAGATGAATTCATAGGAAAATTTGATCCTAAGAGTGATGATAGAATTTTGTTAGGGTACTCTTCCTAAATTAAAGCATATAAGTATTTCAATAAAAGGAGTAATAAGATGATTAAGAGTGATATTGTGAAAGAACTACCATGAGCATAAAATCCAACAAATAACACAAACTATAATTGAATGCGAATAACATAATAAAAGGTTAGATAGATTATCATCAGCTATCCATTCAGTTATCCATTCTTTCACCTAGATTAAATTTGTAACTACAATTATAACTCTCCATTCTTCCATTGACTATCCAATCTTTCATCTAGGTTAAATTTATAACTTTAATTTAAATAATTTGAATTTAAAATAAATTTAAGCTACTACTTGTACCATCTTAAAATGAATGTACTTTCCTTTTAAAACCTTTTAGAACCTATTCTATAATGCATCCCTACACCATGGATGGACCTATGCTCAGTGCCCCTTTTTCTCTCTTTCCTTCATCTTTCTTCTCCATTCCTTTTGGCATCTACTTGAGCTTTATGTGGCTCTCCTATCCTCCCTTCTCGGATGAAGTCAACCTAGGTTAACCTTGACTAGGTCAAGGTTGACTAGGTTGACCTTGAACTAGGGTTTACGAGGTCGAGATCCTAAAGAGCCTTAAGGGTTTAATTAGTTTTATCCCACTCTTTGGTTAGCTTGTATTATTTTCCCACCCAAAAAATCATATATAAGGAGACTTGGAAGCTTCATTTTCATAATTCAATTAAATATATCATTCTCATAGAATAATTCCACAAGAGGAAAAAATTTACCTTTGTATTCAAGAGTTCAAGCATTTCAAGCATTCAAGCAAGGAGATTTCTATCAAGCATTGAAGGATCCTTTGTGAGCATTTTCTGTTCAAGATATAGCATATTGTTGGCCATAAAGGGAGGAGATATACATTGAATCATTCATTATCTTCTACATTGATGCATACTTACATCCATGGCACCATAATGGGATTATGATATATCCATTGCAAATTGTGGAGATACCCTACATTCTTATACCGAATTCAAGATCTACAACACACTACAAAATAATTCCCTATTGACAAGGGTTTTAAGAAAGGTGAATCCTTAAAATTATCTTGTTTCATTCATTTACATTTACATTTATAATTTACAAGGTATATTCCTCAATCACGGACTTGACCAAGGAAAACCCTCATCAAACAACAAAACCCCTTCACTTTCCATGTGTAGGAACAAGATAGCAGGATTTCACACATAGATCTGGAAATTATTCCCCAAGAGCTTCTTTGAGAAGTTGATTTGAATTTTTTGTAGTGCCCTTGGTACATGTTAACCCCACAAGAATTTGACCCTCTAAGTCGACCTAGACCTTGTTGCTTTTCTGGGAGAATGATTTTTATTTTTTGTTTGTTTCCTTTTTTCATTCAGGAATCTATCATTGGATATTAAAAATTAGGATTGGATCCACAATTTTGGAGATAAAATACATATTCTACTATACATTTCAAGGTGAATCTTTCATATTTTGTTTCCTTTCATATCTTTATCCTAGATCTATATCTTGATTGGGCTGATTGTATAGACTTAACATCTAGATCTACATTATTTAATCAATTGGTTCAATTTTACATATACATTATCCTATAAGGACCAAAGAGTGTATTTCCTTATATTGCATTCTCCTTTATAATTCAAATTTATAATTGACCAGTGCCCTCTCTCTTCTTTGGGTCCTAGCTAATATAATTTGGGTTATAAAGAGGAGTCATATTTGGTAATTATCTCTTTCCCTTTATCCTATCCTTCTTTTGAATGTTTTAGTGGCTCAAAAAAGTGGAGACCTACATCAAATTAAAGTGTCTTCCTTTTCCCTCTAAACATTTTGGTGAACTTGACCTTCTTACCCTCTTTCTTGGAGTTAGATCTTCATTTATTGTGATCTCTCTTGTTTTAGGTGTTTACCTTCTTTTGGTGAACCTAACAAGTTGTCCCTTCTTTTTGGTGTTATATTGTTTCATTTTAACTGTTTATCTTCTTTTGGTGAACCCTTTGTTATTATAGATTTAGATTTAGCTCTATTTTTTGTGTTTAGATCTCTCTTTTATGCTCTTGATTGCATTTGTATGGTTAGATCTCATTAGATTTTTCTTTTGTGATCTCCCCTTTTATGAGCTTAATTATACTAAGTCCAACCTATAGCATTCCCATTAGGAAAAGATGAAGACTCATGGGATCCTTTAATCATGGTTCCTCTTTTCTTTCTAGGACTCATGATGAAACTAACACCTTTTCTCATGATCTTAATCCTCTAATAGAGAATAACTGTTCTCACTCATCCCATGATGAAGATGAAGCTTTAAGAGTTCCTCCTTCACAACTTAATAAGATTTCAAATGAATTTGGTATGTTGGAAACTTGGCTTCTGTGAGAACATCAGAATACCAATAGTGTTTCAACTATTGAGGCTCTTAAGAAACTCATTACTAATGATAATAATAAAATTATATCATGCATGGTATATCTCATCTTATTAATACTCATTCTAAGTCTTTGATGGAATGTACTCAGGAGTTAGGATATCCTCCCCCTTCCACAACCATTAAACCTTCTACTCAAATTTCTACCACTCTTTTTAGTATACCTACATATGTTCCATCTCTTATGATAACCTCCACACAAGTTTCCACTCCTTTAAGTGTTGGTATTCCTAGCCTTTCACTTCCCATGAGTGTTACTCCTACTTCCATAACTTCTCTATTACCTTCATATAGTGCGGTTCCTTTTACTTATTCAAACCCTTTACCCATTCCTTCTAATCCTATGTTGACTTATTTACATATTCCTTCCACTTCTTATAAATTTACTAATATAACTAAAATGTCTATGCCTACTATAATGTCTTTGGACCCTACCATTATTAGCTTGGTTCAAACTGTCATTGCATTAAAACAAGTGACTCAATTCACTCAATCTAAGTACAACATTCCTACATGTGATGTTACTAATCCCCTGTCCATAGATATCCTTCATGTTGTAATTTGGGAACCTCATCTTAAGACTATGGTCGTGAATCATGTTAAAAATTTCCAGACTATATGTACTAATTTTTCTCAAGACTATAGGCTTATGTCTATTTTGTTTCTGCATATGTTTAGGGCTAGGTCCTTGCAATGGTATTTCTCTCTACCTCCTTATTCTATTGATTACTTTCAAATTCTTGTTAATGCTTTCATTCAAAATTTTTAGAATAATATTGGTCTACGTACTTCTTTAATTGATTTAATGCATTGTAAGAAAGTTATTGATTTTATTGGTAGATTTAAACATTTGTATGTTTAGATTTCTTATCATGTACCTAATCATGATATTTAATGTATATTTTTTTCTAATTTACAATAAGATATTAGAGACAAGACCCTTCTTAATGAGTATACCTCATTATCACATCTTTGCATATTGCTTCACCACTACCAGTTAAAAGTGAGTTAACTCAAGAGTTCTGCTTCGATGGCTCCTATTTCTAGTGGTAAGAGTGATGCAATCACAAATTCAAACAAGTTTTCTAAACCTAACAATTTCATCAAAATAAAGTCAACAAATACAATTTCTGATCTAGTGGCTACTATATCTAAATGTACAACTACTTTTTCCTCTGTATATCATCCTAATTGTATGTACACTCAATTATTTGAACCTTTACCTGAGGTGATGACTAAATTGATCCATGCTAGTATTCTTAAACTTACTCCTATTCATCCTACTAATAGTAGTAAACCAGTGCCTATGTCTTTTGATTCAAATGTTTTTTGTCAATACCATCGTTAACCCAATAATGATACTCAAAGGTTTTCTTCTTTGAAGAATGCTATTAAGGACCTTATTGATTCTAATTCTATATCTATTGATGCTCAAGTTAATAATGTGAATAAATTTGTTACACTGCCTAATAAAAAATTACAGGTTTAAACTAATCCTTTACTTTCACATTCAACAAATATCATTAATCAACCTTCTTCTTCTGACCAACATATTAATTATGGTGATAAGATAGAAGAAGATAATCATGTGGTTAATCATGTTGAGTTTCAATCTCAACCTTCAATTTCTTCTCCACTTGAACCTAAATAGACACCTCCGATTAGCTTTAGTTAGTTTGATATGTTTAAGGAACCCACTTGTCCTCTTTACACCATTGCTAGAGTTTTTCATATTCCCTCTTGTGGTGTTTTGATTGATCCTTCTTTTGTTGTGAATTTTATCGCTGAAGAACATATTTTTAATAAAGGGATACATAAAGATACCTATGATAAAACACCTGTATGGATTTAGACTTGTAATAGTTTTCTTTATTGTCCTCAAGCTTCTATTACTTTACATGTTACTCTTTCAGGGAAGGTTTTTTATACTACCTTTTTTGTTATTCCAACTTTTGATCAATTTCAAGTTAAGCTAGTCATTCCATGGCTTTCTTCCATTCAAGTTGTAGCTTCTCCTATCCATAAGTGCCTTAAATTTCCTCATAATGGAGAAATTATCACCATTAATCATTCCCTTTATGAATTGCCTCATCCTTAAGATTGTGTTGAGATCAATTTTTATTGGCCATGTCGTCTTGAAAAATCACCTACTTGTCCTAATCATATTTATAGAAACTATCATAAATATAAGGTAGGCAAGATCATGGAGCTTAGTCTTCCTAAGGGTCATTCCTCTATGCCTATCTTACCTACTCCACCCATTCCTTCTACTTTTGAACATTTTCCTTAAGCTACTATACCTAAACCCATTGTTAGTCCTTCTTCAAAACTTATGGTGGTTGATCCTAATCCTTCTAGTTTATCTCATAAAACCATTCATAATCAACATGCTCATCAACATCGCAAGAACTATAAAGCTAAATCTAAGGCTAAATATCCTTCTCTTTCTCCTTAACCTACATCTTCATCTCAAACCTTAACTTCCTTTGATCAAACCATGTGTGATTCTTTGGAGGAAGCTAAACAAGGTAATAATAGGAAAATGGATAAACATGATGATTCTGTTAGTATTTTAGATTCTATTAATCTTGATATGGAAGATGATCTTGATGATGAAAATTTTAGTAGTGATGAAGAATTAATTGATATGGATAATGATTTTCCTAACGTGATTTCTATACAACTTACAATTGCTTCTAGTGCTGAGCATAGTGACTCTCATCAGAATCCTTACTTAGAATTGGTTGTGATTCCTACTGTGTTGGATGTCATTCCTTTTGTGAGTCACCATCCTTCCCCTAGCATTTCTCACTAATATGGTAGTCTTTGTGCCTTGGTTTTATTCTTTCTCTCGTATTGTGATTTTGTTATATGTTTTGATTAGATTAATTTAGTCAATACTTATTGCTTTGTCTAGTGCAAGAGGATAAAGTGATCGACCTATTGTACACTCTCTTCTATTTGTATCTCTTTTCTTATATATTTTGTTACATGTTATTTTTTACTTGTGCTATTGTTCATACTAGTAATCTTGTACAGTCTTCTTGGTTCTTATGATGTAGTAGCATCGATTCTTTTTGGTCTCCATGCTATTGGCCCAAAAAGACTCTTCTTCATAACTATTACGTGTCTTTTCCTCAATTGTGTTGTATCTCTATTTTCTTTGGGGAATGATGATATTTCATACTTTATATAAATTACATATGATCATATGACCATACTAACCCTAAAGTTAGTAGATCCATTTATGTTCTCTCTTTTTGTCATGTGCTCATTTCCCTTGATATGTTTCTTTTCTTGGGGGAACTTCATAGTGGAAACATTATTTAGTAGATGCATACAAGCTTCCTTAAAGTCATTTTTCCTATTGAGCTATTTGCAATCACTTTAATGTGGTGGAATACACTTCAGTCATCCTTTTCTACAATGAAGTTGGAGATATAGATTATGTGTATAGCTTGGAGTACTTCAACCTCAAGTGCTTGGTATGATTTCTAAGTTATTCCCAAATCCATGCATTTTCACTTCATGCTTGTTTCTTTCTTCTCTCCTATGCATTATTAGTTTCCTAGAACTATTGATAGTTCTTGGGGTCTTGGTCTCTTTGGATCTCTCTCTAAACTATGGATAGTTTAGGAGGCCCAATCCTTGTTTTCTACTATTCTTTTAAAAATTGATAGCTTGAGAAGCCTAGTCTTGTTTTGATCCCTTAAGGACACACACATGCTTATGCCTAGGTCACTATTTTTATTCTTATTTTTGGGACATGGAGTTCCCTTGAAGCTGGATCCTTTGATGGGTTGACTAGCATGCCACACACCTGCTAGACCATTCAACTCCATCCCCTTTTGGAAAGACCTTTCTCCCTCTCTTTTCTTTTCCCTTCTTTTGTAGTTCATAATAAGGCACACAAACCTTATTGGGCGATAACTAAACCCCTTTAATAGTTTTTATTTATCTTATTGTGATTTTAGATGTGACAAAGACTCAAGTCTCTTGGTGGCTTGATGATTTCTTTGTCTTCTTCACACTCAAACAACTGATTAGTCACAAAATTTGAAAAACTCTCATGAAAGTACTCATAAACAACTTGCTGATTACTATCATTATTTCTTTCCAAAAAATCATTGGAATGAACTAGAAATCTATCAAACTCATCATTACTAGACTTGTCAGCACAAAACGAAAAATCAAGATCAGATTCACAACTTCCACTATTTTCCCTTTCATCTTATGAAAAATAAAAACTTATTGCAGCATTATCAGCATGAGAAGAATCTAAAATAGTACCAAATTTCCCTTCAATAACATCCCCCACATCTAGCAAGTTGTCATGTGTACAGACATTTGAGGTACTGTCATATACACCTCCAAAGTTTGAAAAAGATGGTTATGATTTTATATCATTTTCAACATCAAACTTTGTGGAAAGGATTTCATCAAATGAATAAACATCATAAGGGAAAGTATGAGCATCCTTAGAAACACTTACATACCTTTTAAAATCACGAGCTAACAAAGCTGAAATTTCATTAGGGTTCAAAAAGACTTCTTCACAAATCTTCTCCTCTTGGCTGTGATTATTATTTGGATGACGTGAAGAACTTATAACAGTAGAAGCATTAGTATAACAATCTGAAACATCATAATCATTACTACAACATCTTTCATCTTCCTTGTACAATACCTCTTCACTAGGTGTTTCATTTTCATTTTCATCACAAGAAGAGTTATCCATACTGTTGTTGGAAGTTTCTTCATTCTCATACATACCGTCACATGATTCATTCTCAGTTATATATCCATCTTCTTCATGCTGACTAGAAATATTTGATTCATTGATTCTTGAAACCTCCTCTTCACATTTGGAAGATAAATTATCATTATCTACGGATTCATTACATTCATCTTGACTTTCAACACATTCAATTTTTCTATAAAAGGATTCATTACTATTAAAATCACTCTCAAATTTCTTGAAAATATCTTTAACATGCAAAATATTTTGTAATCTCAAATGTGTTGGCCAGCTAACTAAATCAGGCATAAAGACATCCAGGAAAATAATAGGCAATGAAGATTCCTAAGGTCTTAAAGAAAAATTAAGTTCCATGATTTTGAACTTAAACTTCATATAAACTTGAATATCAGTTTGACCTATTATACTTCCTACTGCACTTCTTATGAAATTGACAATCTTATTGTGGATTTTGTTTTTCAACATAGCAGTATTTTCAACCACTTTCGTAACTTGGTAAACTAACTTCAGATCTGAGATTTGATTCCATTTTGAAACAAAAACTTTGCCTCTTTCTCCTAGTGCTGAAAATCACTGAATAGAGGCACTGATTTCTAACACTTGACTTTCCTAAAAATAAAACTCATGCAAAGAAAAATACCTTAAGTGCTAACGCCAAAAATTCAATTTGCTAATTTGGCACAGGTGCAAACTTCACTTCTTTACACCATTTATCAAAACCATGTAGAGTCACCACCTCCTTGAAGAGGAAAAATGAGATCACTATTGTGATTTACTTTCTAACATTTCAATTTCTTAAAACAACAGATGCATTCAACATTGAAAACTATATATCAAGAACTAATATTATTTCTTTTCCAAGAACTACTATTAAGAGCTTCAAATCTTCCCATACAAGTTGAAAGTTCTTCAAAAATTCTTAAAATAAAATTAACTAGGAAACTAGTACAGAGATATAGAGTCACCACTCACACTTGTGCAAATAAAACATAATTTGTCACTTGACAAATCTAGACCAAACTTTTAGTTTATGGAAAAAATGAAAAATCATCAAACCACTCTTGGAGATTTAAAAACTTGAAAAAGAGAAAAAACAAATTTTTTTATTCTTGAATCTGAACTTTTTACAACAACACTTTGAAACAATACTTGGTTGAACTGATTAAAGATGAAATCATTAGTAATAATGAAATTTACATTCAACTCTCAAAATATTGTTTTCCTGGATAAAGCATTACTAGGAGACATAAATCTTCAGCAAAGAGAAGGAAAGTACCTCACAACCTTGCTATTGTAACAAACTTTGCACATGAATTTTATCCCATCATATTGAATCACCTTTTAGATTCAATATTCCCTAGTAGAGTCATCATTTTGTTGGATCCTGAATTAACAACTTTTGAATAACCTAGTGATAGGAAAGAATACATCTAGGGGTAGCTAATTCCCATATTCAACATACCCATTTAGACACTGGGGCCAACTATAAGGCTATACTCCTACTTTAGGCTCTATAAAACCTAGGCGGGTGAACCTTAGATTCATTCATATGGCACCAATTCCAAAAGCATACAATTTGAATCTATACAAAGCAGATAAAACTCTTATTTCTCTTATACTTATGCAATGAAAATGGAAAGCAGTAGAAAATTGTAAAACCTATGAAATCCACAAGCTGAGTAAGGGAATGCTTTCAGCTCTTAAACAAAAAGGGAAAAGGATAATTGATTAAAGATTTGAATCAACATAACCCACATATGAAACAACAATAAACATGAAAGCTCCAAATTGACCAATCCCTTATCCATTGGGCATTAAATAAGTTATAGCATACACAAGGATGCCCAATATATACTCATATACCTAGATATCAGATCTATCCATTCACCTTGCAAACAAACATCTATCTTCAAAATGAAACTCATACTTATCAAATCCTCCCATGATCCCTATAATTTTGTCAATGCATATCAAGCAATTTACTCAAGTCCTTGACCCAACAACAAAATACACAATGGTATACAACTTTAAAGCCAAGCTGCAACTGGATAATATGCACCTTGTACATATATCATAGAAAATTACAAACCCATAAAGAGGAGAAAAGGTTTAGATTGAAACTTTCAATAAAGCTTCTTATTCATTTCCTTGAAACCAATACATCAAATGTATGCAAAAAATCAAAAAATACACAACAAATGACTGCATTATCTAAATTCTCAAAAGGAATTACAATGTTGTTCATAATAAAGAAATACTAAAAAATAGTGGTATCACAATAGTTGAAAACATTTTTTTAACAAAAATAGGAACCATCGTAGTGGTATCTAGTTGTCAAAAATACAAAGAAATTAGAACCCTTACAATGAGAAAAGAATAGAAATATATAGATAGGAAGAATTCTTGGATCATATCTGATGTTTCCATTTGTCCACTTGAAAATCTCCCACCTATTGTGGTAGAACTTATCTCTTTTCTGCTTAACTGAAAATCAAGTCTCATTATTATGGCACAACAAACTTGCAAAAATATCTCATTAGAATGATGGAAAACCTTCTTAGAAAGAAAATCAGATTTGTTGCACGCAAATTCACCCTAGAAGTGATAGAAAGAAATGAATATGAATGCTTTGGAGAGTAGATGGATAACCATGTCCGTAGAAAGACATATTTTTCAATTATTAGACATGGGAAACATCAAGACGTGGTTGTAGATGATCAAAAATCACTCACCATCAATGAAACACGGAGTTGCGAAACTCTACCTTACTCTACCTAAAAATTAGATCACCATCATTGTTGCATAGATTAAGCATCAATGCTCATCATTGACATGTGCCCTATTTTGTTGATTTACTTTGAATTTGAACCCTTCGTACCCTCATAAGCTTGGAAACTGGCCTTTACTATTTTATGATCACAACCTTATTGCATGATCAAGGGTTTCCTTTGAGTCTCTTACGATCTTATGATCAACACTTTATCTTAAGATCGACACATCAACTGCAATGTCTTCTCCTCAACTATGATCTTATGCTCAATAGTTTATAAACCTTTTCATAACATTGCCAACATGTATCTTAGCCCTTATGATCTTATGAATCATAGCTTTGCGTAACATTGGATCTCACCTTTTCTTACCTCACGATCTCTCAATCATGGTCAACTAACCTTTTGTCATGACTTCAGAAGCATCCTCTAACTATTCCTATGATCTCACAATTTGCCTTCTTGCATACGATCTTACAATTGGTGTGAGATAATAAGTCATTATCTTTGCCTTCCCAATCATATGAAGCTCTCATGCCATCTTAGCTCTTTATCTATCCTCTTACGATCCCACGATGAGCGTAAGATCACAACTCTATTTCTTTTGGCTCTCAACTATGTGACTGGCATAGCATCGTATCGGTGTAGCATCACAACTCTCTCACCTCAAACCTTACGATCTCTCACTCAGCTCTGAATGTGCCACATGTTATCTTCTGATTGGCTGAATCCACCACATATTATCTTATCACACCATCAGGGCCTTGAGACCAAATTATAATGCTAAGCTTACAATGATGCAACTCCTTTTATTCACCACCTCACAACTGCACTTCCCTATTGACTATGTTGACCTAGGATGTTGCAAAGACCTTCATTCTAACCTTTATCACTGCTTCGTAACTTCTCACTATTTCAATTTATTAATCCATGCAATCTTGCGATGACCTCTTTATCACTGCTTTGCAATAGTTTTCCTTCTTTCTTTATCCCTGGCTATGACCATGCTAAATGAGTTACCTTAGCTATTTCATAGTTTCACTACCCCTTTTCTTAACTACTATGTCAAGCTTGCAATGTTGCAATTCCTTTTAATCGCTACTTTGCAACCTCATTTCTTATTTACTGTGTGGGCTTATGAAACTATGTTCTCTTCATTTTAGCCTTTATCATTGCTTTGTAGTTGTCTATCACTTTGATTTACTAACCACTATGATCTGGCCATGCACATCCAACTAACTATTTCACACCTTCATTGTAGTTCAAGACTTAATATCTTTTCTAGTTGTGAAACAATGATGGCCTTATTTTTACCTTGTTGCTTCCTCGAAACTTCCAGATATAAGGTTTTCCTTAATTGTGCGATGGTGCACTAAACCTTTTTTATTTGACTATCACCTTGTTCCACAACATTGCAACCATAAAACCTAACTACCATTGTAACCATGCGATGATGCGATAAAAAGTTCTTTGCCACTTCGCAGCTTAAAATGTCACTGCATCTCAGACTCCTGTGACAATGTGATAACTATTTCAAGTTAACTATTTCTTTCAATTGAAACATCACAACTTAAAGATCCTTAAGCCAAGAATAAGCCAGGATCATGTGATTCCAAAGCATCGCTCCTTCACAACCTTGACTTTGCAGTTATCATTAACACTTGCGACGATGTGATATCCTTAAAACTTAACTGTTGCTGCCTTTACTTCTGGGCCCACTGATACAAATGTCTCTTCATCGCTTTCCCACTTTGGTTAAGGTTTAAGAACTTTCAAAAAGTGGGGAAGTGACAACCGTTGATCAAACAAGATCAACATTTTCAACCAACCAAAACATGCCACTCTGTCAATTTATTCTAACATACTTCCTTTTAATGGCCCACATGAGTCTAGTCCCACTTCTTCCACATGGAAACTTGTCACTTCCCCACTTTAGTTAAATATTACACATCTTTAGAAAGTTGGGATACAACGATCATTGATCTTCACTTGATCAATGATCACAAAAACAACTCACCAAGGGTTAATGATTTCAACAAAACAACGTGCAAGCTGACCCAGGGAAAACCTAAGGTAAAAAAGGAGTTAAGTGCTTAGGGTAAAATGATTTTTGTAAAAAACTATAAAATAAAACGATTTTCTAAGGTTTCTTTAGGAATTTATAAAAAATTCCCACACACATTTTGAAAATACGAACAACATAAACCCACCTTTTGAGACCTAGGGCATAAATGACATCAGGGTAATAACAATTCAAGATTTTAACGTATAAGCCATATTTTTCACATATCCATATCATACTTGCATGTCAATTTACATGGTTTTTATGAGGGAAAAAATAATTTTTAGAATCACATTCTTTTCCTGATTTTCACAAGGTATTCAAAAATTTTGGCTGGGTGAAAAATCAAGCCAACACATTATACTATAAGGGCCAAAGAGTGTATTTCTTTATATTAAATTTTCCTTTTTTATTCAAATTTAGAATTGGTTCCCTCTCTGTTAGTGTAAATAATTATTATTACACTTTACTTAAGTTTACTTAGGATAAATGCATTATTTTATTATTTTTTAGGTTAGACACTTAGGAGTTTGCGTACTCATATGGGTTGTCATGATGACAACACTGGAGTAAGAAAATTTACACTCTTATTTTAGCACATGGTGTCTACAACATAATTTTACATGCTACACCTTTGTAGGCTTATCGTCTCATCATCACACTAACTCCTGTGCTTAATGGAGGATAATCCACCTCTACTGGACATGTGCCCGGTTGTAAGATTTATTAGTGTGCTAACTCCTAGTCAGTCTAGAGGCCTTTATATATAGGCACTCCTAGTGTACTTGTACATTGAATTGAATATCATATTGATATTATGATTATACTCTGTTGGTCTTTTGTGCTAGTTATTGTGCTTCTTGGTCTTGGGTGAATTTAGCCCGAAGGCGAATTCTTACACTCTCTTCTTTGGGTCCTAGCTAATATAATTTGGGTTATAAAGAGGATTCATATTTAAGAATTATCTCTTTCCCTTTATCCTATCCTTCTTGTGACTATTTTAGTGGCTCAGAAAATTGGAGACCTATATCCAATTAAAGTTTCTCTCTTTTCCCCCTCAACACTACTTTCAAACATTACATAGTGAATTGAATTTCAAATTCTAAACTAAAAAATAACCTAACTAATTTTTATTTATTATTAACTGAATAAATTATTTTACTAAAATAAAAAATTAATACATTGATTTATGGTTTACCTAACACTTTCCATATGTTCTAAAATCAAGATTGCATAGTGCAGATATGCTTAACAAAACTTGACAACAGTTGAAATCGCACACCCTAAAATACATGTCATACAATTGAAAATACATAATTAATAACATAAATAAGATACCATACATGGTATCAAAGGTACAAATATAATCAACACTAGTGAGCCTTGCAACTAGACAAATAGGTAAAGACATTAAATTAGTTGAACAACACCTACAAACATAATAATTACTATTGGAGGAAAAATTATGACAGTCTTCTAGAGTAAGCATCACAAATTTGAGTCTCAGAGATTGACCAACATCTTGATTAATGGTTTCTTCATGCCTTGATTTAACTTGTATATATATATGGATGTTGGTGTAATACTTGGAAAAAATCTATGCTTTTAGAATTCTTTCTACAAGAGTGAGTGGCTAGTACTTTATACTATTCCTCAAACGTATCAAGTTGAAGTTGCAAATATCCAAGAATATTTCTAAGCCCAACATAAGCCTATAGAGAACCTTGAAGAAAAAGGATATGTGGGACATTTTTTGCATTGATGACCAATGACAACCTAAAGGGTTGGAATGTGTGTGAAAAGATAGTGATGCATCTGAATTTCCAAAAATTCTTTAGGATTATGTGTCTAAATGATTGAGTAATGATATTGTGTGCTAAAGAGAGGCCAACTAAGACATTTTTCCAAGAAAAATCCCCATGAAATAATGAAGTAAAAGTGGATAATAGCCACCTCTAGAGATGTTGAACATGAGAACAAAACCATAAGGCATGCTTGATAGTCTCTTTTTTAGAGTAGAAGGGGCATATGGAGTGGGGGTGCTAAATGAAATCCTGTCACCAATGGGGATTTTTACATGAAGAATTTTCCATGGTACTAATGATTCTTGAGCATCAACTTTAGACTTCAAGATGAGGGAGCTTAACTTGTTCCATTTTGTTATGCTAAGCTTGTAATTCCACTTGAGATTGAGGTGATAGGCTAAGGGCATGTAAGATTTTTTTTTGTGTACACATGAGGATTTGAAAGCTTTGCTTTTATTGGTGATTTCCACTCCTTGAGGAAGTTATCATGGCATTCATGTACAATAGACACAACAACTCAGGTTTAATATGTTGTTGAATTCATTGGATTGAGCTCTTGTAGGCCATGTGGAGAGTTAGAACTAGTCTTTTCTATGGTTTCATGATTTCCAATCAAACTTTAGTGGATTCCATAAGTATCTAAAGACACAAATACCTTTAAAAAAAAAAAAGGTGTCTACCCTTGAGGTAGCTAATATTAGCTAGAGGACTATTATTTTCTTGGACTAGTCAATTCTACCAAATGGAAAACAAGAAAAATTCATCCCATGACTTAAGCTTTGGTCATACCAAGTTAACCTTTTTGATGTAATTTTCTAAATTCTTCAAATGGAGTTGAAGGGGGAAAATCCATGGGTTTTGAAGAAGGGGGAAAGTAGGAGCTTATCTTCCAATGGACCAAATTCCAAGATCCCCCAATGTTGGAGTAATAAAACGTTTTTTTATTATCTCTATATTACTTAAGCTAAACTTTAGATATAATAATCAATTCTTTTATTAATTATTATCATGCAACCTAGGATATTTCCCTTTAGGGTTTCTACCTTTTATATTTTACCTTTCTCCTTTTATAAGGATGGTAATTGTAAATCTAATTCATTCACTTTTTATTAATAGCAATTTATCTTTTAGTTCAACAAGAATGTCTCCTCTGTGGATCTAAGAATTCTAGTCTTTGTAACTTTTTCTTCTCTCTTTTTGTGACAAGTGTTTTCATGTAGGTTATTCTAGGGAGCTCTAGGGTTGATCTTTCATCAACTTCAATATCCAACAATTGTTGTTTGAATATAGTGTCAAACAAGGTGTTTCCAATGAACATCTCCATCCAAAGTTTTGAAAGTCCATTTTTTAGTTAGGCAATGAATCCCAAATCTCATTTATCTTTTGGTTGGATGCATTGAGTCCATGAAGTAGTTGGTAAACCTTTGATATTTCCCCATTTATTCCAAAGAAAACTCTAAACAAGCTTAGTCAAATGATTGCAACAAGTTTTCAAGGGGACCCAACATGATGAGATGTAGATGTGACTAGCTAATAGAACTTTGTTGGTGAATTTGATTCTACCAGCCATGTAGAGAAACTTACTAGACCAATTTAGGATTTTTCTATTTATTTTATGCAAAAACCAATTCTACATCTATTCAAGAGATACAACAACACCAATGGGGATAAAAAGGTATCTAGTGATGGTATCACACTTCACCTCATGCCATTCACTAGGAATCCAAGGTGGATGAGGGTTTGTATGAGTCATTATTAATTTAGTTTTATGCATGGACAATTTAGAGCCCAAAATAGTGCAAAGAGATCCAAAATATCAAAAATAATAGTTACTTCCTCTGAAGAATTTTGTGTGAATGACATATTTTCATCTGTAAATGATAATTTAATGTTGTAACATTACTTAGTAGTGAGACACCTCAAATAAGTTGATGCATAAGAGAATGCTAAAGAATATGTCCAAGGGAATCAGCTGCAAGAACGTAGAGGAAGGGGACAATAGGACAACCCCGTCGAATGGATTTTTGAAGGGGAAATGATGGAGAAAGCATGCCATTAATAACCAATCTAGTAGATGCATTCTTAAATAACATACTGATATGTTCATGTAAGTTAGGTCCAAATCAAAACCATTGTAGTATTTTAAGGATAAAAGGCCAACTTATGCAATCACAGGCTTAATCAAAGTCAAGCTTAATTCATTTTGATCATCGAGAAGAACTAAAAATTAAGTTAGTTGTATCTAACTCTCACATCAACATCTCATTTTATTTCATGTTCTCCACCTAATTAATATGTGTTTCTTGTTCCGTAGAAAATTGAAGTCAACCGTGTGGATCGATATAAAATACTCATTCATGAATTCTTCTTGTCAATTCAAAATAACTTTTTATCTTTGAAAATATTAATTGATCATATAAATGGATAAATCTCCAAAATCTTTTAGACCATTATTTTTATGAATTAAGATAAATAAGTATTTATCTTATATTTTGGTGATCTATTTTACTATTTTAGGTCCGCTTTGTATTTATTTCTTTGCTTTGTATTTATTTATACCTTAGGGTTTTGACATTTTAGGATTATTTTCTTCATTTTTAAAATATTATTAGGTTATACTAATTTCTTGCACTCATATTCTATATTTTTTTGGTAGATGGAAAATTTATTTTTCTAATACCAAACACCGATACAACACATTTGACATAAACTTTATAAAATGTTTTTAGGACCACATAAAGAAACAAATTTGTGTTAGTGACTAGAAACAAATTGGGATTGAACCTGATTGGATGTCCCCGAGGAAGATTGTCCCAGAAATGCTTCGAAGGCCTTCAAAAATGCAATTTACTGAGACATAGAAAAATACCGAAGAATTTTATTATTTTTCTATCTTTTTACTGCCAACCTGATCACTTAGTTTAGCTTTCGAGAACAAATGAGAAACTCCCTTAATTGACACTTTTTTGCAAGTTGGTCGATTTATGATTGTTATTAAAATTGTTAATGTAATATTACATTTTTATTTTTAGTAGATTGTGGGTCATGTTAAAAATAATGATGAATTGAAAATTTTCTTTATCTATTTTTTCATTTTTGAGATCATCCTTAAACATTAAATATTAAGGAAAAAATTAAGCTTAAATGAATAAGTCAACTTTGACTATTCAACACTTTTAATCTAGGAATAAAATCTCAGTGTGTGATGTATAATCCACTTCCATTTTTAAAAGTATTTTGAACATCTTTCACAACTTTTTAGATTGTCCAATAAGTAGAAACCCATCCTTGGCATTGTTAGGTTGATTTTTATTTGTTTGATAGTTTTTGAAAGCTTTTACAATGAAAACCATTTCTAAAATTCTTGTAACTATTCCATTTCATGATTGGACTCCTTGCAATATGTAGTCAAGAACTAATTGATTGAAAGCTAGTAATCCCAAGATGTTTAATTAACACGTGATCTTTCCTCTTCCCATGCATCACCCTCACTTTTTTCTTAGTAGTACTCGTCGATAGACAAATACTACTGCAATCAATATTGTTCAACTAGTTATTAGTTAAACTTGATTGAACCAATTATAAATAATTATGTTTCATATCTTTAAAATACATCTTCTTTTAATAAATTCTTCATAAGAAATGTCTAATTTTAAAAAATTATTTTTCTAATCATTCATTGGATAATACATTTGGGGTCTTATACACACTTTTCTCACATCTGAGACACCATGCAATTATTGATTGCTATAAAATAGGATAATGGATACATGTGCCCCTCATTTTGCGCTTATTTTTATTTGTTTACAATGCATTTTACTTCATTTAGAAATATCAAGTGTCATTCAAATTTTTTTTTCAAAATAATTTTAATAATTTAGTATTCATGTTACTTTTATTTTTTTATTCACTAATAGTTGATTCATAATAAATATACAAATTTAACTTAGAGCATGGTAGGATAAGTTCTAATGAAAAATTATTTATTGTATGATATCTATAATTGTTTTTAATACTATTATACAATATATAAATAACATTTCAGTTAAATTGGGGTTTTAAATGGAAAAAATATTTTTAACTATTATAATTACAATTGTTGTTGCCAATTTCAATTAAATGAGAATTATTATTATAAAATTAATTATTATACTACCAAAAAAATCCAAATAAATTATTAAAAATTATTACTATACCTCTAATAAGGCAAGTACTAGCCACTTCATGACACTTGTTGATAATTCCAATAACTTTAACTACTTTAAGGAATGTCCATTGTGATCTTTGTATTAATACAAAAGGCTCATCATCTATTTGAAATACTTTCATAACTTGTCAATAAGATTGAGGTAATGCATTCTTGTATTTTTTTATCAGGTTATTGATAATTTTGGAGTAGATTTTAAGTTTCTATCACCACTTTAAGACCCGATAAGAGTAGGTGATTTAACTTATATTTATCTATGCCATCAAAACTTCTTGAGATTATTTTTTTATAATTTATAAAAGATCGCCAACTTATGTATAATAGCCAATAATTATCTAGTTTCTAGACTGTGATGTAAAAGGTGATAGTTTCCACACTCTTGTCTTCCTATCATCTTTAACAAAGAAAATAAATGAGTTGACTATTAATCCTCCTTTGAATTGGAAAAGAAATCACATTCACAACCATTCTCTTCCATCATCAATATTAGAGAGGTTATTACTAGTAAACTTACACATAATCCTCTTTTAGAAGAGATTATGAACTTAGTGATAAGAATATATAAAAAGAATCTTCCTTTAATAATGTCCATATAAGAAGTTCTTAAGTAGGTGGAGTGTCAAAGATTAAGAAAGTTTGAATTTGAATTTGGGGCTAACAAGATGGATGCAAGATTCTAGTAAAAATGAAAATGAGCCTAAATGTAAACACAAATTCTACGATGACATGCACAAGACTAATTGTTTAGTGAACAAATGGAAGCAATAAATTTAAAATAAAAACAAGGTGAGATAAATTTATTAAGTAATCACTTTCTCACTAAGCCATTTAATACAAGAGAAAGAGGGCCTTCCAAACATAACTCTCAATATAGCACAAGTTAGATTAGCATAACCCAAGTAAGATAAAGGGATGCTAATGCTAAACCCAAATTATATCAATGAAGTACGCATGTAAGTC
This sequence comes from Cupressus sempervirens, assembly GCA_028749045.1. Lineage (NCBI taxonomy): Eukaryota > Viridiplantae > Streptophyta > Pinopsida > Cupressales > Cupressaceae > Cupressus > Cupressus sempervirens. The sequence continues at coordinate 351,874,553 of CM053785.1, forward strand.
CTCATTCATGCAATGTTAATTAACATTAAGATGTGCAATGTGAATGTAAATTGGACCAATTGATTTAATTAAAAGAGTAAAATATATCTAGGTGTTATATGTATGCAATTAGCCCAATAAAGATATGAAAATAGGTCTATACTAAGAGATAAAAGAAAGAGTAGAAAAATTACCTTGAAATATGCAAGAGGATATTTTTTCACTCCATAAATTACGGATCTAAAATAGTGACTAAGATTCTGACCGTGGTTCTACAATTAGGGTAGAAAATCCTTATTTTTTTGGATCTCCATGAATAGGTCTAAAAAAAGAAAACCTTCTATAAAGTTTATGGAAATTTGGACATGTTCTCGAGGAACTGTAGAAAATTTTATAGAATTTGATGATGAAAAAATTCATAGATCTCTAGATATCCTGCATGCAAAGAACCTATTACAAGGAAGAAAGAAAGGTGGAGAGAGAAGGGTTTTCTCAATAAATAAGAAGATTGAATTTACTTGTGCAAAATAGAATGAATAAATTGATAACCAATCAATCCTTATGAAGGATATCGAAACCCTAAAAGGGAAACCCTAAGAGGTAAATGACATTTAATAATTACTATTTAATGATTAAATGGAAATGCAAGGTGCATAAAGTGAAATATTAAGAAGGGAGCAAAGGTAATTTAATAAATAAAATAAAATAAACCTTTTACTCTAACAACCCCCCTTAAGATGAGCAACAATGTAGCTACAAATAATACAAGGAAACTACAATGTTGAAAGCAAACTTGGGTCTCGGCATCAAGGCTTGATGAGGTACCCAATCACAATCAAATCTCTATGAAATGGAGAAATAGAGAAAACCTAGTGGGAAAAACCCTACTCCAAAAAGAGATAGAAAAGGATGCACAAATAAAACTTCTCAAGAGAATCTCTCAAGACCATATGTATAATGAAAGCCCCCATGGTAGAAGCTTGAGACTCCATAGCCACCCCAGAATGGAAAAACTCCTATTTTGATGAACATACCAATGTGGCTCCAATCTAAAGGAAACAAAGGAAGTGGACAAGGATGATAAAACCCATGTATGTAAGGTGCAACTGGAAGTCCTAGCTGATGCTCAAAGGAGAAAGCATGAGAAGATTGAAATGGAATCTCTAATGGAGGTGGGATAATAGGTGTGCTGAATCTATCATCTGAGGGGAGATGTGCGTCCTCTGATATATCCTCAACAACTGTAGTAGGTAGCTCGATGACTAGAACTACAATAGTAGGCAATGCTAAAGAATAATCATGTGTGAGAGATGGAATCTAAATAGGAGGTGGAGGTGTAGAAGTCTCAACACTAGTCTCAGGAACAACACATGAGTTCAAGTGACCTGAATTCACCTCAATAGTCTCTTGTGAAGAAGGAGAGTGAGTTTCTGATAGTGGAGATGGTGGACCAAAATATGAGAAGGAATATAGGTAGGAAGAGTGATAAACAATCCCTATAGCAGCAATATTGCCAGTCTCACTATCTCTGATGTGCATTGAATCTTGTGAAAACTTAACTATCTTCCTTGTCCCATTGTGTGTAATCTGATAGATAGAGAGAAGGCTAGAGGACAAAGATGGAGCACAAAGTACATCATGAAATGTACCATCATCAATGTCAATAGAACCTTTCCCACATACAGTCATAACAATGTTGTTCCCCATCAAAATGTGTGGAGTAGGGGAAGCCTCAAAAGAAGAGAACAAATCTTGAGAAGATGCCATATGGTGTGAAGCAACTGAATCTAGTAACCATCTAGAAGAGGGTGGAATAGCAGTTGCACATATTGCATGGCCCTTTCCTATATCTTTACCATATGACTTAGATGATTATGATGAAGATGATTTCTGAGAAGTAGAAGGAATATCAATGTTTCTCTTTGGAAGGAGAGAAGTCAAATCTAAAACCTATTTGGCATAGCCATCTAACTTCTTCTCATAGCAATGTGACTCATCATGATTGGGCTTATTACAATAAGCACACTTCAATATTTCTGGCTTTGGTTTACCCCACTTAGGAGGAGGTGGCCCTGATGAACTGTGAGTGCTAGAATAAGTCCGAGACTCTACAGAATGAGATTTTTGTGTCTTCTCCTTCATCCATGAAGATGGCAGAGCTACCAATGCATAAGTTTGTGATCCTGTGAGAGAATCCAACTGAGCGAGCTTAGCCTTCTCTCGAGTCAAATGATCACAAAAAACCTCAAAGGATGGCATGGTAAATATATTACCTAAAGCATCTTTGGTGGAATAGAAGGTAGAAGCAAAAATTTGAAAGTTTCCACGAAGCTTAGAAAGAATGAGACAGATGCACTTAGTGTCAGTCTTGGTTCTCCCACAACCTTGCAATAAAGATTTCTATTGATTGAACTTCATCAAGAAGTCCTCAATGGAAGGAAAAGAATTCGATACAAGAGAGGTAAGATCTACCTCAATCTGAAGTGCCCTGAACTCATTCACTATACTGAACAAGCCTTCAAGCTTGGTTCACATAGCTAGAGGGGTATTGCACCCATCAAGATGAAAATGTAGACTATTGAATACCTATAAAGAAATCAACCCCATTGCCTCATCAATTTTGTTCCTATGCTACAAAGTCTAATATTGACTCTAAAATACTGGTTGCATTATATCTAAACAAAACCACAACCGTTTTGATTGGAGAAGCTGTGTCATCAAGGTCTTCAATGTGTGATAGTTATGAGGGGTCAAAGTTATAGACAAGAAGAGGTCTCAGCCATTGTTTTAGAAGGTGTTGGATTTTTTTTTTGAAAATGTCATGGTTTACTGATGAAAATAACAAAAAAAATAATACAAAACACTCCCCACAATACAAAAAATGAACCTCGATTGCTAGAAGGAATGCATAAACAAGAAGAGAGAAAAAAGATTTAGTTACAGTATCAAATGTACCTTTGAGAAATACTAACAAAAATAGTAGTGAATCTGGATAGGTCTCAAGAAGATCTTTTCGACTCTTTTTCTAGAACAAACAATGGAGCTATAACGAACAAGTTATGCCCCCCGAAAGATTGAAGACATCAATGGACTTCAAGTGCACAAAAAGGTACCAAAATGGAAAAAAATGCCAAAAAATTCCTACACCATTATCTTTATCTCTAAATCAACTTTCTGGTACTTCTTTCAAATTGAAAAAAGACCCTTGTATGCTCAAGATATTGCGAAAAAACCAACAAGGCCCCCAGAATGAGAAGAAAATATTTATTTTTTTTATTAAAAAAAATAAAAAAAATTCACCAACGTGGTGGTGGTGCTCTGGCGATGCATTGGTGGCTCGCCAGTAGGGTGGTGCTACAGGAGGTGGTGGGAGAGCAGCACTGCAAGCGAAGGTGGTGCGTGGGCCCTGGAACAACGACGTGATGGCTAGCTACTAGCAGTGACTGCAACGGTTAACTAACCATGGCAATCAAAAAAATCATCTTTTTAATATTTTTTGCAATTTTTGTTTAAAAAACCCACCTCAGAGTGCGTGCAAAGGTCGTATGACCCTATTATGTAAAATTTTTTTTGCCTCCCAAGTCAACTTTGTCCAAAATCGATAAACTTTATATGGAAATGAGGGTTTTGATGCCTTCTAAATCCAACAGTGACGTCTGTTTGGCCTCAAATTACTCCAAAAATCAGATACCCCCTATTTTCACAAAAAAAAAAACCAAAAAAATACTAGATCTATTTTGTCAAACCCTCGTTCTTCTTTTTCTTCAGACAAGAATAGGCAACTGTAGGCAAGGCTCTTATACCATGTAGAATTTGATGATGAATAAATTCATAGATCCCTAGATATCTTGCATGCAAATAACTTGTTACAAGGAAGAAAGAAAGGCAAGGAGAGAGAAGGGTTTTCTCAATAAACAAAAAGATTGAATTTACTTGTGCAAAATAGAATGAATGAATTTACAACCGATCAATCCTTATGAAGGAGATCAAAACCCTAAAAGGGAAACCCTTAGAGGTAAATGACATTTAATGATTACTAATTAATTATTAAATGGAAATGCAAGGTGCATAAAGTAAAATATTCAGAAGGGGGTCAAGTTAATTTAATAAATTAAATTAAATTAACCTTTTACTCTAACAAAATTGACCCACGTTCTCCTAAAAGATATCAGTAAGTAATTTTCAGATCCAAAGTTACATTTTCGATATCTTGCTCCTGTATATAAGAAAAAAATATTATTATTTTGTTGGGGGAGGGCTTGCCTTAGTCAAGCCCTAGATTAAGGAATCAACCTTGGAACGAAATGAAATGAAATGTAAAGCATATAGGGAGGCAATGTACAAATGTAAATATTCACCTTGGTTGATGAAACCCTTATCAATAAGGATTTTGCACTACTTGAATATCGTAAATGTTGTATTTGCAATGAAGGATGTATAAAATCTCCACAAAGGCAATGTATCTACCAAAATCACATCAAGGAGCCATGGATGTTGTGCACCAAATAAGAAGAAGATGAATGCCACAATGTAGATCTCATCTCTTGAAGTCTAAAAATATACTAGATCTTGAAGATGAAATGTTCACAACGGATTAGGGTGTTTTTTAGTGGTGAATATTCATAATTTTGTGAATTTTAGAATTTTTTTGCTACTAATTTGGCTAATAATTTAATATTTAATGTAACCTAAATCACCGCATTTTTATTAAATTTAGCTCTAAAATATGTAAAATTGCTCAATTTTTTTAAAATTAAAATATTTAAACTCGAAGATTCACCATAATATTTGATACATGATTAGAATTGATTCACCTAAATATTATATATTATCGAAGAAATTAAAATTAGTTCACCAATAATTATCATAATTATTAGTTACTTTAGGGATATATTACCAATATTTAGTTTTCACTATTGATTTAAAATCTAATGTAATTATCCTCATAATTTCCATGAGATAAAACATGTTCAATTTTGATTTGTAATATTCCATGACAATTAGTGAACTTTCTATTATTATTGAGATTTGCCAATATTTTCTAGTCAAATTATGATTCCAAAATAATCGCCAATGTCTACATTCCTTTTTTGTATCAGGCAATGATCAGAGTTTTTCTTTTTTGGTTCTTTTCTCTGGGAGCTTTTTTGAACCAGTTATTATTATTAATATAAATATAATGTTTTGCCAATTTTTTTTTTTTAAATTAAAAAAAATTGAGAGATTTGCCAATAATTTATATCTTTTTCTGGAGGGAGGTTTCTGATAGTTTACCCTGCAACGGATCCTTGAACCTTGAATGCTTGATGGATGCCTTACAAAATTTTATATGCATTTTTCCTAGGAGGGGCAATTTGTTTCTTTTGAATAGTATTAATTTTCAATTTTCTAGAAAGGTATGAGAATGGTGATGATTATGGGTCACCATTTAATATTCATCCTCAAAGAGATGATTTTGAAAGAGATATAAATCTATTCTTTCATAATGAATCACTGGATCTATAATACTAGAAGGATTATAAATTTCTTTCTATTAAGAAGATTCTTTATTATTCTCAACCTTTATAGGAGGGTCATTCGACTTATTACTAATTTGATTACTAGCATTAGGGTGAGAACCCTTGCTAGCATTATGCAAGACAACACCCTTGTGTATGTTCTTTAGAAGAGGGTATTCTCTCCTCGTATGATTGTTAAGCTTGTAGTGGAAGAAAGCATTGAGATTACCAAGTAGGGGGATATTCCACAAATAATTTTCATCTTCCAACTTTAGAGTGATGGTTTCAACAACAAAAAATTATGGTCATTATAAACAAGGTGTAATTTATGGGTTTTCTCTATGATTGACCATGAGGAAAGGGCTCACTATGCATCTTACCACTCATGCAACCATTGCATATAATTTTGGAATGAACAATGTTAGGTGATCCATCGGCAATGTCTTCATTTTGCATCAACAAAATATAAGCAAAATTTGAATGCCCAAGTCTTTCATTCTTGTTAGTGAACAAATTTTTCCTTCAAATAAATATAGAATTTATGACTTAAGATTCCCAAAAAGAAAGATAAACATGTTGAATTTGATGAAAGATCAACCCCATAGATCCCAAGAATTACTTCCATGCAAACACCAGTCATAGAAAGAGAGAAGCAAAAGCTATGGAGGCTAGAATTTCTAGATCCACATATGAGATATTCTTGATGAGTAAATTAGAGATTACTATTATAAAAAGTGAATGAATGCAAAAAGAGAGATCAATCCTTATAAAAGGAGATCAAAACCCTAACAGATAAAACCTAGGTTGCATGAAAATAATTAATAAAAGAATTAATTATTATATGCCCAGAGTTTAGCTTAAGTAAACTAGAGATAATAATTGACTTAATAATTAAATCAATATGATTTAATTAATAAGAAACTTGATTACTCTAACACCCCCCCCTTAAGATAAACTTAGGGAGTAGCTAAAAACCTAGAAACTATTGTTGAAAGTAAATTTGGGTCCTCGAAAAACAAGGCCTGTTGAGGTACCCAAGCACAACCAAATCTTTGTAAAGAGGAGAAAGAGAGAAAACCACACGAGAAAAACCCTACTCCAAAAAGAGATGGAAATAATGCTAAAAATAACTAGTGAAGGACTAAAGAAGCCTCCAAACTAGGGAATATCCCAAAAGATGATCATGAAGAACACCATTGAAGCATGAAGCTGCAAACACTCCCAAACTATTAATCTGAAGAATCTCCACTGTATAGAACATGACCAAGTAGAGAAGACTAAGTCTGAAGAGATGATCAATCAAAGATGGAAGGTATATTCATGGCCTCCAAAAAAAGGAATGAAAGAATGTCTATATGGTAAATGATCCATCTCACCAAAATGCATAGACCTATCCAACCACTGCAATCACCTAGTATATAGGATCAAATACTGAATACATAGCTCATTCCATTGAACCAAGAAAGAAATAGAACCAAAATATCCCCCCTATAATGTTGAGAGGTAAGACATGAATGCTGAAACCAAATGCAATATCTCCTGTAGAAAGAAGAACTAGGAACATCGAGAGTGCAAAAGAAGTACAAACACCTATAATGGCACGTGTCATCAACACATCATGAGGCTAATATCTTGGAAGGAATACTCACTTAACAAAGGAAGATGGAGAATATGGCCAACATGAAACCCCCCAAGAAACTTTATAATGTAGTGCGAGTACAACAAAACATAAAGATGTGCAATATCTTGAAATACAATAGAGTGGCACTTTATCTCGGCGCGTTTGCAAAAATACTACACAAAGATGTCAACAAAGATTAAAAGAAACATAAGGCTGATACAAGAGATAGTAAAATCCATGAAAAGTCATATGAAGCAACAAAATTGATCCTCAAACTTGAAACAACCAAGATATCCACTAGAATGAAAAAACGTAAAAGATTGAATAGAATGTGGTTGGAGAAGAATCTGGAAAAACAACTAGCATCACTGGAAATAGCTCTCAAAGACTTTTCCAATGATATAAAGAATTCCCAAATCAGAGATCAGATGCTCAAGATAAGTCTCCTAGAGTAAAAAATAGAACTCTTGCCTTTGACAGCAAAAACAACCATAAAAAAACACCAAAACTAAAAATAACCTGCAAAAATGGGCTCGGGACCATTTTTCCAATGATATATTGTTTGTGAAAGATGGAGTCTGGATGAGAAAGTTAAAACCAAAAAAAATTTCTCCCAAGTTTTGTGCCAAAATGCCTCAAAAAGCATGCCTACCAATACCAAAAATTACCTTAGTTTTCATGTCAAACTACATTGATTTTCACGTGAAAACATTTCAATTTGTATGCCAAAAATCTCAATTTTTGTGCAAAAAACTCATTTTTTGTGCCAAAAAATCTTGATTTGTGTGCAAAAAAAAGGATTTGCATAACAAAAAATCTTGATTTTTGTACCTAAAATCTCGATTTGTGAACAAAAAAAACTTAAAATCATTGCCTCAGGAAATGTGCGCAATCAAGTAGCAATTTGTTTTGCCTTAGATTCCAACTGTGTCCAAATTGGACAAAATTTATATGAAAATTGGGGTTTTTGGGTGCTCTGATCTCAACAGTGAGGTTTGTTTGCACTCAAAGTGCACTGAAAAGAGGTGACCCCCCAAATCCAATACAAAAAAAACTCTAAAAAATGAAACCCTTTGAAAGCAAAAACAAAGATCTAGAAGCCAAGCCAAATCTCTCATAAATAGAACACGGCCATGAAGATCTGGAGCTTTAATACCATGTTGAAGTTGATTAAAGATCAACCCCATAGCTCCCAAGAATCACCTACATGCAAACACCTATCACAGAAAGAGAGAAGCAAAAGCTATGGAGGTTGGAATTCCTAGATCCACATATGAGACATTCTTGATGAGAAAAAAGGATATTACTATTATCAAAAGTGAATGAATATACAAAGAGAGATCAATACTTATAAAAGGAGATCAAAACCCTAATAAGTAAAACCTAGGTTGCATGAAAATAATTAATAAAATAATTAATTATTATATGCCCAAAGTTTAGCTTAAGTAAACTAGAGATAATAAGTGACTTAATAATTAAATCAATATGATTTAATTAATAAGAAAATACTTTATTACTTTAAAAAAAGAACACTAACAGTTGGAGAAGTTATCATTCGATGATAACTTTCCTCTAAATTTTGGAGGTTTAGCTCCCTCTTAACAATATTTTCTATGAATGAAACACATGATTTTCTTTTTAGAAGAAAGTAGAAAAGATAATAACATCTACTCATAACCATGAAAATAAATATGAAATATCAAAAGATATTAAGATAAATGCAAAAATCCCACCACCTTCATACTCATAGATAAAAAAAAAAAAAAGGAAGAGCACAAACCCTTTTTAATAGATGACTTAATTAGAATTCAGAGCTTCAAAATGAAATACATACATAGTTTGCTACAACAAAATGACACTAAAAGTCATTAAGAAGAGATGCATATCATTATAATTTAAAAGAAACATTAATAGATTCATGTATCCATAAATATCTCCTTTATTCCTCATAGACCCATACCATTATACAAAATGACTATGCTAAAAAGTAAAATTTACCTTCACTTTACCATGAAAAATGAAAGAAATTCTTGTTCCCATGGTATAGGATTTTTTGGGAAAAGATAATGCCCTTTGTAGCCCCTTCTAAACTGCCAAGCTATCCTCCAAATAGAACGTATCAAAAGGAAAACATTTTTTTTCTAGATCTCTAAAAATACAGTGATTTTTTTCAATTTTGTTGTTGTTTTGGATTATAAAACATGTAGATCATGAAGAATTTTCAATTTTTGTAATGTCCCCAGTTTTTAATATAATATTTTAATTAGGTTAATTGATTGAATGGCCCTAAAATTAAATAATATCACAAGGAATTAATTAATTAAATTAATAAATTGACCAAATGGTATTAATTATTTGTAGGTGTTTTCCATGTTGACACTCTTTTGTAAACCCTCAGGACTTTTCTCTGAATGGGTATTTATGTGCAGCATGTAGGTACTTGTTAGTATGCAATTTCTAGTTGAAGTTCTTTGTTGTTTGCCATTTTGGAAGTGAGAGATCTTCCCTACTTGGTTATTCCAGTTTTAGTGGGATTAAACACTCACCCTATTCCGTTTCCTGTAATACTTTGCTTGGATCTAGAAAATCAAAGTACCATATTTGTATGTGAGTATGAATTGGAGGACATTTTTATTCAATATCTATTCATGCTTGGCATTTATTTGATGGATTTGGTGTTCTAATATTATTTGCATATGATTTTGTATTCTCTATCCAATATTTGTGCAACACCCTTCGGGCATCTTCAACCTCCCACTACAACAACCTTAGTATGTCATCCTTATTACACCCACCTTAGTTTTCCATCCACCATCTTCTATATGTCATCCACAAACTTGTCATCTGCCATCTAGCATCCTACCGTCTGTCATTTATCATTCATCATCTGCCAACCTATCATTCACCATTTACCACATACCATCTTACCATCTTCCATCTTTCATCGACTATCCATTACCCTTCATGTATGGTCATCCAATTCCTTCCATGTATGACTAACCAATTCCTTCCCTATATGACCATCCACTCTAGTTACTTCCTTGTATGACCATCCAGTTCCTTCCTTGTATGACCATCCCTTTGTTGTGATGTGGAACCTAATCAAACTTGGAGGCTTATTCAACATAGTTCCCCCCCAGATTATTTCTATAGGGGTTTGGGGGAAGTGCCCCCAAGATGGGGTCAAGGGACAACACCCCTTGCGGGGTCCTAGGGTAGCACCAAAAATGACTCTACTATTGTAAAAGGGTCTGCTACTATTTTGCTATTAGATGACTTATTCTAATCCTAATTTTGTAAGCAACAAAAGCTTGTATAAAAATCCTTAGGGTTAAGGATTTCATAGTGTATGATGAGATTGTAGCTTCTTGTAGTGGTATTGAGCTATAAGAGATTGCAGATTGTAATCACTGGATAATAATAAAATTAGAGTTGCGGTTGGTGGACGTAGTCCAAGCATTGGGTGAACCATAAAATCCTTGTGTCTTGTGTTCTTTTCTCTATGATTTATTATGTTATGATATTGGTTATATTTTCATGTAACTATTGTTTCTATTTGTGCTTAATCCTAACAAGTGGTATCAAAGCTAGGTTGTCATCATTTTTTTTTGGGCCAAGACTATCATCATTTTTTTAAGCTATCCTCTATAGGAAGGTCTCACGATTGAGTGGGAGTCTCACGATTGAGTGGGAATGATGATAGATGAGAGTAAACTAAAGGTTGAGAAGTTTAATGGGTAAAACTTTTAGTTATGGAAAATCTAAATGGAGGACTATCTTTATCAGAAGGATTTAAGGTGGCCATTGGAAGGTGTATCGTCTTAAAATGGAAGCACTTCCATGTTAAGTGTTTAGCCCTCTCAGTAAGTGGTATGGGGTCATCTAAAGTGCCTTGAATGGGTCTTTGCATGGATCTGGTTATTTTTCCCCTATTCTGCTTCTCTCTTTCTCTATTTCCAACCTATTTTTGACAACTTTCTCTGTGAAACTGAGGAATTTGACATTTTGGGTCAAGAATGACCTTTTAGGTCAAAGTCAACCTCAACCTTGACCTAGGTCAAGGATGACCTTGACCCTAACCTAGGGCAGGGTCAACCTCGTCCTTGGCCAAAAGTCTAATTTTTAATTTCTGGGAGTTTCAAGATATCGGGCTTTGGTTAGTTTTTTTTTCCTGCTTCTGGATCAACTGTTTTGGTTTTTGAAATGGTAGAATCTTAAATTGAATTTAATCTAGGTCCATTCATAGGGGTTAAGGTTAATTGGGATTTAATGCTCCCATGTCAGCCTTCTCTAGGAGATTGTGCCCTAGATCTCTATATAAGGAAGCCTCCTCTCATTTTTCTCTAAGATACATTGTGACATTAGACAAACTATTACCTTCCTACATCCATTATTCTATGAAGTGAATATCTACTAAGTATTCAAGTGTTCAATCATTCAAGATCCAATTCATCAAGGAGGACCATTGTTAGCTATTGAAGGGTTCAATCTCTATGCAGCCCTCTTGTTGAAGATTTCTCCATCCGCATTCATCCAAGCCTTTTCCTATGTAAAGATACATTCAAAATTGGTGATGAAAATCTAATGCCATTTATTTGAGACATCCTACATGGATTTCTACATTTATTTGGAGCATCTCTACTTGTGGATTCAAGGATTTGAATCCTCCGCAAGGATTTCAATATAAGCAAGGTGGATAGTTCCATTTAATTTGTTTATTTATATTGTAATTTCAATTACATTTCAAGATTGATTCCAAAATGAGGTTTGACCAAGACAAACCCCCCATGCAAACAAACAAACCACTTTTCTTACAGATATAGGTGTGGAACAACAAATTAAAGAGCAGATTTGGACACCCTTTTCATCAAACTTGCGAGTTCTGTGAATAGAAATTTCATTGGAGTTGTGTAGGTCAAGGTTGAATTTTCAAGGTACAATTGTGCCATGAGGTAAGATTGTGCCCCTCTATCTAGGTCAAGGTCGATCTCCTTTCAAAAGGACAATTTTTTTTTGTGTTTTCTCTGTCTCGACATTTCCAGTCCAGAATAGATTGTAGAATTCCCTGAAACTGTACATAGACACCAGAAATCAACATTTTTTAGATGTATCCCACTTCAAGATTAGTATTTTTCTTTTATCTATTTCAATATTTAAGCACATACTTCTCAAATAGGAAGACCATAGGATCTTCTTTCTCTCTATTCTCCATTGCATGATCCATTTGTGCATTGATCACTTTCTTGTGATTAATCAATTTGGATCATTCCTTTTGGGAATTTGGGTTGAGAATAGGTTCTATTTTATTCCTATTCATTTTGGTGAACTCGACATGCTTACCACCTATATTTTGTGGAAGTAGGTGCCCTATTGTATTTTGCGGTGTTAAATTTCATTTTTTTAAGGTCTTTTCTTGCTTTAAGATTAGATTTAGTTTATGATCTTGCATTTTAAAATTCAAAAATACAAATTTTATTTTGTAAAATATCTTTGAAAAGACAAAAATATTTATTTCTTTATGTTTTATTAGTTTAGTTCATTTGCATTGCATTGGTTTATGAGCTTTATTACTTCTAGTCCTACTTCTAATCTTAGGGTTAGACGCAATTGTACACTTATGGGTACCTTTGAGCCTAAGTCTTCTTCTCCTTTCCTTAGGATTTCGGGTGAGACTTTGATTCTTCCTAATTCTAATCCTCTTATGGAGAAAAAATCTTCTCACTCATCTCATGATGACGATGATTCTTTAAGAGTTCCTCCTGAACAAGTCCAAAAACTTTCAACTAAACTTGATAAAATGGTTAATTGGCTTATTCAAGAAGACCATAATCAAGATTCTATTCAAGCTATAGAGGCTCTTAAGAAAGTTCTTCATGATAGTGATCAAGGTGTTAATTTCTTGTGTGGTATTACTCACCTTTTGCATTCCACTATTAAACCTTTAGCTCAAGAAGCTCAATATTTAGGGTTGATTCCTCTTGTCACTAGTGTCGAACCTTCTTTTGTTCCATTCCCTAGTATTCCTACCTATACTCCTTCTTTAGTGACTGCCACGGTTCCCTCTATGAATGTTCCTCTTGTGTCCCTTCCTATCTCACAACCTTATTATCATCATGTTCCTTTTACTTATTCTACTCCTCTGCTAGCTATAGTTCCTAGTGTTCCTCATATTGTTTCTTCCATTCCTACAACTTCTTACACTTTACCTAGTGTTTCTAATGTTACTATTCCTCCTATTTCCTCTCATGATTTGACATTACTTAATTTGACTCAAACTATGTCATCTTTACAACAACAACTTGCATCCTTGACTCAAAACAAGTTTAGTATTCCTATGTGTGACATGGGAAGTCCTTTTTCCCAAGATATTATTCGTACTCTCGTTCCTCAGCAAGTCGATATGCCTCATCTTGAGAATTATAATGATAAGGGAGACCCTAGTCACAATGTTAAAATATTCCAAATCCTTTGTAGTGATTATGATCATGATCATAGGATTTTAACTAAGTTGTCTACTCGTACTTTTCATGATAAGGCATTACATTCATTTCCACAACTTGCCAATACTTTTATTCAACAATTTCAAAACAACATTGGCCAGAAAGTGTCTTTGATTGATTTGATGCATTGCAAACAAAATTCTAAAGAAAAATTGACTGGATTTATTGGTAGATTTAAGCATTTATATGCTCAGACTCCCTATCCTATTTCTAATATTGAAATTCAATGTATGTTTATTTCAAATTTGCAAAAGGATATTAGAGATAAGATTTTGCTTATTGAATTTACTTCTTTCTAACAACTTTGTGCAACGCTTCATCATTATCAATTACAAGTGAGTCAATTTGAGAGCACCACTCCAATGACTCCTATTCTTGTTGATAAAAGTGATGCTACTCCTAATCCAAATAACGGTCAAAAATTCAACAACTATGTCAAGATAAATAAACAAGAAAATGTAGTTGCTAATCAAGTTGTTGTTGCATCTCATAATGCCACTTCTACATCCACTTCTTTTTGATTAAATTGTACATTTACTCATCTTTCTAAATCTTTACATTCTATTATGAATAGGTTGTTAAGTACTAATATGATTACTTTTCCTCCTATTTGACCTCTTTTATCTACTACAATGGCATCTCAATATTTTGATTCTAAAGCTTTTTGTCAATATCATCATCAGAATGGTCATGATACTAAGAAATGTTATTCTTTAAAACATAAGATTCAAGACTTAAATTATTCTAATGCTTTATTTGTTGATAATTTTGATGGTAGTGGGACTAAGTTTGTTTCTCCTCCTAATCAAAATCTGCAAATCTATTTGAATCCTTTACCTCACCATGATACTAATAATATTTTTTAGCCATCTTCTATGGATATTGTGTATGATTCAAAGATGGATGATCTTAATCTTGTTTTTTACCAAGTGGAGCATGTGGTTCAATCTATATCTCCACCTCAACCTTAGCTTCAATCTCAATTTTTGGCTCAACCTCAACTGAAACCTAAGCCTATATTAAAGCCTTAACCTAAAACTTGACAACAACCTAAGAAAAAATTACCTTGGGAACTTTTCACTACCTTTGATGATTCTGAGACTATTAAAGCTCCTGATGGCCCCCTTTATATTTATGCTAAGATTGCTAAGATGCTCACTGATGGTTGCCTTGTTGATCCTACCTCCTTAGCCAATATTATTATAGAAGAAAATATTTTTATGAAAGGATTGCAACATGATTTTTATGATAAGTTGGATGTGTGGGTTCAAACTTGTAATGGTTTTCTTTATCCATCATTTCGTTATATTGATTTACTAGTTGAACTTTGTGGAAAAACTATGAACATTACCCTTTTTGTTGTTCCTACTTCTGATCAGTTTCAAGTTAAGCTTAGTTTTCCATGGTTAAATGACATGCATGTTGTTGCTTCACCTATATCAAGATTTTTGGTTCAAAAATTGAGATTTTTGCACATTTCTCGAGGTAGAAATTTTGTGATTTTGGCATAAAAATCAAGATTTTTTTGGTATCCAAATTGAGATTTTTGCACACAAATTGAAATGGATTTTGTATGAAATTGGTATGCTTCCTGATGTAATTTTGATACTTGTGGGCACACTTTTCGAGACATTTTGGACAAAATCTTGAGGCAATAATTTTTTTTTGCTTTTCTAGTGCTTTTTTGATCTGCATGTGGTTTTTTGGCCATAACTTGCTCATTCGAACTCCATTTTTCATTTTGAAAAAAGCGTTGAAAAGATGATTCTGAGCCTATCGTGATGGTGCAGTTTATTTGGATTTTTCATGCTATTTGGTGGATTGTTTTGGCTATCAGATTTAGAAGTTCTATTTTGCACTTCGAGAGACATTTTGAGACATTCTATTTTCCAAATTCTGCTCCAGGCACATGCCATTTAGTGTTTTTCTTTTCTACATTCTGAAGGATATCTTGGTTATTTTAGGTCTAGAGATTGATTTGTTTTGTTTTTGATGTTTTTTTCATGGGTTGTACTAGCTATTGTATTAGTTTTACATCTCTTTTGATCTTTGTTGACATCCTTTTGTAGTATTTTTGCAAATGCATTGAGATAAAGTGCCACTCTATTCCATTTTAGGATCTTGCACATCTTTGTGTTTTTTTGTACTTGCACTACATTATAAAGTGCCTTGGGGGGTTTCATGTTGACCATATTCTCCATCTTCCTTTGATAAGTGAGTGTTCCTTCCATGAAATTAGCCTCATGATGTGTCGATGACACATGCCATTTGTAGATGCTCAAAAATGGTTCACATCTACGACCTCATCACTTCTTCATACTAATTTGTCCCATTTTCTCATTCTACTAACTTTGATCTTTTGGCCAGATTGACCATATTTTGTCATTTGTATCCCCTTTCATATCAATTTCATAGCAACTCGGAATCATATCAAATCAACTTGAAATCATATCAAATCAACTCAGAATCACCCCAAATCAACTCAAAATCACTCAAAATTGGTCCTAATCAACCCAAAACATATCAAACATCCCAAATCAATCATCATTTATCTACTCCTAGGCATTGTTGTGGCTTTCAGTGTCTTGGAAACCTATCAACTTATCAATCTTATCAATTTGACCTTAGTACTGTCATGACTCTTAGTACTAGGTCAAAATATCATTCATGTCATTAAATATTTCATGTTGTTGAGGCTTTCAATGTCAAATCATGGCATCATCAACCATTTTAATAATATTGACACTATCCATCAATGTTATTATGACCAAACCTTATCAATCAATTTCAATCCTGTAGCATTTACAATGTCGGTTAAATGTAACATATCAATTTATTCATGTCATGTGTCCTTGGCATGTTATCAATTTCAACCTATCAATTAATTTGACCATGGTTTTGGTCTACCTTTTCATCATCTTATTTGATATCCATCATTGTCACACTTTCATCAAAGGATACGGTCACATTCATTTAATCAATTTGGCCAATCATCTACTAATTTTCTCTATAGGATTAAATAACCCATAATTTAATTCTATTATTCTCATTAATTATTCTTCCTGATTATCATCCTCAATTAATTAATTTTATTAATTAATTGATTCATTATCTGCAAACCATGGAAATTTACAATTTCTTAAGTTCTATCTTCCATCATTAATTCCATTTTCTACTAATTCTTATTTTGTGGAATAAAAGGATTTTTAATTCAAATATTCCATAAAATATTGCATCATCATGACACTTGGATGTGACACCTCGTGGATCCTCCTTTGACACTTGGCTGAGACTTGTCATAATCAAATATTATTACCTCTTACACATGTCCCTATTTGGCTTATTCGTCATAGATTCTTGGCTTTAAGTGGGTTGAGGAATCTTATGATGTGTCATAGATTCTCTTTCAAATTTAAGTCTCATGTGTCATAGAATCCTACTTTTGGCATATTCTGTCATATGCGTCATAGGAATCTCTTGCCACATCGCATGTCTGTGGGTGACAAATCCAATGTTCTCACCCTACATGAAAATTATAAAATGGTCACCCTTCCTCTCATTTCAGGGCTAGAATGCTCAAGTCTTGAGTCCTTGAATCTTTGAGTTTTTGAGTCTCTACTTCTTTGCATGTTGCATTCTCTCTCTCTCATAAAATCACACTTCAAGTATTCTCATGGCATTATCACTATGATAGGCTTTTGCTTCAATCTTTTGTGCACTATAGGAAAATTGGAGCTACAATAATTTGGAGAAGAAAGAAGGACATGGGAGCTACAAACGAAAAAGGGGGTTTCTACTGCTTTCTCTATTAGTTTGGCTTTCATGGTAGACTAGTGGGTGCTAACGTATGATTATTGAGTTTTGTGATTTTCCCATAGTATGTTATGCTTTTAGCCCATTTTATGGTCCTACATTTGGTGAACCCGACGTGAACATGCATATCTAACTTGGGTTTTCTTGTTTGTGCTTGTAGGTGCAAGGAAGGAGCTCACTTGGAAGGGTATAATGACTATCTGCTCTTCCTTTTCACACATAGATTAATTAGGGGGGCTAGTAAAATGCTTATATGCTGTTGTTTCATACATTCTATTAGCTTGCTATCCTAGGGCGCACTCTGCTCTATCAGGGCGCACTTGGGACCCCTAGGAGCAGTTTTAGGAGCCCTGAAGACACCAAAGCCTCTTGCTGCTATTTCCAACTTACCAACTGCAACCATCTAGGCCCCAACTATGTCATTGATGCACTCTGCACTATTTGGGCACACTTGGGAGTGTAGCTCTAAAAATTTCAGTTTTTGGGTCTTGACTAGGCACCCATTTCCCCACACCCTGCACCTGACTTCCCAACTGCGCCCTAAAACTAACAACTACACCCAACTAGGCCCCAACTATGTCATTGACATAGTCTACACTGTCTGGGTGCACTTGGGGATGTTCAAAGCCATTTTGGCCTTCTAGGGAGCAATTTTCACTGTCAGAGCACACCTAGGTTCACAGTAAGCACATGCACCAATCAAAATCTGCATTTCAAGTTCCTATCACTCTCTAGGACATAGATTAGGTGATTTTTGTGTTACTGATGGTCTATTTGTAGCATGTGGCAATCGTGGGATGAAGACATGATCATAAACTACTAATGCTTTGTTTTCAGGACGTTGTCGAAGACTTTGTGTGTCTTTTAAAACTGTGTGTGGATTTCCTAGATTAGATAACATTTCATTTGGTGCTTAAAAAGAACCTTTTTCTTTTCTGCCTGGCATGTCTACGGTGTTAGATCCCTAGGAGTTGCATTGGACGTATCCTCTCCCCTTGCCATTCATGGATCTTGGGTGTAAGATAAATTCGTGTAACTTCTATAGGAGGCCTGCCTTGGACCAAGATACTTGATATTGGGTATGCCAGGGTACAACCTCAGAGTGGTAATGGGCCAAAGCCAGCTCAATGTTCCAGCCACTATATAAAACTTGATTACAATGAAAGTTATGTCAGCGATATTGCTGCATGATAGCCCTCCTCTAGTACCCTTGTGGTGCATCAAACCCCAGTTCTCAGGGCTAGAGACCTTCTACAAAATTTTATCATTCACTTGCTGAACGGAATGCCCTTACTAAAAACCATGTTTTAGTGGCCAAAATCCTTTCTATCCACTAGCTCAAGGGGTCACCCATGCCTGTGAAGACATCCTACATTCTTGTGGTCCTTAGTAGAGGCAACGGTCCCTTGGGAAGTCATGCCCCTTGGAAAGCGGATCTTGGTAGCCTCGAGAAGTGAGTGCGCTGTAAGGGGGAGCCTGTGGTGCCAAGATCCTAGGTTGTCCACTCTAGATAAGTGTGGCTAAACTTTGGTTCAAGTAGGAATTCAGTGGATACAGTCCTAAAAGCCTAGGTTTTGGTGTGTTTGTTAACTTTTACAACAACTATTCTTGTCTTAATGTGTCTTGCGTGTGTGTAAAACATAATCAAGATAAAAGCCAAACTGTTAAATTTACACCTTGGATATCATTTGAACTTTTCAAAACCTCACACATTGCCAAAACATTTCAACCTTATCAAACTTTGCAAACATTGATTCAACACACTCGAACCTTGGAAAACATGGCGACTTGTGCTCTTAAATGTGCTTGGCAAAATGTAGATCTCATATTTGCATAGATTTCACTTGCATTCACCCTAGTCCAAGCTTCATTCTTGCATCATATAGACTTCATATTGCACCTTTTAGTCGTCATTTAGTATTTATTACTTTTCATATTGCATCCATTTAGGTTCAGTTTTACTTTCCTTAGTTTTTGCATTCCCATCTTAGAATCAACACTTTGCATTCACCACCTTGCATCTTTGCATACTTATCCATCATATTGACCACTTTATCCATAATTTTGGGTGTCCTAATCATCATTTTGAGCATCCAAATTGGCCCTAACACTGTCCTCTACCATTTACCTCTCTATAACAGCAATCCTAAAACCATAGCTTCCAAAATTGCCTCAGTTTTAGCCCAGCTTACCAACTGCGCCTAGAAACTACCAACTGCACCCAACTAGGCCCCAACTATGTCATTGAAATAGTCTACACTATTTGGGCACACTTGATGGTCTTGAGATCTAGTTTTGGGTTCCTGATAACATTTTGGGGCTTCAACAGTGTCCTTAGGTACCTGGTTAGCCCCCCTTGCACTAGCTTGCCCAGATCTGCATTCTACAGCACCTAATCATAATAACCTTCACTTAAGACATCATTCTATACATTATCAGCTTCATTTTTCATCTCCCAAACCATCCTAACATTAACCCTATCATCTTGGCTTCCTGGCATGTCAGTTTGGTAACCATACCCCTCAAAATCAGCAAATGTTCTTCCTAGCTTACCAACTGCGCCTAGAAACTACCAACTGTGTCAAAACTGGTTCCAAGTGCATCAATGATGTAGTTGGTACTATTAGGGTGCACTTGGAACTGTTAGGGTTCACTTGGGTACCTGCATAACCATTTTGGGCCTCCGAACTGCACTTTAGGACCCCAAAACTGCATCTAGGAGCCTCTAGACCTACCCATTCTGCACTTGACCCAAAACCGTATCCTGCACCCAAAATCCCCTTTTTCATCATATGAATTATCCATATTACATATCCACTCAGCATCACCATCATTTTGAGTCCTCAAAATGTCATTTTGAACCCCCAAAACCTTTGAATTTAGTCAAAAATCTAAACAAAGTATGTGTCTTAGAGTATCTCCTAGTGTTGACGGATAATGGATCTTCACTAGTCTTTTTATCTTTTCTTATCATTTTATTGGGTCAAAATATATCTATGGCTTGATAGATTTGACCTTGTCATCTTTTATCAATTTGGTCTTTTCATCTTTTATCAGTTTTTGGTCAAGATCCAAAGTCCTTTATCACAAGGTTAAACTCTTAGGCAAAATACTTTCAAAAGGTTTTATCTAAGTTCAAAAATTTCCATATACCCTTGTCATAAAATAATCATATCCCTAGCATCCCCAAACATCATTTTGACTTACCCTAGTGGTATATCCCTTTCATATTGCATTGATCAAAATCCTTAACATCATTTTCACTACCAAACCCTATCAAATTGTCCATCAACAAAATTACCTTCTTGGGCATTTACCCTCATTTTGCATGTCCCAAAAGTCATTGTGAACCCTAGAACATAATTCTTTACATGATACACCTTGCATACATCAACCTTTAGTACCCTTAACAAGTCCAAAACATAACCCTAATTATCATTTTGCATACCTTAGAGTCATTTTCATCCCCTCTAGTCAAACTCCAAAACATCACCTTGCATTTGCATTTGCATAATATCCCTAGGAAATTTTCACTTTGCACATCAAAACCCTAATTAATTTAGCATTTCCTCACATTTCATAACATTCTTAAACAATTAAAAATCCCAAAAACACTCATATCTTGCATACCCACCACTCTTTGCACTCTTAGATATCATGCCAACACTTACTAGGAGACAAGCAGCTCAGAGACTAGAGGAACTCTATCAACCTTTTTTTTCTAAGGCACAAGCACCACCAAAACCTCACCAAAAAAAAATAAAGAGCAAGAAAATCCAACAAACCTTTGACAAAGACCAAATTGAGGCATCACAACCATTACTATCAGACCCTTTGAATATGTATCCGCAAGATCCTCATAATGAAGCTATGGCACAACAAACCTTGAACAATGCACCTATCATGAGATTTCCTCCAAACACTTCCCCCACACATGGGATGGTTCAATGGAGTCCTAACTTTGAACCTATATTCATGCCAATGCCACCAGGAGAAGGAAGTGTACCAACCTCACCTGAAGATGAACAATTACATTCATTTGAATTCAGCTAACCTAACACATCAAACATACAACAAGGTATTGTACACCTAAGTGATGAATCTGATACTAATTATGGCATCATTGATGAAGAAATGGCTAGGGCATGTCAAGGAAAAAGTTTTCGCAAGAACTTCAAACGTTTGGCAGCTCAAGAAATTGTCAAATTTAATCCAAACTTGGAAGGTCCTAGGTCCAAAAATCAAACCAACACAACAATTGAAAACATCCAACCCATGATAAATTTGGACTTAGACAAGGGAAAACAACCTTTGGAGTTTTCAAACACAATAATGGCACCTATAAGATCCCATCAAGAACCAACAATTGAAATCCTCCAAAGTACATTTGAACACATCAATGTTAACCCCTTGTTTGATGAAATACCACCAATACCTAAACACCACAAAAGGACATTAAGACTTGATTTTAGTCACATGATGCAACAACAAGATGCACCTAAAGGGACCCGTGCTCTAGGGATGCCGGACATACCTTCTTTGGAGGAAAATCAACAAAGTACATCTTTGCTTCTAACTTTACCCTGTGCTACAACATCAAACACTATGGAGCCTCTCATAAATACAACATGTGAAACATCAAGTGCAACCATCCCTATAGATGCACAAAGGAAAAGTCTTATTGACATTACACCCATTCCTAACAGGGACACATCTCATAGTCAAGTCAATATGATGTCTCAAGTAGGAACATCTAAAACAAAAAGGTACCAAAACAACAATACAAACATGAAATTCAATTCTCAAGGACTTAGTCAACCCCCATGACAACAAAAACCTACAATGGTACAAGGACTCAACACTTCCAAGGCACAACCAAGTCTACATCCGCTTGACACAAATCCCACATATCAAAAACAACATCAAATGCAACAACAACAACCACAAGTGGGGCAAACATCCAACATTCCTAACATGCAATCCCATGTGGACCCACTTGACTTACGCACAATTTATCAAAAACAATTCGAACAACAAAAAATGATGTTTGCTAAACAACAAGAGCAACTCAAGCAACAGTTGGAATACCAAAGATGCCTTGAGCAACAAATCGCATACCAACAACATTTGTTACAACAACAACATGTGCCACAACAACATCAACACATACCTCTAGAAAAACAAGCACGCACATGGTCTCACATACAACCAAAAGAGGTATCCCAAAAAAAACCACAACACACGACACAAAAACAACACATGGTACAACAATCATAGTCAATCCAACAATAAATGCCACATCAAATACCACAACAAGTTCCCCAACAATAGGGACCTTTCTGTCTTCGAGGTGCCAACATAACTCCACCACCTAGCGACACTTCATCAAACTCATCAGACACAAAAATGTCAGAACCAAGTAGACATAGTTCTCGCCACAGCAAACGATCAACTCATAGACAAAAAAGACTTGAAGGAAAGACCATCATGCAAAACCACAATGAAGAACTATTACAACAATTCACACAACTTTCCAAACAAGTCGAGGCATTGGGAGTCCAAAAGAAACAGGCTCTATATACAGAAAGGGACCTACGTCCTAACCCATTCGATAAAAGTATGTATATGCCTCCATTCCCAAAACACTTTGAGGCTCCAAGGTTTGAAAAATACTGAGGAAAAGGAAACCCTATTGATCACATCTGAGAATTTTTTGCTTCACGCACCAAACTCAATGATGAGCCCACGTACCTTATAAGATTGTTCCCTTGTTCTCTAGGTGGGCCTACACTTGAATGGTACTCCAAACTTCCTAGTAATAAAAAATCTTGGTCAAAAATAGTAGACAAGTTTATCTCCCACTTTTCCTTTAACATCTCAAATGAGGTGAAATTTTTTGATTTGTGCTCAACTAAACAGAAGGTAGGAGAATCATTCATCACATTCTTACTACGTTGGAGGAACCTAGTTAGTCAATGCTCACTAGATATTCTTGAAGAACAACAAGTAAACTTGTGCATTGAAAACTTAGTCCCGAACTTAATGTATGAACTCAAAATCAAGAGTCCAAGCACCATTTCTAAACTAATGAAAAAAGGGGCTAGTATTGAAGATGCTCTTATCTGTAAGGGAATACTCAAGATAAACAAAGAAAACACAAACACCAACTCGTCTAATGACAAGGAAAAATTTTTCTCCAAAAACAAGAATGTCACTAATGATGGCATTGTGGATCCCCACACAATTAGCATAGCACAACCTCAATTGACTTTGAAAGGTGTAAACTGTACAAATTCACAAATCTCTAATCAAACATCAGCTCCACAATAGAAAACTAAGACTCCCACACAAGATAAACCTCGACGACATCCTAGAACCAAAGACAAGAAATTCACACCATTGGGAATACCACTTGAGACTGCATTACAACAGTTACTGAGTAATAACTTCCTGCAATTACCCCCAATCAAAGATGAGCCATTGACTAAAGCTGATTGGTGGGATGACAAAAAGTATTGTGATTACCATCGCACCAAAGGGCACAAGACTTCATCATGCTTCCAATTGAAACATGCAATAGAAGACCTTATTGATGATGGGGTAATCATAGTTGATCCATCATTGTTAGCATCCAACTCTGATCATACTATTTTCAAAGATCCTTTGGATAATCATGACAAAGAGAAACCCTCAAGTTCAAACTCAAACTCACAAGGTAATGTGAATTACACACGCACCGGCTATGACTACACCATCAATTGCTTTAATGAGTCTGACTTTCACATATCCACATTCACATTGAAGGGTAAAGACCATCATTGTGCTATCACTACACGTCGTAGAAAGATCACCCTACTTGGAGCCCCATCTAGACCTACTGCTTCTACTAGACTTGCACCCTCAAGTAAACCTACTGCTCCTACTTCATCTGATTATAGCCTTGTTGAACAAATCGAAAAAACCCTTGCACAAATATTCATTTTGGACCTACTACGTACATCTCCCCAACATCAGAAGATCTTGGATCAAGCCCTTAAAGAATCAGTAGTCCCAGATAACATTGATGTTTCCCAGTTCCAAGCCATGGTTGGGAACCTATTTTCATCACAAAATATCACTTTTTCACCCTGAGATATTCCTAAGGACAAACCTAACCATAATGATCCCCTTTATCTCGAAGTCTTCATCCATAATTCCAAACTCAGACGTGTCTTAATAGATGGAGGAGTAGGACTGAACATCTGTACTCTTAATGTTGTCAACAATTTAGGTTATTCTGAAGATGATGTGGATCCCTCTCGAAGAATCACAATAAAAGCTTATGATGATGGTGAACGCTTCTCCAAGGGCATCATTACATTACTCGTTAGAGTTCGTCTAGCTACTGAAGACACATTGTTCCATATACTAGACATCGAAATGAATTGCAACATGATACTGGGATGCCCTTGGCTTCATGCTATGAAAGCAGTCCCTTCTACATATCATCAATGTTTGAAGTTTTCCTATGACAACGTGGAGGTTACCATCCCCGACGATCCAGATCCTTTCCAGTTTTGTGCTAATCTAAGAGATGCTACTGCATTCCAAATCCTAACAAACAATGAAGCACAACCCACAAATCTCTTTAAGTATGTGGATGCCGATATACTACTTAGTAAAGCCAAGGAAAAGATGAAGATTTAAGACAATGGGTGTGGAGAGTACTTTATGTCTCAAGTCTCTCACATTAGGGAGTCACCACTTTCTCCCATCAGTACAAAGAATGATACTTCAATCAATGAGAATACATCCATATGTATTGAGAAAGCAAAAGCAGAATGAGAACCCACTTTGATATCTCCTAGCAAGTATGGACTTGGGTTTACCATCATGCAGAAACAAGGCTATGATGGCTATAGTGGTCTTGGATCTCAGAAACAAGGAATCATTGAACCTATCACTATAGAAGGACAACCTCCTAGTTTGGGGCTTGGATTTAAACCATTACAAATAGGTCCTCCTATTATTACAGTACCTATGTGTAAGACTATGGATGTTTTGAATGATGAAAAGGCATCTGAGGATATCCCACCTAAAACCAACAATCCCCTAGCCTTTGAACATAACCCCAATGACCCAGTTGAATTAGTTACCCATATATCTACCTTCAACCAAAGCCCATTCAACACTGATGATGACATCTCCTCAAGTTATCCTAAACCTTTGGATTGGGACCAACGTGGACCACCAATTTTTGATCAATTCGATGATGATGACACTCTTATAATAGAATTTGAAGGCATTATGACTGAAGATCATAAAGAAGCAATTTCTCCTAAAGAGAACACATTGGCATATTTTGGCGAGTCCACTCCACCTTCTAGTTACAAAGAAAAAAGAGAAAGAAATAACAAGCATAGGTCTCTTGGTGAAAACCGAAAGGCACCATTAGACTATAAAAAATCAAAAGCTAAGCAGCTCCCAATGATACAAAATGAAAAATATGATGCCATGAATATCAGTGTTCCAGTGTTCAACATGCCACAAAGTCTTTTAGAGCTCTCTCAATCAGTGTTCATGAGGAAGGTCATTGGTCTCAACCCTCCTAATCCTCCCTTATATCCCTTTGTTTATCCCCCAATCCAGCTACCTAATTTGTCCTATAATTAAAATTAGTCCTTTATCCAACAAGCCTTTTCATATGTCATCATCAGTGACATCCCACATGATACATCTATTGACCCAATTATCCTCAAATGCCTTGATTCGCAAGAGATAGACATTGTCTTACATATGGTACACAATGGTATCTCTCGAGGCCTTTCTAGTGGTTTGATTTTAGCTACAGACTTGGAACAAATCTTGCATAGTTATGGTCAGTCATGGATCAAGAGCTCATCAGCTAGTAGCACCAACAACAGATATCTTCTTAGCATTTGTCAGTAACATTATTGATTTCATCTAAAAGTCCTGAAAAAATATCAAAAAAATTGCAAAAAGTCCTAAAAAGATATCAAAAAAATAGTAAAAAGTATGAAAAAAGCAAAGAAAAAATTGAAAAATGTCATGAAAAAATGGATGCCTTGATGAAAACCTGGCAAACAGGCATCTTGGCACGAAAATTTGAGTTAAGAGAAAAATTCTATCCAAAAGTGAAAACCTGGCAAACAGGCGCTTTGGGCAAGTACCATGGTGAAAACCTGGCAAACAGGCACCATGTGTAATCGGTGTTGCTCCTCCATCTATCAGGATTCCATCTGGTCTTTTCCCCCTCTATTATTCCTTGATCATATCCTTCATATTGCAAGACATCCTTGGTCCCTTATCATGGCTCACGAACTGGTCAATGTCCTTTGTTACCTTGCCTAAGCATCACCAGTCTACACACACACTCTGTCATTAGCCTTTGTACATAATTTGCGTCTTGTCTGGGGGTATATTACCTACATGGTGCGTAAGTTTGAATTTGAACTGGAGGCATATCCCTAAGCACTTTTTATCCATTGGACCTATCGCATAACGGATTGGAGCTAACACTTGTTTATGCTTATATGATCTTGAAAAAATCCCTAAAAATCATAAAATGTCCTGAGAAAAATCCTAAACATTCACATAATGTCCTAAAAAAATCCTAAACATTCAAATACGATCCTGAAAAAATCTTAAACATTCACATAATGTCCTAAAAAAATCCTAAACATTCAAATATGATCTTGAAAAAATCACTAAAAATACATAATGTCCTAAAAAAATCCTAAACATTCAAATACGATCCTGAAAAAATCACTAAAAATTATAACATGTCCTGAAAAAACCCTAAAAATCATAAAATGTCCTGAAGAAACTAGTCACGCAAAAACATCAAATATCCTCAAAAACTCTAAAAATCACAAAAATCGTCAAAAATTTGCAATAAACCTTGTACATATTTACTGTGGATAACCATCCCTTTTGCATTCACACTTGCACTTTGCAGATTGAAAATCAAAGCACTACACTTTCAAGACGATCACACTATCTGAGCAATAGGAACCAATAATCAATCCAACATATCACTACGAACCTATCAACTGAATCCACAAAGAATGCTATCACATTATCAACCTGTCAAACACTATCTACACAACTAAAACATTAACAAGAATGTAATAATGGACAAGAATAGCTGTTGGCTCACGCTGTTTAGTGAGTGATTTATTTTTGCTTTATTTTTTCTTTGATCATGTCCCTATGTTACTCGATGATATAAATTGATCTATGAGAGTGGCCAGGATGGTTCATGGTCATCTTTTTCCATTTTTGTCTGTTATAATGTACCTTTGAGAGTCTGGGCCATGTACATATGCCTCAAGAAGGACAAGGTCATTCTCTGTTTGCATTGTGCTTGTTTACGCAAAAGGCTTGCATTTGCACTCTGGCCCTTTATGCCATGATGTGTTGCACTCAATTTGCTATATCAAAAAAAAGCTCCATTTGACATATAGTGCACTTTCTAGAAGAAAAAGTCTTTCCATCATACTAACATCCCCTCATCTCATCTTTCTTCTTCATCTCATTCTCCATCACCATGATCATGTCTTCTAATTCACCAAATCATCTTCATCTTGCATTCATGCATTCTTACATCATACTACATTGTCAATCACCTTTCAATGGCTTTCCACCTAGTTCAACCTTAGTCTAACATTTGTCTCATCATATTTGACCAAATACAACCATTTTTGATGATTTTCCTCATGTTATGACATCTTTCCTTCATTTTGGGCATGCACGCATAGTTTTGGGTCATTCCAAGTCCAATCGGGCTAATTCTGGGCCTTGGAGCCTTTTAGGGTGCAATCTACCCTGTCAAGGTGCAGGTGGGGTTCCCAAGTGCATCATTGACACACTTGGTAGAGTTTGGGCGCACTTGGGGACCTAGGTTATCCAGAATTGCTCCCGGAACCCCTAGGTTGCACTTCGGAGGCCACAACTTTTGCGTTTCAACTCTGATTTAGGAACCGTCAGTTGCATTGGACTCATATCTTCATTGTGAAAAAAATGAGCTATCATTTTAATTATTTGGTCACTATATGGAGTGTCAATCCTTGCAATTACTCTTGGGCTCCTAGTTGCCCCCCGTCATGTTGATTTTGGCCCCCAGAGCCTTCTCGGGCACATTTTACACTTTCTGAGACCACTTGGGCTTCCCAAGTGTGTCATTGATGTACTTGGTACAATCATGGAACACTTGGGCTTACCAAGTGCATCAATGACACACTTGGTTGAGTTTTGGGCGTAGTTGGGGACCTAGGTTATCCAAAACTACTCCTGGAGCCCCTATGTTGCACTTCGGAGCCCATAACTTTTGTGTTTTAACTCGGATTTGCAGTTTTTCAATTGAATTGGATTTTTATCTTCATTGTGGACAAAATGAAATATCATTTTCATCATTTTGTGTTTTTCTTGAGTGGTAACCCATGCAATCACTCTCGAGCTTCGGATTGACCCTGTTTTGCACTGTAGACCTCATAACTTTCACATCTTAGCTCTGATTTGTGATCTGTCAATTTTTATGCTTTTGTCTTCTTGTTGTCAATAAATTGACTTATCATATGCTTATCTTCATCAATTTCTTGGGGGGGTACCCATATACATCATCCCTACTGGGGCATGTTGTGGCTTTCTCATCAGTTATTCTTTGATACAATGCTCTAAATCACATTGTATCAAAGAGGGGCAAAATGTAGATGCTCAAAAATGGTTCACATCTATGACCTTATCACTTATTCATACTAATTTTTCCCATTTTCTCATTCTACTAACTTCAATCTTTTGGCCAGATTGACCATATTTTGTCATTTGTATCCCCTTTCATATCAATTTCATAGCAACTCGGAATCATATCAAATCAACTTGAAATCATATCAAATCAACTCGAAATCACCCTAAATCAAATTAGAATCACTCAAAATTGGTCCTAATCAAACCAAAACATATCAAACATCCCAAATCAATCATCATTTATTCGCTCCTAGGCATTGTTGTGGCTTTCAGTGTCTTGGAAACCTATCAACTTATCAATCTTATCAATTTGACCTTAGTACTGTCATGGCTCTCAGTACTAGGTCAAAATATCATTCATGTCATTCAATATTTCATGTTGTTGAGGCTTTCAATGTCAAATCATGGCATCATCAACCATTTTAATAATATTGACAGTGTCCGTCAATGTTATTATGATCAAACCTTATCAATCAATTTCAATCCTGTAGCATTTACAATGTCGGTTAAATGTTACATATCAATTTATTCATGTCATGTGTCCTTGGAATGTTATCAATTTTGACCTATCAATTAATTTGACCATGATTTTGGTCTACCTTTTCATCATCTTATTCGATATCCATCATCGTCACACTTTCATCAAAGGATACGGTCGCATTCATTTAATCAATTTGGCCAATCATCTACTAATTTTCTCTATAGGATTGAATAACCCATAATTTAATTCTATTATTCTCATTAATTATTCTTCCTGATTATCATCCTCAATTAATTAATTTTATTAATTAATTGATTCATTATCTGCAAACCATGGAAATTTACAATTTCTTAAGTTCTATCTTCCATCATTAATTCCATTTTCTACTAATTCTTATTTTGTGGAATAAAAGGATTTTTAATTCAAATATTCCATAAAATATTGCATCATCATGACACTTGGATGTGACACCTCGTGGATCCTCCTTTGACACTTGGCTGAGACTTGTCATAATCAAATATTATTACCTCTTACGCATGTCCCTATTTGGCTTATTTGTCATAGATTCTTGGCTTTAAGTGGGTTGAGGAATCTTATGATGTGTCATAGATTCTCTTTCAAATTTAAGTCTCATGTGTCATAGAATCCTACTTTTGGCATATTCTGTCATATGCGTCATAGGAATCTCTTGCCACATCACATGTCTGTGGGTGACAAATCCAATGTTCTCACCCTACATGAAAATTATAAAATGGTCACCCTTCCTCTCATTTCAGGGCTAGAATGCTCAAGTCTTGAGTCCTTGAATCTTTGAGTTTTTGAGTCTCTACTTCTTTGCATGTTGCATTCTCTCTCTCTCATAAAATCACACTTCAAGTATTCTCATGGCATTATCACTATCATAGGCTTTTGATTCAATCTTGTGTGCACTATAGGCAAATTGGAGCTACAATCATTTGGAGAAGAAAGAAGGACATGGGAGCTACAAATGAAAAAGGGGGTTTCTATTGCTTTCTCTATTAGTTTGGATTTCATGGTAGACTAGTGGGTGCTAATGTATGATTATTGAGTTTTGTGATTTTCTCATAGTACGTTATGCTTTTAGCCCATTTTTTGGTCCTACACCATTATAGGTGTTTGTACTTCTGTTTCACTCTTGATGTTCCTAGTTCTTTCTGCAGGAGATATTGCATTCAATTTTAGTGTTCATGTCTTACCTCTCAGCATTATAGGGGGTTATGTTGGTCCTATTTATTTCTTGGTTAGATGGAGTGAGCTATGTATTCAGTATTTGATCATATGTACTAGGTGATTGTAGTGGCTGGATACCTATGCACTTCGGTGAGATGGATCATTTACCATATAGACATTATTTCATTCTTTTTTTTGGAGGTCATGAAGATACCTTTCACCTTTGATTGATCAGCTATTTAGACTTAGTCTTCTCTACCTGGTCATATTCTATACAGTGGAGGTTCTTCAGATCAACAATTTGGCAGTGTTTGTAGCTTCATGCTTCAGTGGTGTTCTTCATATCATCTTTTGTTCCTATCTTCTAGAACATTCTTTCCATCTCTTTTTGGAGTAGGGTTTTTCCCATGTGGTTTTCTCTATTTCTCCTCTTTATAGAGATTTGGTTGTGCTTGGGTACCTCATCGGGCCTTGTTTTTGGGACACAATTTGCTTTCAGTAGTAGTTTCTAGGTTTTTAGATACTCCCTAAGTTTATCTTAAGGGGGGTTGTTAGAGTAATAAGATATTTCCTTATTAATTAAATCATTTTTATTTAATTATTAAGTCACTTATTATCTCTAGTTTACTTAAGCTAAACTTTAGGCATATAATAATTAATTCTTTTATTAATTAGTATCATGCAACCTAGGTTTTACCCTATTAGGGTTTTGATCTCCTTTTATAAGGATTGATCTCTTTGTAATTTTATTCTTTCACTTTTGATAATAGAAATCTCTCTTTTTTCTCATCAAGAATGTATCATCTATGGATCTAGCAATTCTAGCCTCCATAGCTTTTTGTTTCTCTCTTCTGTGATAGGTGTTTGCATGTAGATGATTCTTGGGAGCTGTGGGGTTGATATTTCATCAACTCCAATAGATCGTTATATTTTTCCCCAACCAAATAAAGTAATAAACCAAGACAAAATAGGTACACAAAGATGGAAACTTAATAAGATAGAACAACGAATGGATCAAATCAACCACAGCTATCTTCTAATGGTTAACAATGCAAAGAATAAACATACATATAACCTAACTAGGAGTAATCAATTTCAAATCCCTACAAGCAAAGATAAAACTATTTGCAATGAAGGAAACATTGGAAGGAGAGATAATATAGTTATAATTAGTAATCAAAATTCAGAGAATAAATGGTTTGAATGTGAAAAGTTTGGTCTATATTGGATTTGGAACAACCCCGCATCAACAAGATCCACTTTGAAAAATGGATAAGCATAGGATATAAGAAATAGGTAACTATGGTCTCCATCTTTGATTCAGTTATTTTTATTCAATGTATTAACTTACAAATTAAAGAACTATTATAGAATTCTAAATATTTTCTTAAGGGATATAGTGTGAGATTTAATAAATAGATACTTAATTTTGATATAGAAAACATTAAAAAAATTAAACCTACCTGGATTATTATTAAAAGCCTCCATGTAGAGCTAATGCATATCCACATACTAAAGAAAATTGGCAACTCTATAGGAGAATATTTAGGCATAGAATCAAATTTCTTATCCCCAAATAATATCAAGATTTTGATCAACATAAATTTAGTAGCTGAGAATCTAAACTCAATCAAAATCATCACAAATAGATCAATATATCTTATTCACCCTCAATTTTACCAAAACTTAGTTCAAGAATTTATGTATTTTGATTCAAATTCTAGACAAAATGATTATAATTTCTATGCAATCATCAATCAAACTATAGATTTAAAATTTAATTTTTTTAAAAACCAAACTAACATTAGACAACCCTTTAGTACCCCAAGGATAGCTAATGATCATCTACTAGAGGATAATCAAAATAAAAGAAAATTCTCCAAAGAAAGATCACTCATCCTTTTTCTAAAATTAAGGAAGGGGAAATAGTAGAATTATATTACAGTACCAAATCAGATCACAACCTAGCAATAAGTATGGTAAATAAAAATAATATCAATTATAACTGAGACAAAACTAAGTTTGTAACACCAAACATTCATAATTTAATCAACTACCTAGATATCTAAATCTTTATAGAAAAAATTAAGGATTTGAATCAATGTGAAAAATGTAGAGAACAGAAGCTTTTTAATAAAAACATTAGTGATAATTTAAAAACTCATAATAAACATAACAATGATACAATGCTAGTTTATAACGATATTCAAGACCAATTAGCTTTATAGGCCAGGGAACATAATTTCCATAGTGATCATAATCTAGTTAAAGACAAAGACAATTCATCTAAGGGTGAACCCACAATACTGGCTACCACTTTTGGGGGACGAAGGAAATCGCGAAATAATGAAAAATTTGCATATAGAATTTTACTTATGTTCGCTCGAACGTGTTAACTATGTTCGCGCAAACATGTAACCATTATATGTCCGCGCGAACATATTAAGTTTAAATAAGGTATGTTCACGCGAACATACCTTGCTAATATGTTCACACGAACATATTTGCAACGATGATTTTGCGATTGAAATTCCACTTTTTCGTTTGCGATCTTGATAAATTTGCCTTTTTTGTATGTTCGTGTGAACACAAATTATTATAAATGTTTGCGCGAACACGTTAAATAAAAATTTTGGCTACCAGATTATTTTTCTCATATGTTCATGCAAAGATGGGTTTGCGCGAACATGCCCAATATGTTCGCGTGAATGCCATGTTCGCGCGAACGCGTAAAATTAGGAAAATTTTAACCCTTTTTCCTTTAAAAAAAATAAAAAAATCTTTTGACTCCCATAATTGTAGGAGAATGATCTCCTACTGTAAAATAAAAAAAATGTCAAAATGTGCTGCTCAGAGCAAGCTTTCCAACAACTATAATTGTAATACATATTTTAGTCATTAAGACTTTCAAATATGAGTTTAACTCATTATAGGTTCACTACTGGTTCATTATCGATTAAACATCAACTAACTTCGACACCTCGAGAAAATTAGTAAATCAGGTCAAAACAATTTTGAAAAATATGTACGAACTAGCTTATTGAGATACCTTTCTATTCAATTTTTTTTTAGGTTTATGATAAATTGACTTCAAATTATCTGTGTCAAACGGAACATATGTTTGAATTACAATTCGTGCCACTTCAAAACTTCATAAACTATACAATACTCAACCAAAAAATTATCAAACCATTGCATCCTCTAGATATTGATGTTACAAATCTAACGTCGAAAGAATTACTTCATTATCATTTCAATAAAAAAAGTTATGTATTTTAAACGGACTGTCACTCTTTTAAAATATTGAATTTTATTATGTACCACTTTTCGGGGGAGATAAAAAAAATTGATATGAATAATTTTTTTTTTTTGATTAAAAAATATGGTTACAAAGTAGGAACAAAGTACTCAAAATCACTAGTTTATGTCATCTTGAAATTATTTATAGTTTTGGAGATATAGTCACTTGAATGTGACATTTGTTGTAAAAATATTGATTTCAGTGTCAAAATTGGTCAAAAAGTGGAACCCATTATTGTGGGATCACCCAATAATGTACTAAATCTAAACAAAAACTTGAAATCTTAAAAAAACTTAACCAATCAAAAGAAGACAAGTTGGATAAAAAATCAACATTGAATGTAGCCAAAGAAAATAATTCAAATAAGAGTAATTCAATGAAGGATTCATCTCTAAAAGAAGCTTCATGGAAAAATAAGAAAAATATATTGAAAAACAAGAATAAATAACACAACCAAAAAACAAAAATAAAACAAACATAAGAGATTTAACCACACTAACTTAAAGAAAATAAGTAAGGTAGAAACAAGTAAGATAACTTAGAAACTACCATTGCAAAACACATTTCAAATAGTCATAATAATAATATGAAGGAAATACGAGGAGATAAAGGGAAAAAGAGGAAGAGTAAGGACCCAAAACTAGATAAACATAAACCAAAATCTCTTAAAGATTTAGTTAACAAAAATATAAAATTAAACAAGTTTTAGCAAATTCCCTTCAGGGGAAAACAAATATTAGAAAAGGAAAATATTCATTCTAGTCAACTCAAGGAGAATGCAATCCAAACATTACAAACCAACAAAGATTTAGAAGAAATTACTTTAGATAATATCGTTTCCAAACCAGATGATGAATCATGTGACAAAGTACTAAGAAAAGAAAAGTGGTTAATAGATAAAATCATGTAGTTAAAAGGACTAGAAGAGGAAGAAAATATGAAAAAAGTTAAATACTTTAATCAGGAATCAATAAACTCATTAGAAAATATATTACCAATAGTAAATAAAAGTAGTTGTAAGGAAAAGGAAGAAACTCACAATAATTATCAAATGAATAAAAAATCTAAGTCAACAAATAGGATAACATATTTATCTAAAATAAGTCTTCCAATTGAAGTAGAAGATTTTCTAAGAGTATTAGAAATCCCATTAGGTAATCCAGTCCAAGATAATCAAGAGTCATATTGGGATGATTTTGGTGTACTAACTTGTAACCCTCAATCAAGAAATTAATTAGAGATAGGCAAAGACCACAGTGACAAAGAATTCAATAATAAAATTATGAAAGAACTAGAAGAAGAATATTCAGACAAAGAAGAGGAAGTACTAATAAAATCTAGTGTATAGAATGCAATAAATAACTTAGATAATCTAGGAATAGAAGCAAGCTGAAGTGGCTTAGAAATTCCTAATTGTGGGAAAAGAAAGAAAGAAAGGTAGAGAATCCTTAGTTGAACTTAGAGTAACTACAGGTCTGGTAGAAAAAAAAAAAAAAAAAAACTAATACTCTTCTAAACGTAAGAAAGAGGAAGTCTCCTTCTACAGAACCATGAATATTGTTACTTAAAACGTTAGGGGATTGAATGCCCCAAATAAAGAATGTTTATTAAAATGCAATTTAACGCTTTTTGAATTAGAAATAATAATAATAAAAAGAACAAAAATTAACAAAGAGGAAGGAGAATTTCTTTTAAAATGACTAGGTATTTGGAAAATGGAATTAGTTGAATCAAACGGGGAATTAGAAGGGATTGAGATCATATGGGATCCTAGGAGAATAGACTATTCCCAATTAATAACTAATACAAACTAGATGGTAGGAAAAATTAAAATCTATAAAAAATGATTTACATTTAATTATTAGAAATGTTTATGGCCCAACTTCAACAGTAAATAAGAAAAACTTATGGAATGAGATCAATAAGTTCTTAGAATCTAATTGCTTGGAAAACATTCTGATTGGTGGAGATTTCAACACAATCCTAATTTGTCAGAAAAAGTTGGTGGATCATCAAATGCCAACCAAGTCATGATATATTTTAGAGAGTGGGTCGATAAGAATAATCTTTTAGATATTCCATTATCAAAAGGAACGTTCACATGGAATAACGAATGATGAAACTTCTATTATATAAAAGAAAGATTAGATAGATTCATCTTTAAAGGAAATCTCATATCATTCAATCTTTCATTAAGATCATAAATACTTTCACATGCAAGATCAGACCATTTCCTAGTAAGATTAGAAATTGGAGAACCTAAAAAACTATCTAAAAAATCATTCAAGTCTAAAAAAATGTGGTTCTTAGATACATGCTTCATTAACAAGATCAGACAATGGTGGAATGAATAAATTTTTGAAGGGTAAAAAATGTTTTGTTTCATGTCCAAATTGAAATTATTAAGATAAAAAATCAAGAAATTGAACAAAGAACATTTTAATAATGTATTGAAAGAAAAATTAGAGAATGAGTTGGACCTAAAAAAGTTAAATGAAAAAATTATCAAGGAAGATATGAATAATGAGAAAAATAATAAAGAAAAATAATTATTGACCAAACAAGAACTTATCTTAGCAAAGGAAGAAATCTTCTAGAAACAAAAATCAAGAGAAAATTGGCTGCAAGAAGGGGATAGAAATGAAAAATTCTTCCACAAGAGCACTATTTTCAAAAGAAATGTGAATAGAATATCAAAAATCAAAGACCATATAGTAAGAATAATTGAAAATCCTAGAGAAATTTCTAGAATTTTTATCAATTATTTTTCAGATCCCCTTTATAATTTAAATTCTTCTAATTTAGTAGCTCAAACTAGAATGTTAGAAGTACTTCCAAAACTGATAACAACAAAACATAATAAACTCTTAAATAAAAAATTTAGAAAGGAAGAAATAAAAAGGTCTTCTTCCAACTCAATCTGGAAAAATCTCTTGGCCCAGATGGTTTTAAACCTTTTTTCTTCCAAAAATATTGGGAAATAATAGGAGAGGATCTCTGGAGAGCTTTAGAAGCAACCAGGAACTTGGATTCCCTCATGGCTGAAATCAACAACACTTTCTTAGTGTTAATTCCCAAAAAAAAATCTAATTATAAGGAACCAAGTGAGTTTAGACCCATAGCATTATGGAACACCATTTATAAAATATCATCTAAAGCTTTAGCTAATAGATTAAAAAATTCCTCCATGAAATTATATCAAAGGAACAAAGAGGTTTTGTCCCAAACAGGTCAATTTTTTATGGCATTTTCATCATTCACGAATTAATCCATTCTATTCAAACAGACAAGGTATCATGTATGTTAGTGAAATTAGATATCAAAAAGCCAATGACAAAGTAGATTGGAGATTCCTTTGCAAAACACTAGAATCCTTTGGATTCTTGTGTTAATGGATCAATTTGATTTTCAACCACATTTATACTCCTAAGCTATCCCTTCTCATTAATGAGTCAGCAAAAGGTTTCTTTAGTACCTCTAGATGAATTAGACAAGGTGACCCAATATCCATTTTCTCTTCATTATAATGGCTAAAGAATTTGGAAGATCCATTATAAAAGCCCAATAAGAAAGTAAAATTAAAGGAATAAAAGTCACAGAAGGAGTTACAAACATTACCCATCAACAATTTCCAGATGATGCGACACTACCAGGTGAGTGTTTAATGGAGGAAGCATACAACTTCAAATAGATAATTAAGAATTACATGGATGTCTCAGAACAAATGGTAAATGCAAAAAAATCAGAGATCTACTTTCTTAGCACTAGAGAAAAAATGGAGAAAGACATATGTAATGGGATGCAAAAAGGGATCATTCCCTTGTAAATACCTTGGCATCTAAATTAAGAAAGGAATCAGGGATTGTAAAGCTTGGGACATGATTTTAGAAAGTAGATAAGTTGATAGGCAGTTGGAAAGGGAGATGGTTAACTAAAATAGGTAGGATGACAATGATAAAATTAGTACTATCATCTATCCCTACCTATAACTTGTCCTTCATTCCCATGCCTAAAGGTATAAAGAGTAAATTAGATACAAAACTTAGGAAATTCTTTTGGCAAGGTATTGGAAAAAAGAAAAAACAACCATTAATTAAATGGGACAATATTTGCAAACCAAAAAAATACAAAGGATTAGGTATAAAAAATTCAAATTGAAAAATGAAACTTTGGGGGCTAAACTAATTTGGAGAATGTTTAATGAATATTACAAAAAATGGGCTAAAATCCTTTAGCATAGGTATCTAAGCAATAACTACCCAACTATGTTATTTAGAAATAATAATCCTCCAAAAGTATCTCGAATCTAGGATTTTAAGATGAATTGTCATCCATTAATTTCTAGATATCTAGCTTGGGACATAGGGTCAGGTCAAGAAGCTTTATTCTAGGTAGATTCATGGGATGACCTCCCTCTGCCAGACAATGCTAATATGCCAATCACTATTAAAAGTACTCTATCTAGTCATTGGGGAAAAAATGTAAGTGATTACAAAATCATTAAAGATGGTGAATGACAATAGAAACCTCTAGATAATACCATTAGAATTCTTTAGAATAACTGAAAGGGGGGGGGTGAATCAGTTATTCAAGGTCCAAATGCCCTAATAATACTTTTTCTGCACTTTTAATAAATCTATATACTTTTCATCCATCCAAACTTAAATCAACCATATTAGCAAGTTATAGTAAATCAACATGTAAAAATAAAGCATTCAAGATCAACACATGACACAATGATTTACGTGGAAACCCAATTTGGGAAAAACCACCAGTAATATGCTACTTGATTCTCACTCTTCTAAAGTGATGCCCTATTAAAAGCCTGTCCTATTAAAGGCTTACAACACACTGTTAAATGTGACCTTGTTAAAGGATTTCACCAAACTATTAGGAATGGGCCTGGTTAAAGGACTTTAGAACCTTCACTTGGAATGTCACCCTGTTAAAGGATTTATCTCATGGCTATCAAACCAACCTAAGTCCATAGGATTTAAACTAACTGTTACAATTGCTAGAAAGTAACGATAATGGCCTTTTGATCTGATATAACTTACAACATACTTTGCAGATTTTAGATCACACTTTTAGTTCAATCCTTATTCTTGGCTTCAATCACTTCAGCTCTGATTGCTTGTCTTCATATCAAGCTTCGTCTCCTTGAGTCTTCTTACTCATCATGCCAATGCATTCATATTTGCGGTCTTTATATTGAAACAGAGTAACTATGCTCTCTCTCCTCCTTAGCACCTCCTTCAGCATTTTATGCTTTCATGCTTGACCACCTCACTCTCTTACTTTTTATTTTTTATTTTTATGAACTCATGTCTCCTTAAATAGAAATCTAATTTTTGCCTTTGCTGCTCAATTCTCCTTCTCCAATTTTAGGGTTTCAAAATGTATTAGGTAGGATACAATGTATCTACCTCATATCTTGTTCTCATCTAGAAACTTCGTCAGTTGTATCCTTAAAACATTTTACATGGTGTTTTGTGCCACCAGCTCATCATTCTTATCTTCCATTTAGTTTACAAACTTCTAGATAACAACCTTGTCGGCTTAGATTTGGCAAATCTTTGATTTTCAAAATAATGCAACAACTTGGCATTATTGTTTTTACTGGTGCTCGGCATCTCTGTATTACTCGACACTATTGGTTTTATTGGTGCTTGGCATCTCTATGTTACTTGGCACCTATATCTGCTTGGCTTTTGAAGTTTACTCGGCACTTGATATCACTCGGCACTTGAAGTTTACTCGGCACTTGATATCACTCGGCACTTGAAGTTTACTCGGCACTTGATATCAGTTGGCACTTGAAGTTTACTCTTGCTCGGCTTCAACTAGGAATCTGCTTGGCTCCTACTAGCTTTCTCGGCTCCTATTCTAATGAACTTTTAGTTAGGCTTTACAGATGTCTTAGCTAAAAACCTTACATCTTTTGATATGTTTCAGTGTGCCAATTCTCTGTGTCTTATAGTATGTCATCAACACACTTTTTCATCAATGGCTTAGCTGATCCTTGTACTTAATTACAACAACATAACTTCGACCTTTCTCTTGGTGTACTAGTTACATCTTATTGATTGCCACCTCCTTGTCAATCAACTAATTGATAGTATTTGGATCACTAAAGCAATTGTCATTCCTGCAAATAGCAAGTTTGACATCAATGACAAAACAATGATTGAGAACATTCTTTACCATTTCCATATATCATTCCAAGAACTTTCGTTATGATCTTTTCAATCATTTCCAACAAATACACCCTTGTCAGAAGAAGAAAAAACCATATTTAAGAAATTCCTAAATAACAAACAAACTAATCTTAAAGAACAGGAAGAAAAAATGATATGGGGTGCTTTAAAGGATGGACATTATAGAGTCAAAATAGGATATGAGACTATCATTAACTCACAACATTGGGATAAGATGGGAATTCCCCTAAATATATGTTGGGACCCTTCAGGTCTACCTAAAGTGGGAATCTTCTTATGGGTAGCCTTACAAAATTAAATTTTAACTTCAGATAAATTCACCAAAAGTGGGATATGAAGGTCCTTCAAGATGTCCTCTTTGTAAAAACACATCAAAATCTTGAGAGCATCTTCTTTTTTCTTGTCCTTATGTAAAATCTTGTTGGTTATGGTTAAAAAAGAAATTAAATTGGTCCTAGGATTTCCCTAGTAGCCTGTTAGATTTCTTAAAAAGATGGCTTAAAAATGATAATTATAGAATTTATAATATTCTATGAAAAGTCTCCCTGTCAGTTCTACTTTGAGAAATTCAAAAAGAAAGGAATAGAAGAATCTTTCGAGACCAAAAATTAGGATAAGATTCTCTTCTCAACAAGGTTGAATCATGTATAATTGAAGTAGAAAATAATAATCTAAGGAATAACAATAAAGAGGAAGGGTCATTTTCATATTGGGATGCAGAGATGCGTAGAAATTGGAAAACCCTTATAAACCCTCCATTGTTATACTCTTAAAAAAATTCAATAGATTAAACTATAAATGGGAACCTCCACCAATTGGGTGGGCTAAGTTAAGTTTTGACGGGACCTCAAAAGGTAACCTAGGTATAGAAGGTTTGGGTTGTATCATCTTTTTCGATAAAGGAGCTTGTTTAGTGAGAAGGGCCAAACTTTTGGGAGTTATGTCAAATAATTTACCTGAGTTAGAAGTTGTAACTAAGGGTCTTAGACTAAGTGTAAACCTAGGAATCAAGAATCTGATTATTGAATGTGACTCTCAAATTATCCTCAATGCATTAAGAAAGAGGTCAACCCCTAATTGGTCCCTTAACTCAAAATTAGAATATACCCTGCCCTTATTGGATCATTTTGATGGTAGTATTATCAAACATATATATCAAGAAGGAAATAAAATATATGATGAGCTAGCCAATAAAGGAGCAAATGACTCAAATATTAAAAGAATTCTTTTCTCAAAACTTTTTAACGATCCTTTCCTTCAAGGCTAAGTTAGTAGAGATAAACTCTCATAAACCTTCTCTTAAGCCTTCATATTCAGTTTGTAAAAGATATTAAGTCATTGTAGGAATTATCATAATCTCCTAAATGTCCAAGGAGTTTAATTAAATTATTTAAATACAGAGCACTAAGTAAATGGCATAATTAATCATGCATTATTTAATTATGGAATTTTTTCATTCATCGTACATTATACACATCATTAAACTAACAACTTGATCTTAGTCAGGTTTTATTACAAGACTTATAGGTGAAGATTCAAAGGAATAAGGATCAAAGTTTGAAGATAATGCATTCATAAAGCTTCAAAGTCAGCTCCACAAAAATATAATATGTCCCATTATTGATGTTCATAACTAGGCCTTGAGGCCTTTTACCTAACAAAATTTTAAAAATCCTTTTATGCATATGGTTAATCATTTAACATAAAAATGAAATCCTCGATGACATATATTAAATAGTAAACACACACACATTTACTTTATTGACAACAACAAACTTCTTTTTTGAATGCCATAATTGATGCAATTCTAACAATCACTAAAAACAATAAAAATGTTTTAGACCCTAAGATTACATAAACTTGATATAAAACATTAAATTTATAATATAGTAATCTATTAAATCAAATGAAAATGGTGTATAATAGTGTACCAACTTGAACAAAGTCTCTTTAATAAGAAATGTGCAGAAAAAATATCATCCACCTCTAAACAATATAGAGAATATTCAAACAGAGAAGAGATCCCCTTTATAAATTCATTTAAATGTGCAAGATGATTGCATTTATTTTTGATAGTTAAATTTCAAATTTAAATATTGATAGGAAACATTCAAGCATTTCATACTCAATTAAGACATTTTCAGTGAAAGGTGAATTCTTATTGCGTGTAGATAATTGACCATTTCATACTTGCATATCCAATTTAATTATGATTTGTGTGGATTTGGTCTCATTATTTTTTTGTTATTTTTTTGATGTCCATTAGGGAGCATTGCACCATTTGTTGATAATGTGGTACTATTTAAAGATGAAGTTATTGCATGTAGAAGTGAAAAAACATTTGGGAGAAAGTACATATGATAGGCCGTAAAGATCTTTTTATTTTTTAAATTTCCATTTGAGAGACCAATAACTCCTCACATGTACTTATAACTTAAGTACATGTGTACTTTGGGACCACTCGCATGAAGTGATTTTATAAGCATATATATTTTAAAATAATGATTAATTGGCTTTATTTGTGCAAGTATATTTGTATGTTAATCACATGAGGACCACTAGTGGCTCATTTATTTATTTTTGATCAACTACTTATTTATGATTGAACATGCATTAGGAAGCAAATAAATAATTTTTGGGTTAGTTATATATGTATTGACCTAGAGGGTTATTAGTTGGGGGGGGGGGGGGGGGGGGGTGTCACTATAGAAAAAAGTGAATTGCTATTGGACTTTGACTTGCTATTGGTCCATTTCCCCTAAATAATCAATATTTACTATTCATAAATTTTCTTTAATTTATTACTATATATATTGTGAACCTCTATTGGGTCACTAGTGTCTAATATTAGTCGATACTCTTTTTGACCACTTATAGATCTATATGTATATAACATCTTCTTTGGAGTGCATTGTTGTCAGTGAAAAATCAAAACCTTA
The DNA here is from genome assembly GCA_028749045.1 of Cupressus sempervirens. Classification (NCBI taxonomy): domain Eukaryota; kingdom Viridiplantae; phylum Streptophyta; class Pinopsida; order Cupressales; family Cupressaceae; genus Cupressus; species Cupressus sempervirens. Next base: position 351,917,839 of record CM053785.1, read on the forward strand.
GTTTTAAGTACTTAAGTTGCTTCTAAAAATAATTAAAAATCAATTTGACAAATTCCAACATCGTTTGGTCCCCATGTGGTTGCTAAGCTTATTTTGGCTAGTAGTTGTTGCTCAACTATATTAGCAACAATATGTGGAGCTGGTGGCCCCATGGTTACTGATGTTTGCTGCTTATTTCTTAAAAGACATCTAAAATAGAGTGTTTAAATAAAAATCCTAATGATAAATTTTGTAGATATGTTTTTTGAGAAAAAATAGGAGACAATAAAAAATAGGAAAAAATCATGTGCAACCGTGTGTCTTTTTTCTCAATAAGCACCAACTGCTTATTCTAGCCAACCCCCCCCCCCCCCCCCCCCCCCACCCCCCCGGCTTATTTAAAAGCTTATTTTTAAATTTTAAGCACTAGTTGCTCCAAAAAAAAGGGGGGGATAGATTCTAATCCTGTAATTAAAACGTGCCACAGGAACACTACTATTGCTTAAATTTAAGCACAAATTATTCTGAAGCAGTCGCATACAAAGATGGGGTAAGAGTAGGTCCCCATACTATTGCTTAGCTTAATTTTGTTAGCAAAAATTTCTCATTTTTTGTGGTACAATTTTTGGAGTGGGTGCCCCATAGATTGTAATATTTGTTGGTTAATTTTAAGCAGTGTTTTAACTATTATTTTCAAATCAGACTTTTAATCAGTTTGTTACAAATAATTTTGATACTAAATTTTAGACAAATAAAAAGGCAATGAAAATTATATGTTGAAGACATGTGTCATTTTTTTCAATAAGGAGTTGCTGCTTATTTCTATCCCCCCATCTTTTCCCGTGACTTATTTTTATTTTCTATAAAATAGCCACTCCAAAAAAAATGGGAAAGGATTTTTACCTTGTGTTCCCATGCGACTACTTAAGTTTTTTTTGTACTTAAATTTAAGCAATTAAATCGATGGACATTTTAAATTATCTAAAAAGGATAAGTTAAATTCTTTAGCTATTTTAGTGGATCAACTATTATTTGGCAATTGAAAATAAGCTAGAGGAAAAGAGGAGGGGCTGAAAATAAGCAGTGGCTGTTGAATGCCAAAAACACCACAAGGCTCAAAAAACTCTTTTTCTTTTTTTTAATAGATTTTATTTCTAATTTTTATCTATAAAACTATTATTAAATCAATTCAGATTTTAAATTTCCTTCTTAAAAAAACAACAAAATATATATTCATAGGGCCACTAGCTCCACAATTATTTCCTAAAAATTATGACCAGCCATTGCTAGCCAAAATAAGCTAAGCAGCACTGCTTTCATTTGTTCATATAGATATTTGCTTAGGGTTTTTAATGTTTTAGTTCACTTGTAAATTTCTTGCATCATTGTGTCTTGTTTTGTGTACTTTGTTATTGTAAAAGATCTACCACCCATAAAAGTTCTAATGAGGGATTTTGGGCTAAATGAGTATTCATTTTAACATTTTTTTCGATTGAGCAATATATTTGATCATGCATAAAGAGAGAGTAAATTTGTCTATCAGTTACAGATTCATGCTATGGGACTTTGTCGATGGACACACAATTTTTAGTCTAAAGAGAAATTCAAGATGTGTTTGATTATATAATAACCCATGGTACTAGGCCATGAGAAATTTTTGACCAATTCAACATTATATTTTCAAGTTGTGTATCAATTACACATAATTACCAAAATTGTAAGGTGTACATGTTTTTATGGGACATGTCTTTTCCAAGTGACAAATTATTAGGGCCTTAAGCTTTCCTAACTTTTTACAAGGTAGATCTTGCGTATTTTCTACTATTTAGTGAATTGTTTGCACATATTATTTAGAGGCCTTTGCCATGTATGCTTTTCATGGCATGACATTCTAGTACACATAGATTTCTAATTGAATTTTGAAAGAATATTTCTTGGCCTTCCATTCATCACTATTTACAAAAATATATTAAAGTTTATGCAAGGTTTGTGTTAACTCTAATTTTTTCAATATAATACATGGTTTGAACACTGCCAAACTCATCCCAAGAAAAAATTGTGAATTTCAGTATTTTGACTTTCTAAACATGTTATAAAAAGCTATTAGTTGGACATGGAGGATCTAAGACGAGAATCCACAGACTTGGGGATACTAATATTGTAGTGTAATGTACGAAAATATAATTCTTTGGCTTGTATGAGAGATCTAGGAAAGTAGATCTATTTCTTGTTTAATTACCTTGAGAGGAGAGTGATCCAATTGACTCAAGATGTTGGGCACAAAATGGATTCAACTGTTCCTAGTGATGAGCTAAAAATGACTATGCAACAATGTAAGATGAATGTGTTGCTAGGTGTGCGCTCTTGGTCTCCCTGTGTTGTGTAGTGTGATGCTTGGGTTTGCAACATGGCTTAACTACCTCCCATGCTTTATAAGTCTAGTGGTTGTATCAAGCATTAATAGGTTGATCTTTTGGTGTAGTGAAAACCAACAATCAACCTCAAAGTCTAGGTCATGGGTTCAAACCTCATGCTTTCTTTGGGGTAGTTGCTAGGTGTGTGTTTTTGTCTCATTTTTCTATGCAATGTTACACTTGGGTTTGTGACATGACTTATCTACCTCATGTGTTTTATAAGTCTAGTGCTTGCATTAATAGGTCGATCTTTTGGTGCAATGACAACCGAGGGGATGTAAAAGCTAGGGAAAAGCATTGTAAAATGATAATTTTTAACATGTACATCAAGGTTAAGATCAACTATGAAAACTTTGACTATAGATCTAAAGAATATGGACATTGAGGAGGTTTCCTCTAGAATCTAGGCAAAATTCTAAGGGATGACAATGAGTGGAGAAACAGGGTGACCTAGTCCTAATATTATTGGATTTGGAAATTGATGTCTAGGTTTTTATGTTTGATATGAACCTAGATCAATGCATTTGTAACATGCCACCTACACACAAATAAGAGAGAAATTTTTGGGTTGATGGGGTTTGCCCAAGTCAAACCTTGGTTTAAGAATTAACCTTGAAATTGAAATAATTGAAATGGAAATTGAAGCTGTTGAAATCTAATTGAATAGATCAATTGTTATGAGAAAGATTGTTATGAGGGAGATTGTTATGTGTTTCAATCATTGTTTTGTCATTGATGTCAAACCTGTTATTTGTTTGTAAGACAATTGCTTACAGATTCAAGTACTATCACTTAGTTGATTGATGAAGATGATTTGATCAATAAGATGTAACAACAACACCTTGAGGAAAGGTTGAGTTATGCTTATGTAATGAAGTACAAGGACCAGTTAAGATAGTGGTAACATGATGCATTGATTATCTACTCGAGGTTAAAAATGTTGGCTACACTTAGAAAGACTAAAAGAACATATGGTACAAAGTTTGTCTGCCAAGCTTGATCGAGTGGATTGTAGGTGCCAAGTGAAGTCAGTGCAAGCTGAGCAAAAAATCAGTTGGAGCTGAGAAAATGAAAATTCTAGTGGATGTTGAGTAAGATAGTTGATGCTGAGTGAAGTTTAGTAGGTTTTGAGCACCAGTAAACTTTAGTTGATGTCGAGTAATTTCATAGAGGATGCCCAGTAACATAGTGTGTGCTAAGCATCAGAAGATTAATAATGTCAAGCTGTTGCATTATTTCAAAGATTGTGAATTCGATGAAAATGAGCTGACAAGTTTGTTTTCCTAGATTTTATGAACCAGGTGGAAGATTAGGATGAAGAGTTGGTGGCACAAAATTCTAGGTAAACCATTTTGAGGAAAATTCAAAGTGGATTCTAGAGGAAGTTTCGAGAATAGATATGGAATATGGGGTAGATACATTGTATCCTACCTAACCCATCTTAACCCTAATTTGAATGATGGAGAATGAGCTACAAAATATCTTAATTTCCTATTTATAGGAATGTTTGGTCATGAAGTAAGGTTGTCATGTGTGAGAACCCAAGGGAGACAAGAGGTCAAAGAGTTTTGCTTCATCAAGTGACCTAAGAGAAGAGTCTGCAATGGCATGTTAAGCAAGAAGGCTTAAGGAGATGTATGCTTGAAGGGTGAACAAGCTATCAGAGCTGCAAAGTATGAAAGCCAAGCATAATGGAGGACTGAATAGAGATCTATAATCTACAAAAGAAGTTGTAAGTTGTATCAGATCAAAGCTCTATTGTTACTCTCTAACAATTGTATTAGTCTAGGGTAAATCCTTTGGATTAAGGTTGACCTAATAGTCATTAGTAAATCCTTTAACAGGGTGGCATTCTAAGTGAATGGGCTAAAGTCCTTTAACAAGGCTCACTTCTAACAGGGTGATTGAAATCCTTTAACATGGTCACATTTAATAGTGTGTATTGTAACCTTTAACAGGGTTGGCCTTTCATAGGGCATCACTTCAAAAGAGTGAAAATTGAGTAGCATGTTACTGGTGTTTTTTTCCCAAATTGGGTTTCCACGTAAATCATTGTGTTATGTGTGTTGATGAATTTGTTATGTTTCATGCTTTACATTTCTACAAATTGATTTAACAGTAATCTACAAGTTTTGAATGATTGCATATTCATTTGGATATATGCATGAGTATGAATATTTTATTGGTTTACTAAGCTGTAAAAATTTTTATTTGTACATCTGGACCTTGGATAACTAATTCACCCCCCCTCTCAGTTATTCTAAAGTAATTCCAACAGAAGCTTGTTGAAATGTAGCATAAACTAAATCTAGAATTGAAGTATCTTATAACTTATTGATATAATTCCTTTTGAATGTGATCAAAAGTGTTGATGCATAACATGACTCCACAAGACCTCAAAAAAATCAATATTGAACACATGCTTGCATAAAAGTTGTTTAAGCTTCCTCAATGATAGATTTTGAAGAATAAAGACTTGAATTCTTGAGCTTGATGTCTAATTAAGATAGATGGATAATTGCATGTGTGTAAATTTGGGGGAGGGGAGCTTTCTTTTATATATTTCCCTAGCATTTTGAGTTTGTAATTTTGAAGATAGTTGATACAAACGAAGTATTATTTCTTTTGCAAACTAAATATTAGAGGGTTTGAATTTGGGCCACACTTATCAAGATCAGGTCACTTAAAGCAACCTAGTCTAGGACTGGCAACCTAGTCCTCCTAACAAAGACATGAACTAGGACTTGAGGTCTAGAATGTTGTGTTAATGTTTGATTTTTAGGCCATGCAAACCATATTGAATTGGTTTGGGCATGAGAGGCAACAAATGCTAAAATGGGGCCTAGTTGAGGAAGAAATTACACATACATACAATTTGTGATGCTACATAATAAATCAATTTCTAAATTGAAAATAAGTTAAGTGATAAAATAGTGATTAAAGAGGATAGTCTGTAATATGAGTACACACATTGCATGTGAGATACATGTCAATCCATAATTATAAGTAGATAATAATTAAAATAGCTAAACTATTTCAAGAAGTGTTAGGATTAAAGAGATAGAAATAACAATTCCATGCAAATATAACCAATATCAGAAAATAATAAAGCACATAGAAGAGAACACAAGACAAAAAGATTTAATGTGGTTTATTTAATCCTTGGGCTACTTCCACCAAACAAGTCTAATATTCTTATTATTCAATGATTACAATCTACAATCCCTTGCAACTCAATACCACTACAAGAAGCTACTCAATCATCATCACTGAATAAAATCCCTAATACTAAGCTATTTTTATACAAGCATTTTTTTGCTTACAAAATTAGGGTTAGAGTCGGTTACAACATGTCGACCCCTAGAAAAATAGCCCCTCTTTTTCCTTAGGGGCTACTACCCTTAAACCCCCATAATTGATGGTTGTTGCTCCTAGACCCACGCTTGAGGCCTAACTCGACCTTGAACCCCAACAAGGATACATGATGAGTCTATAGTACTTACCAGACCAATCACCACATGCTAACAATCTCCCACTTGGGGACTGATTAGACTCCACACTAAACAAAAATCTCCCACTTAGAGATCGATCTTATAGAAATACCACTACCCCATGAGGATCCCACTGGATCAAACCACCCTAGACTTAGTTTTTATTTATTTTGTTCATTATAGAGGAGCAACCAAAGCTAAAGAGGATTTCAACTTCTCCCTTGTCACTACCTTTGTAAACATATTTGTTGGATTATCATCTACATGTATCTTTTCCAGCTTTAACTGTCCATCATCTAAAAGTGACCGAATAAAATGGTACCACAATTGTATGTGTTTCATCCTTGAGTGTAAAGTAGAATTCTTGGCAAGATGGTTGCCACCCCCAAACCCCCACTCGAGGCCTGACCTAGCCCTGAACCTTGACGAGGATACATAGGGAGTGTACAATACTTACCTGATAAGTCACCACAAGCTAACAAGAAGTGGCTTACTTATATCAACATCTTGAGTGATATTTTTATTGATGCTACTACAATAATGCTCGTCATAATCCTTAATGGAAGATTCTTCATTGGCATAGCGCTTGATATGTAAAATTTGTTAAAAAGTTAAACATGTAGGTCACAATGATTGTGTTAGAGCAATAAAGTATTTTATTATTAATTAAATCATATTGATTTAATTATCGAGTCACTTATTATCTCTAGTTTACTTAAGCTAAACTTTGGGCATATAATAATTAATTCTTTTATTAATTATTACCGTGCAACCTAAGTTAGTTACCTATTAGGTTTTTGATCTCTTTGTAGTTTATTCATTCACTTTTGATAATAGTAATTTCTTTTTTTGCTCATCAAGAATGTTTCATCTATGGATCTAGGAATTCTAGCCTTCATAGTTTTTACTTCTCTCCTTCTATGATAGGTGTTTGCATGTAGGTGATTCTTGGGATCTGTGGGGTTGAACTTTCATCAACTTCAACATGGTATCATAGCTCCAAATCTACATGCCCCTATTTTCTTCATGAGAGTTTTGGTTATAGTTTTCAGATTTGGTATTCTTTGTAGAAATTTATTTTTGTTTCTTTTTTGCATGCCAAAAAGAAAAGAAAAAATTAGCCTTTTTTCGAAGTGGTGTTTGGCTTTGGGAAAAGGGTATTTTTTTAAAATGAAAAAGTGCACATTTTTGTATATCATACATGCATGTGCTTTGTAAAGACCCTTACAGATCATACCCACCACCTTTTTTGGACTACTCCAACCTATACTCTATCTGACACTAGCCCACTTGTAGTGTGATCCACTTTTTTTGGACAAGACCCATTTGCGATATTTAATTGGAGAGGTTTTTTTTTCATTAATGGGCACATATCTTCGGATTCCATGCATTTATATTGGTGGTTGATCATTTCTCAAGGAATTTTTGGGCCCTCGTGCCCTCTTTTTTTCCCTTCCACTATCATCATTTTTTGTGTGTTGCACCCTCTATTTTTTGCGAACTCATCGGAGCTTCCAATCAATGCATTCTTTCTTGGACACAAATTTTTGTGGAGTATGTTTTGGGGATGGTTGCATTGGATTTTTGACATGCACCCCTTTTTACGCCCCTAGATGGAGTTCCTCAGGTCTGCATCAATCCTATGATGGTGATCCCCGCTTGCAATTTTGGCCACCGGATTTTTCTTTTGACACCAACCCTTTGTTTTCTAACATATTTTTGGTGATTGGATTTTTTTCAGTAGGGTTCATTTTTCTAGCATTTTTTTTCACGACAACCATTTGATAGTCAAATTTGTGCTCGTCATCTACTAACATCAAAACCCCTTCTAGCTCTGTTTGGACCTACCTTTAGTTTTTTGCTCATATTGTGGGCATACATACTCCATTTTCTGTAAACAAGATATCACCAAAAATTTGGTTTTGAGACCGTTATAGTGGTATAGGATTTACTAGTAAATTTTTCCAGAATGGTACTTGTTTTTGCTGTCAAAGTGAGGGGTTCTATTTTTTTTACTCTGGGAGACATATCTTGGGCATTCGATCTTCGATTTGGGAATTATTTATATCATTGGAAAGGTATTTTTGTACTCTTTCCATTGATGCTAGTTATTTTTCCAAAAAAAATTCCAAGCACATTCTATTAAATTTTTTTTTCTTTTTTTGCATTTTGGTCAATATCTTGGTTGTTTCAGGTTCGGGGATCAATTTTTTTGCTTCAGATGATTTGTCATGATTTGTACTATCTATTGTATTAGCCCTATGTCTCTTTTTGTCTATTTAGGCATCATTTATATGAATTCTTACAAACACACTGAGATAAAGTGTCATATTGCATTTGTATTTTTATTTTAGTAGATTTTCCTTGTTTTGCTTTATGATTCAAGCAGTGTCACCCAAGAACACTCATAAAGATTATTGTATTCTAGGGATTCATCATATCTTGTGCCTTATTGTACACACACTACTCTGATTAGTGCCATGGGGAGTAGATGTTTTTCCTTTGTTTTCCATCTTTCTTTGTCCAATGAGTTTCCCTTCTATGGCATTAGCCATATGACATGTCTGAGATTGATTATCTTAGTACACACATATATACTCTTTTGTGCATCTTGATCATGGTTCCTTGACATCTAGTTCTTTTGGTCCACTTTTTCAGTTGCATGTCACCTCACCCTTGTCTACATTAGGGGGTTCTTCTATTATTTCTCATGCTTCCTTAGTTCAATGGAGTAAGCTATGTATTCAATATGTGTTTATGTACTAAGCAGATGCAATGGCTAGGTACCTATGCATTTTGGTGAGATGGATCATTTACCATATATAAACTCTTCTTTTTGTTCCTACTATGGATGCATTTTTCCATGTTTGATTGATCATCTCTTCAGGCTTTGGTGTTTTATGCCATTTTTATCTCTGAGTTTAGTTGTTTGTCTTATTTTTCTCCTGATTCAAGTTATGTCTTATGAGAGCACTCATGTAGATTATAGTCTTCTCTACCTGGTTATGTTCTATTTCACTAGAGATTCTTTAGATCAATAGTTACTTTTGACAAATCTTTGCAACTTCTACATGTATGCTTCAATGGTATTCTTCATGATCATCTTTTGTTCCTATCTTCTGGGACATTCTGTAGTTTGGAGGCTTCTTTAGTCCTTCACTAGTTCTTTTCAGTATTATTTCCATCTCTTTTTGGAGTAAGGTTTTTCCCATGTGTTTTCCTCTATTTCTCCTCTTTTCAGAGATTTGGTTGTGCTTGGGTACCTCATCAAGCTTTATTGTCAGGACCCAAATTTACTTTCAGTAGTAATTTCTAGGTTTTTTGCTACTCCCTAAGCTTATCTTAAGGGGGGGTGTTAGAGTAATATAATATTTTCTTATTAATTAAATTATATCAATTTAATTATCAAGCCACTTATTATCTCTAGTTTAATTAAGCTAAACTTTGGGCATATGATAATTAATTCTTTTATTAATTATTATCATGCAACCTAGGTTAGTTACCTGTTAGGGTTTTTATCTCCTTTTATAAGGATTGATCTCTTTGTAATTTATTCATTCAATTTTGATAATAGCAATTTCTCTTTTTTCTCATCAAGAATGTCTCATATGTGGGTCTAGGAATTTTAGCTTCCATAACTTTTGCTTCTCTCTTTCTATGATAGGTTTTTGCATGCAAGTGATTCTTGGGAGCTGTTGGGTTGAACTTTCATCAACTTTAACAAATTTTAATCTCGAGTGGTGTGGAACTCCTATCTACAAATACATGTAAGTTTGACCATAGATTACAAACTCAATGAGTACCTACAAGCTTTCAAATACCTTGAGTAACTTGTAGGTTTACTCATTGGCCCTATAAACACTATACTTGCAAGAAACAATCAAACAACTTGACCAAATCACCAATAAACTGACAAAATTTGCATTAAGGCTGGGATTGAATCAAAACCAATCACATGTGGGTCAATTACTTTACAAAATACAATGAAATCCAAGTATTTTATGAGGATTTGTGCCTCCAAAAAACTTTGCATTTCCTATATGGAGATATTTACGAGACTTGGGGACTCAGGGGAAATGACCCCACACACCACCACCACCACCTCTACAACTTCCATAGGAGAAATCATTACTTGATATATGGCACATTCCATTACATAACAATTGCAACATTTAACTTTATGAAAATTAGATTTCCTTTTATGGGTCACTTACATAAATGTTATCTTGCAGATTTTGCCTTGAAGCTTTAATTCACCCCAATATGTATATAGCAATGTCAACTACCCCTCCCCACCCTCCATTGTTGCTATGACATCGTCATCTCCATTATCTACTTGCTATCCCTAAATATAGGCCATTGGCCCCTTTGTCCCAAAAACCTGTCTCTATGTCCTCGAATCCATTCATTAGGAAATTTAGTAGAGATACATAAAACCCTAAACATTGGTAGAACCACATTCAAAGAAAAGGGAAATTTTCAAATAATAGCAAGTTGTGTTGAAGAAAAAAGGTGAATCTCAAATGATTTAAAGCATGGACCATGTTTAAAGAAAATTAATACTTTCTTATGTTGCTAAGTTTTTGTTGATTCAAAAGTTTGAGTTTTTGTTGAGTCAAAAGTTTGAGCTTACTAAGTACACTCCAAGTTCAAGTCTGAGTTTGAGTCTATGAACTATGCACGCAACATAAAATAAGTATCTTCATGGCTTCTGAAATAAAATTTGATCGATAAAAAATACAAAAGAGTTAAGAAAGTATGAATTGGGAAAAAAATGAAATTGGTGTACATGTAAAATCTTGGTTGAATTTCTATGTAGAAAGAGGACTACTCTGTTAAGAGATTTAATCTCACTCTTTTAGTGTTCACCCTTATAAAAGGATTTACATAATGAGTTCAAAATATATCTACAAAGTCATGTTTTTTATTAAGTAAAACAGGTTTTTTATAAGCGTTCCTAAAACCCCCCCAGCATACAACAAAATTTGCTTAAAGTCCAGTGCTAGCAACAAACCAACAAAAAACAACAAGCCATACTAGGCCAACAGAACTAAACAAAAAATAAACAACCAAAAGCTAGGGGATGGGCAAAAAACTAGGAGCACTAGTCAGAGCACCATTTCTTTATCCAGCTCTGCATTCTTGAGCTCCAACTTTCCCATGGACTTAGTCACGTCAGTCTTCAAATGACTATTAGCCAAAGACACCTCCTCTTCCTGCTTCCTCTTATCTGATCTCCTTCTTTTTCTTGGGCTCTCAACTTGCAAGAAGTCATCTTCTTCAGCAACCTTGGAATCCTCTTTTTCCTTTTCCTCCTTCCCATTTTCCTTTCCTCCATCATCGAGTGCAACTGAATGATATTGTCATTTAATCCTTTAATTATGTTGAGGCTCTAGTTAGCCGAGCTATGGAGAGAGTTCTCCATCCTTTCCACTCTTTTTCAATCTCAATAACCCTCTCATCCAACATGTTTATTTTGACATTCCCATCCTTTCCTTCCCCTGCATCCTGCACTTTAACTCTTCTATTTCATGGAAAATCCATTTAATGATAGGAAATTATCCACCAAACTATTGTGGACATTATTTAGGAGGTTCATCCCCATTTCCCTCATGTTATCATTTAGAATAACCAAAGTTGGGTTGATGAGTTCCTCCAACTAAATTTTTCCATCCCTTCCCTCCACTACCTCTGGGTGGATATGCTCTCTAACCAGACCCATATTCACTATGCTTATTTGAAAGTTCCTGCATGCAGTCTTCCTACCCTTTGTGCCAAGATAGTGGTTTTTACCGAGCCATATTCCTCCTTACTCTCTTCCTGAGCTTCGAGCTTGGTCTCCTTACCCTTACCATGTGTCTTCTTTGCTTCCTTATCCCTACCCCTCCTCATTTTAGTCGAGTTGTCATCCTTCCTACTTTCCAGAGCCTTACTAGTGCCCACCTCTTTCACATTGCCTCCTCTTCTATTTCCATCCCCTCTTCCTCTTCATTATAATCCTCCACTGAGTTGACTTCCTACTTAATCCTTCCCTCTGTTCCTTTCCCTAGCTTCTTCTTCTTCTTCCTACCCATGTCCTTCATAATTTTGGCTGCCTCCTCTTCATCATCAGAATGTAGCCCTGCACTATCCTCTCTATCAGAATGAAGATAAGAGCTTTCCTTATCCTCTAAGGACTTTTCCTTACGGGAAATATCTCTTCCATGCATTTGAGCTTTAAAGTGCTCATATAGAAGTAATAACTGACCCTCATGGAAGGCAGGGTTAGCATACACTTTCTTCTTAAAACCCATGATACTCTTATTTGTAGAGAAGAAAAGGTAAAAGGGGATGGAGGTTTTAGTTCCATACCTTAAATGGTTTAGGATAACGAAATGGTGGGTATGGATCCTATCATACCTAGTGTCAAGTGTAATGTAGGAGATAATCACCCTTAGGACAATCATCCATAGTTTCTTTATTGATGCAGGTTCATAGTAGGCACCAGTCTTCACTAATTCCTTCAACTCCTTGGCATCCTTAGCAAAGTCTCTCACAACATTCAGGGATTTTTTTTTTATATCTATAGAATTTTATGCCATGGTTCGAAGAATCAATGACCTCTGCTATGACCCCTTCATTGACCTAGAAATCAATGCCATCAATCTTCACCTTCCCATCTTCCTAGGACTTAACCATAAGGTCAGTGACCTTAGGATCCTAGCCATGAAGTTTTTCAATGAAGGTCAAGGTGCCACCTTCCCTCAACTTTTCCCACACCTTTGATCTCCTCTTCCACTTCTCTGCTTCACCCTTCGACTCTCTACATTGGCTTTCCCCCACCATATTGTTGCAAAAAATAGAAGAAAAATTATGTGTTCTCCAAGTGCAAAGAGTTGAACACTAGTTTTTCTCACAAAAATTGTGCTTGCCACTACCCTCACTAAAGAAATTGTAATTACAATTACCGATCACCCAAAAAATGTGCCACAAAATCCCACAATTATGATATCTCTTATTCGGCCAATGCCAAGTTTTCATTACATTAAAAGTGTGATTGACAACATTAACTTCCATTATTACAATTAATGTTTCTCATCCTCCCCTAGATTCTCTTTATCTCAATTAAGCTTTTAGCAATTTCTAGAATCCCCTCACCACTTAGCCATCTGTGTGACATGTCCCTCCTTGTCGCCTTATTGGCCATACAGTCAGCAACCACATAAGCCTCATGGAAAACATGTGACACATAAACCCTCTCGAAGGTAAGTAAAATTTGTTTGATTTCCTCCATTATATTCTTTAACTACAAAGGCATGTTAAAGACCACCTTCTAAAAGGATTTTCACAATCTTGTTGATTAACTAATTAGGAAAAAGATGTTGAAAACAATTGTTCAATTGTACATTGTCGTTGATGTTACACAAAATGTCAAGTCTTTACCAATTAGTGTCTGAAAAGCTCACTCAGGTGATGAAGATAGTTTCTAGTGTCTGCAGGGTAAAAGCATAGATCTTGTGTCACCGTTTGTGATACAAAAACCTGTTTTGGTCAAATCTCATTTCTCTATCAAAACTCAATTTAAAAAAAAAAACTAAAAATACCCTTTTATAGATTTCAGATTCAATATCATCATTATATAAATTTTTGAGTGTTTTGATTAGTTATAATATGTTATAATCTCAAAATATTATAAGTCGATATTTAAACATTTCAGAAGATGCTCTCTCAAAAAATGATAAAAAATAGTAAATCATATCAAAAAAATAAAAAATATATATTTATCACTAGAGGAGAGAATCCTCTTCACGAATATGTAATTTATTTTCAAGAAGGTATAGATTTGATAGGGAAGTTTTGACGGGAGGAAAAAACTGTTGGATTCTGACAAGGTCGAACTTGAGTACTTATAACAAAGAAAATATACATCAAAAATAATTATTTCTTTTTTTGTGCACTAGCTATACATGTCATCTATAAAATATTTTCAAATTAGAACAAAAAAAGGTGATTTGCACATACTTGTTTGACGGGAACTACATCCTATATTTTTTACAGTTAAAAAAGGGACTTCAAAATAAAATAAAATGAATAAATTCTTAGTCAAAAAATTATAAAAAATTATAGGCATAAAATTCATACAATTCTACACATTTCATTAGTTTACATCATCTTCATATTTTAAACACAAATACCATTTTTTTTGTCATTAATGTTGAACTGTCACATTCTGATATCACATTTCTTTATAAAAGGTGACACAGGTTTGTGCTTTTACCCTGGCACAGAGCATTCAACAATAAACCAAGTTCAAAGACAGTATGTGTCAAGCTTCACTTAGGCACCAAAGAAAGTTTGTAGGAAGACAATGTTTACCGAGTTCACTCGAGCACCAAAGAGAAGTTGGCATAGAACTAGTATTAACTGAGCTCACTTGATTACCAAAGGAATCTAGTTTAGGATGTAGTGTTAATTGAGTTCATGTGGTTAACAAAGGAAGTCTGAAGAAAGTCTTTTATGTGTTAGTGTTGATCGAGCTGGGTCAGCTAATGAAGGATTTTCTTGAATCAACATATTTAGTTTGATGAATTTATTTGTTAAGTCTAGCCAACTTAAGGGATGAATATTGAATCTTTGTAAGTGTATTCAAGCTAACTTGACTAGCCAAAAAATATAAGTATAAGGTCAGGTTATAGGATTGAAAGAGAGAAGCATGGGATTGAAAAAATAAACCAAGGAAGTGAATTGGAAGGATAGCAAAGTATCTTGACTTGATTGAGCTGCAAAGTTTTATCTGATCAAGGAGGATCAAGTATTCAAGACAGAACAGAGATTTGAAATCAACAATACAATTGCATTAGCAATCAGGTCATATCATTGTTACTCTCTAATAATTGTAGCAGTGTATCAAATCTCTTAACAGAGTTAGCTTAACAACTATTTGTCAAATCCTCTAACAAGGTGGCATTTCTAGATTGAAGTGTCTAAAGACCTCTAACAAGGCCACTCCTAATAGGGTGATTAAATCTTTTAATAGGATCACACCTAACAGTGTGTTTTGTAACCTTTAATAGGATTGGCTCCTAACGGGGCTCACTTCAAAAGAGTGAAAAATAATAACTAGTTCTAGTTGGTGGTTTTTCCCAAATTGGATTTCCACGTTAAATCCTAGTGTCATATGTGTTCATGCTAATTGCTTTCTATTTTTGTAACTAAGTTAATTAAGGATAATCACATTAAACATCTAAAGAATTAATATTTTAGTACTTACCGAGTTACAATAATTCTTATTGTTTTTCGAGTGATTCAGTGCTAGCCGAGTTACAATAGTATTTTATATTTCAAAAAAGTTTCGTTTTGATTTGTATTTACATCTAAGGGATATAGGATTTATTTTTGTGCTAACTTATTTACCCCTCCCCTCTCAGTTACTCCTCTTATATTTCCAACAATTGGTATTAGAGCTTTTGGTGCTTGCGGAGAAGGTTTCAATGACCAAAGCTAAAGATCATGATGTCTTATAGAAGGGAGATCCCTAAGTTGAATAAATATAACTTCAAGGCATGATAGAAAGACATGAGATTGCATTTGGCAACCATTGGAGACTTAGGCCTAAAATACCTTGATGCCAAGTATGTGGCACCTTTTGGAACTATGCCTGTTGAAGAAATTATAGAAAAGAAGTATCATAACGTTATGATGATTGATATTGCTTCAACTCTCAACTATATTGAATTTGATGAAGTCAAAGACTGTGATATTGCTCATGAGATGTGGATCAAGCTAAAAGCCATTTATGGAGGAGATAATAATGTAAGGAGAGCCAAGGCAGAAAGTTTTAGAGGTCAATTTGATCAAATGAGGATGAGAGAAGATGAGAAAATTGCAAAATATAGGGAAAGAATCAAAGCCAGTGTGTGTGCAATCAGAGCCTTAGGAGGAAAGATAGAAGATGAGAGAATGGTAAGCAAAGTTCTCAAAACACTTCTTCCTATATATGCAATTAGAGTGTTGAGTGTTAACAATTCAAGAGATGAGATGCAATCCAAAGAATGATATAACATTAGATGCAGTAGTGGGAAGGTTGAAAACATTTGAGTTAGATAACTATGACAATTATGTTCCTAACACTAGAAACCTTGAGTCTGCATTTCAAGCTAAGCTATCACTCTAGAAGAAACTTGCAAAATATAAAAGGAAATCTAATAGTGAGGATGAAGATGGTTCTAATGAAGATCTTGAAGTCATTGAAGCATTACTTGCAAGAAGATTTCCCAAGGGGAAAGGAGAGTATAAAGGAAAAACTCATTTGATCTTCTTTTCTTGTGAAGAGGTTGGTCACATTGTTGCAAGCTGTCCAAATAGATAAGGAAAAGAAGAAAAGAAGAATGAAAAGTACAAGGGAAAGAAAGACTTCAAAAGCTACAAGGACTAAAAAGACAAAGGTAAGAAATCTTGTTACATTGCTAAAGATTCTAAAAGTAGTGAAGAAGAAGATGCAATGGTATACATTTTTGTTAAGGATGAATCAGATGATGAGAATGATAAAATGGCACTTATCTCACATATCAGTAAGAACGATACATGGATTATTGATTGTGGTTGTTCTCACCATATGACTGGTGACAAATCTAAACTTTTGAACTTAGTACACTATGATTGTGGAAGTGTTAGATTTGGCAATGATGAACCATGTTATGTGAAATGTAAAGGTTGTATTGCACTAACCAATGATCTTAGATTTGATAATGCTTATTGGGTTGAGAGACTAAAGCATAATCTAATTAGTGTGGCTCAATTGAATAACATTGAATTCAAGGTAGAATTCATGAATGGAAAGGCCAACCTGCTGGATGGAAAAGGAAATCTAGTGGCAAGAAAACAAAAGGTAATCTATTCTACCTAGATCTTAATGGAAGTTCATGTTTCATTGCTCAAGTAGAAGAAATTTGGTTATGGCATAAGAGGTTATGTCATGTGAATTTTGATAACTTGATAAACATAAGCAAAAAAAAAAGGGTTAAAGGCATGCCAAGCCTAAAGAAACCTGACATGGGCATGTGCAAGAATTGTCAAATTGGAAAGATGGGCAAGACAAGTTTTAAAAGAAAAAAACTATCATTCTAAAGAAGTGTTGGAGCTGGTCCATATAGACCTTTGTGGACCTATTGGCATAGAAAGCTACATAGGAGATAAGTACTTTATTTTATTTGTTGATGATTATTCAAGAATGATGGCTGATATGTATTTGAAGGATAAATCAAAAGATTTTCAAAAGTTCAAATGGTATTTGGCTAGAGTGGAGAAAGAACAGGAAAGAAACTAAAATGTTTAAGATTAGAAAAAGGAGGAGAATTTATTTCTAATGAATTCAATAAATTCTACAATGAGAGAGGAATCAAAAGGCAAGTGTCTACACCTGGCACACCTCAATAGAATGGCATTGCTGAAAGAAGGAATAGATCAATCATGGATTGTGCAAGGAACCTTATGATAGAAAATAATGTTGCTAACAAATACTAGACAGAAGCAATCATTACCACAGTTCATACCTTGAACTAAGTTCAGTTGATGAAGGATTCAAGTCAAAAACCTTTTGAATTATGGTATGGCTATAAACCTAATTTGTGTTACTTCAAAGTATTTAGTAGTAAATCTTATATTTTGAAGGAGTCTAGAAAAGTAAAATTTTATGTGAAAAGTGATGAAGGCTTATTTATGGGATATTCCAATAAGAGAAAAGAATATAAATGTCTGAACCTATCTACTCATAAAATTATAGAAAGTGCAAATGTGAAGATTCATGAGTTTGTAGAAAAGAGTGAAGAACAAAGCAGTAAGGAACCTGAAAACTACAAAAAATTGTTTACTATGAGCCTGATACTATTCCTAATGTTCAAGCAAGTAGCAATTAGTAGCCTTCACCACCTGAGTCCCCAAAATATCTAGCTCAACCCGAGTTGTAGCAAGTGCAACCCGAGTCATCAAAAGGACCTAAGTTTTAGCAAGAGGAAACTGAGTCATAGTCTAATGGACCCGAGTGACAGAAAATGGGACCAGAGCATGAAATAGAAGATCATGGTGAACCTAGTAATTTTAGAAAGAAGGAGCCCATACTTGCTAGATATTTCAAAAGGCATCATGCACTTGAGAAAATCATTGGAGATCAGTTAGTTGGTACAATGACAAGGAAAAAATCAAAAGGTACATGTTTGCTTACTGAATTTGAACCTATATCTGTAAAAGATGCATTAGAGAATGAAAGTTGGATTGAAGCTATGAATGAAGAAATTGATCAGATTGAAAGGAATAAGACTTGGACTCTTGTCCCTAGACCCAAGGATAAGGATGTAATTGGCACAAAATGGGTATTCAGAAATAAGTTGAATGAGAATGGAGAAGTTTCAAGAAACCAAGCAAGGCTAGTTTACAAGGTCTATGCTCAAGAGGAAGGTGTTGACTATGGAGAAAATTTTTCTCCTATTGCTATACTTGAAGGTGTTAGAACAATCCTTGCATATGCATCACACAAAGGATTCAAAGTGTATCAGATGAATGTGAAATCAACATTCCTAAATGGAATCTTAGAAGATGAAGTCTACATTAAGCAACTTGAAGGTTTCGTTGATCCTAACAAAAGGGACATGGTTTGCAGACTACACAAAGATTTGTATGGTCTCAAACAAGCCTCATGGTATGAGAGGTTATAGAAGTATCTCATAAAGATTGGTTTTCAAAGAACTAATGATAACAACAACCTATATATCAAAGAAGGACTAGATAAGAAGACTGTGTTGGCATAAATATTTGTGGATGATACATTATTTACTAGAAATGATGATTTGTGTAAATCTTTTTCTAAGGAAATGAGTAAGGAATTTGAGATGTCAATGTTTTGAGAGATCAAATTCTTTGTTGGCTTGCAGATTCAATAGAAGAAGGATGATATCTATATTAATCAATCAAAATACATCAAGGAGATACTAAAGAAGTTTGGAATGGAGGATTATAGAATAGTTGGAACACCTATGTCTACTAGACATAAGCTTTCCAAAGATGATGATTCAAAAGAAGTAGACTAGAGTACATACAGATCAATGATTGGAAAACTGCAGTATGTGGTGCATGCAAGACCTGATATAGCATTAGCAATTGGAATGGTGACAAGATTCTCTACTAATCCAAAAGAAAATCATATGATGGAAATCAAAAGAATCATGAGGTATCTAAAGGGTACTAAAGATTATGGTTTGTGGTATAAGAAATGAGACAACTTTGAATTGAAAGCATTCATTGATGCTGGTTGGGCAGGAAGAATTGATGATAGGAAGAGCACTAGTGGTGGAGCATTCTTTCTTGAAAAGAGGCTAGTATCTTGGACAAACAAGAAGCAAAATTGTATCTCTCAGTCAACCAAGCACATTGCAATTAAGTATCGTTTCTTAAGAGAATTCGTGCAAGACAAAGAAGTAAGATTGGAATATGTGAATACAAAAGAATAGATTGCAAACATATTCACCAAGCCATTACCTAAGGATGAATTTTTGTATCTAAGAGGTAAGCTAGGGGTCATCCCCCTATCTAAAGCTCACTAATCATATTTTAGTGATGCATAACCAAGCATGTTGAAGATTAGTCAAGTTGATGCAGTATTGTAAAGGGTAGGTTGCATATGAATCATTATGTTAGGTACATGGAAGTTCACTGAATGTTGTCTTTGACATGAGATGTCAAAGAGGGAAAGTTATGTTATACATCAAAGAAATTTTATGTCTAATAGAGAGAGTTTTTTGTCATATATCAGAGATATTTTTATATGTCAGAGATCTCAAAGAGGGAGAATGAACTTGAGTTGATATCAAAGAGGGAGAGTTTGATATTGTAGTCACAACAATTAGAAATTGATGTCAGAGGGAGTTCACTTTGAAAAGGAGAGTTCTCATAGATGAAAATCAAAATGAAACTAAGGATATTATCCTTACTTTTATTTTTTCTCTAAAAATTTCATTGTATTATGACATGTTGTGTTTCCATCAATGCCAAAGAGGGAGATTGTTGAAAACAATTGTTCAATTGTATATTGTCTTTGATGTTACACAAAATATCAAGTCTTTACTAGTTAGTGGCTACTGAGCTCACTCAAGTGATGAAGATAGTTTCCAATGTTTGTTGAGCATTTTAAAGTAAACCAATTTTAGAGACCATATGTGTCCAGCTTCACTCGGGCACCAAAGAAAGTTTGCAAGAAGACAATGTCTACCGAGTTCACTCGGGCACCAAAGAGAAGTTTGCACGCAACTAGTGTTAACCAAGCTCACTTGGTTACCAAAGGAATTTAGTTAAGGATGTAGTGTTAACAGAGTTCACGTGGTTAACAAAGGAAGTTTGAAGAAAGTCTTTTCTGAGTTAGTGTTGACCGAGTTGGGTTAGCTAACGAAGGATTTTCTTAAATGAACATATTTAGTTTGATGAATTTATTTTTTAAGTCTAGCTGACTTAAGGGATGAATGTTGAATATTTTTAAGTATATTCAAGCCAACTTGATTAGGCAAAAGATATAAGTATAAGGTCAAGTTTTGGGATTGAAAGAGAGAAGCATGGGATTGAAAAGATAAACCAAGGAAGCGAATTGGAAGGATAATAGAGTATCCTGAGTTGACTAAGATGTAAAGTTTAATCTGATCAAGGAGGATGAAGTATTCGAGCCAGAATAGAGATTTGAAATAAGTAATACAGTTGCATTAGCAATTAGGTTGTATCATTGTTACTCTCTAATAATTGTAGCAGTGTATCAAATCTCTTGATAGAGTTAGCTTAACAACTATTTGACAAATCCTCTAACAAGGTGACATTTCTAGATTGAAATATCTAAAGACCTCTAACAAGGCCACTCCTAATAGGGTGATTAAATATTTAACAAGTTCACACCTAATAGTGTGTTTTGTAACCTTTAACAAGGTTGGCTCCTAATAGGGCTCACTTTAGAAGAGTGAAAAATAGTAACTAGTTGCAATTAATTAGGTTTCCATGTTAAATCTTGATGTCATATGTGTTCATGTTATTTTATTTCTATTATTGAAACTAAGTTAATTAAGGATAATAAAATTAAACATCAAAAGAAGTAATATTTCAGTACTTATCGAGTTACAATAATTCTTAGTGTTTACCGAGTGATTCAGTGCTAACCAAGTTACAACAATATTTTCAATTTTAGCAGAGTTTGGTTTTGATTTGTATTGACATATAAGGGATCTAGGATTTATTTTTTTGGTAACCGATTCACCCCTCCCATCTCAGTTACTCCTCTTATATTTCCAACAAAAACAACAAGAGATTGACCTGTATTTGTCTTTCCTCTACTTGATAGGTATGTTACTTCAGCTAGTCACTTTCCAATAGCTTGTTGTTCTATCGCACTACCGATAGCTTCTTCTAACTCCCTTCACTGATATCTTTTTCATACCAATACTATTTCTAATAGATTCTACTCTTTCCAACAGTCTTATCAAACAACCAACCTCTTTTTCCTATTCTCTTTCTGTTCTTTTCATGCTTCGTTACTATTTTTACTTACTGTCCTAATTAGGGTTGCTAGAGTCTTCCATAAGCTTCCCTTGATCTTGCCTTTTGTTTCACACTGAAATATCTTAACTTATTTGATACACTAAGTCTTGTTATGTCCCCGATAATACATTTGACTTTGATTGTACTTTCCTTACTTAAACATGTCTTACATCTTAATATAAAGTTTTGGCCAACAATGACAACTAAAAATCATACCAATAAGGTTTTATGATTTTTTGTACTTATTGAGCTTCTCTAAGGTTGCATGGGACTCTACTTTTATTGGTTGTGTTTTATTTGTGAAACTCAAGTAGTTGGTTATTTTATTTCTCAAATTTGGTATATGAATATGTGGTTTTACAACTAATATTCCCCTTGTTTAAGTGTGCTCCCAATAGGTAGGTTTTTCACGTATACAGGCTGAATATTTTAAAAAGGATTAGCTCTCTATTATTTACAAATTCAAGAAAGAGAGTCATATCCAAAATATCAAATTGATACTTTTATGCATTGAGTTTTACATCAATATTATTTTAAATATGGGGCATGTTAAATCAAGTTTTTTGTGAATGAATTACATTCTATTTTTTTTTTCTATTAGTTTAAGTCTCCATTACTATCGGTGTGCATATTATTATGTGATATCAATTATGTATCACCACATTCATTCTAGTTTCCTTATACTTGCATCTAGTTTAGATTTCCTTTATGCTCTAGTTTTAGCTCACATAGTCTAAATAGGAGGTTTTGTAACTCCCATTCTTGTTATCTTAGTTTGCATCTTGCATTCTATTTAGTTTACTTTGCATTTGTATTATATAGTCGCTTGAGGACTCTTGGATATTGGCACTCATTGCCTCTCATCTTTGAATCTTCCATTCTATGGTGCACCTTGCAAGGGTGATTTAGCTAGGTTCATTTGAGAACCATACTCTCATATCCCTTGCACGTCATAGATAGGAAGTTATAAGTTGTCTCCCAAGTCTCTCTCTACATGGGGTTCTTAGGGAATAAGGATTTATAGACCTATGTACCCACATTTTGGTATACAATGTGAATTAGTACCTTTAAAATTTGTATCCCTCAAAATATTTTTAGATTTTGAACATTACCATTTACTTTGCATGTATAACCAAAATAACTCAATATTTAAAATAAAGGTAATCAAGTCAAATAACAATAACACTAATCACATCACAGGGATTCATCAACACATTTGACACGGTCATTTGGTCACACAAAAACCCTTGGCTAGAGGGAAAATTGTGGTGGGGATGGTACCCACAAATCTTCACTACTTCAACATAAAGATTGCTTGATTAGAACATACAATAATGTCACTTCTGGTGACTTTCCCTATTAGGAGTAATTTTACCCCATTAGGAGTAATGCAAAGACCTATTAAAGTCTATCTTTTGAATGAATTTTGACAACACTCTTCAAGTGTGCACTTAGTTAGGAGATTTTATAATAAGACTATTAAGTCTACTTTGTTAGGATATTTTCTACTACAATGGTAAGAAAGTAACAACAAAGTGATCTAACAATATTTAACTTACTTTTCCTGATCAAATCCAATTTACTTTGTATTGATATATCACCTTCTTGTGACAGATTTCACCTAATTTTCTCTTGCTCATTGCTTGGTAGCTCTATTCTCTAATAACTTAGCCTGATATTCAAACTATCATTTTTTTGACCTCTTTAGTTTGTTCTCAATCCCTCTTGTGATGTCCATATAATAATAATAATAATAATGAGTAATTATTAAATTAATTATATTATTGATATATCATATTAAAATGATATGATATTATATATTGATGTACTACTATAGTACTAATATAATATTTAGTATTATATCTTAATATATAAGATTATAGTAATTTAATACCATTTCATAAAAGTAATAACAATAGATGAATAATTTGAACTAATATTTAAATAAATAAATAATATAAGACCCACTATTTATATGATATATAATAATACTAATAGAATGAATGATATATTATATTAATATAATTACAAATAGTTAATATAATTTTGGAGAGTTGTGTCTCTGCTTATTTTCTCATGAGGATATATATAAAGTGGAATTGTGGTATCTTTTATGCATCCGATTAATCATATTTTAAAAATCTATAGCCTTCTTATCCACCATTATAATCAAACAATGAAATCCAATACAAATTAACCCCAAGTCAAAGAATTGGGGAAAATTCAATGAAAGATTTAAATGGGGACATTACACCTCTTTATATAGAAATCCTATGGCTTCCATCATACATGACCTAATTAGGGTTTGGAAACTTCTACATTGCATGATCAAATAAATCAATGATTCTTATTCATCCTTATCGTCAAGAACATTATACTTTTATTTCATTGCCTCCACTCTTGTATTGGGATCCATAATCACGCATCAATCCTAATAAATCTTACCTAATCTTTGTCTCAATCTTTGTAAACTATTTCTTAGCTCAGTAGGATTCACCTACATGAAATTATGTGCATTTACAAACATTTATGTGTATTTTGTGTCTCTCAATAAATAATGACTTCTTTGCTTGTTAATATTTTATCCCTCAGTATTGCATATGCTCGATCATAATTATCCTTGATATCCATATATTGTTCGATTACAACTGTGCTCAGTACTCATTCTATTTGATGACTCAAACTATATTCGGTGTTCATATTTGTTCAATGTCAGGGTTCATTGACCTCTTTGTCTTACATTATTGTTATTCACCATAGTTTTGCACTAATGAGAACACTCCAATGCATATAGGAGTAACAAGAGAATCTTTAGATATCTCAAGGAGATTGAAGATTATGGTCTATGGTATGGACATAAAGGTGATTTCCGATTGAATGTATTCATCAATGCTGATTGGATGGGTAATGTTGATGATTAGAAGAGCACAAGTGGTAGTACATTATTTCTCGGTGATAGGCTTCTATCTTGGACAAGCAAGAAGAATCATTGCGCATTCTAATCCCCAACTGAAGATGAGTACATAGTTGTTGTACTTAATTGCACATAGGTAGTTTGGATCAAGAAGATTTTGGTAGGATTTCAAGAGAAGATAACTAGATTGGTGGTTATCTACTGTGACAACACAAGTGTCATTAACATTTCAAAGAACTTGGTGATGCACTCTAAGACCAAGCATATAGCTATAAAGTATTATTTTCTTATAGAAAAGTGATAGGAAAAGGAAGTAAGGTTAGAGTATGTATCAACTAAGGAACAAGTAGAAAATATATTCACAAAGCCATTTTCTAAGGATATATTTGAGTATCTAAGAGGTAGATTAAGGGTCATTCCCCTACCCAAATTGAACTAGAAGAAGATGAAGTTGCACCAATTCAAATGTATTTATTGAATATCTAATTGTTTGAATTAATGTTCTAGGGATACTCCTTTGGGGGATCAGTTGAGTTCTAGTTAGGAGATTTAGCAAAGTAGATATTATGTGTGTTTGGTGCCTTTGGCATTGTTGTGAAAGGGGGACATTATATATGTTAATTAAAGCAGGAGATCAATGTGCTAACAAAGGGGGAAAACATGTATGATGAATTACATAAAAGTGAAGTTTAGTGAAAGGGGGAGTATATGAAAAAGCGATGAAAGACAAAACATTTTGTGTTTCCTAGTGTTGACTAATGAACAAGTTTGTGCACAAGCATAGACAGTGTTGTCATCAATGCCAAAGGGGGAGATTGTGGTAGTTAAAAATGCAAGATGGTTGCATTTAGTTGTGGTAGTAAAATTTTAAATTTGAATATTGGTAGGAAACATTCAATCATTTTATACTTAATTAGGCTATTTTCAATGCAAGGTGAATTCTTATTGTTTGCAGATAATTGACCATTTCATACTTGCATATCCAATTTGATTTAAATTTGTGTGGATTTGGCCTTATTGTTTTTATTGTTTGTGTTTATGTCTATTGGGGAGTCTTACACCATCTCTTAACAATGCACACACTTTTTGGAGATGAAGTTAATGCATGTAGAAATGCAAAAACATTTGGGAGAAAGTGCATATGATAGGCCATAAAGATCATTTTGTTTTTTAAAGTTTCCATTTGAGAGACTAATGATTCCTCCCATGTATTCATAATTTGAGTACATGTGTACTTTGGGACCACTCACATGAAGTGGTTTTAATAAACATATCTATTTTAAAATTATTATTAATTGGCTTTATTTGTGCAAGTAGATTTGTAAGTTAATCACATGAGGACCACTAGTGGTTCATTTATTTATTTATTTTTGATGAACAACTTATTTATGATTGAACATGTATTGGGAGTCAAATAATTAATTTTTGGGTTAGTTATATGTGTATTGACTTAGAGGGTTATTTATTTTCGAGGGCACACTATAGAAAAAAAGTGAATTGCTATTGGACTCCGACTCGCTATTGGTCCCTTTCCTCTAAATTTTTAAATATTTAGTATTCACAAATTTTCTTTAATTTATTTCTGTATATATTGTGAACATCTATTAGGGTCACCAATGTCTAATTTTAGTCAATACTCTTTTTGACCACTTGTAGACCTATATGCATACAACACCTTTTCTAGAGTGCATTGTTATCAATGAGAAACAAAAACCTTAGTTTTAAGTACTTTAGTTACTTCTAGAAATAACTAAAAATCTCCTCTAATTGACTTAAGATTTTTCTAAAATAGAATATTAATTTAATAAATATATCTAAATTATTTATAATAAAAAATACTTAAAAGACCATACATTATATGAATTAATTTTTAATATGGACATTCACAATAGCATAAAAGGTGGAGTGGAGTGGGATGGTGTGAGTGTTAATGTTAACATTTATCTTTGTAGATTAAATTTTAATATTTATAATAAAGAAGATATATTTTTCGAAAATAATTTACTAAATTGAAAAATATAAATATTTTTTAATTTAGTAAATTGAATTTTAATATTTTATAATAGATGTCTATAAACTCTTTAGAGAAATTTATCAGTCCCTCCCTTATATAAGGCAAGGAACTAATGTTCCCATTGGCGCACCCCCCCAACTAATTTCTAGCAAACAAATGAATGTTATATTGTAAAGTTTATAAGGTTCAATTTAAAAAATCAATTATTATATATAATTATTAATTTTTTGATTGGTCTGTAGCTATTTTCCTCAGGTTTATTCTGATTATTAAATGTAGAAAAATCACTAACTTTAAAGGCGATGCTCTAGAGAATATTTTAGAGCCATATTTTCTCCATGCACACTTTTCGGTGAAGCCTGTGAAGAGGCTTGAACCTCCCTTCTCTACAAATGATCTATTTCCTACAAATAATCCCTCAAAAAATTGGCAACATCTCTTGCAGGTTGTTAAAATCAATTCCTCCAAACAACTTAATTGCCCAAATGGTTTTGGTAGATTCTTCAAAAAATTGCCATCAACGACGGTCAATTTACATAATGAATCTATTCTAGCATCTCATCTTATTCATCTAATATCAAAACCTTGAGGCCAATAAAGTGGTCAATTTTGGTAGGCATGAACTCTTGTGAATTCCCAAACTACCCAGAGTGAGTGTCTTTCATCACTCGTATCCTATTGGATGGTGTAGGAGCACACCTAGGAAACCTCCATTAGTTGGAGCACACCTAGGAAAACTCCATTGGTTGGCTTGTACTTGACTCTAGCCAAGTCAAAAGCTTAGGTTAGGTTGTTTTTAGACCTTAGAAGGTCTCTTGCAATGTTAGTTAGGTGAGTTAGTCCTTAGGACTAAGGTCACACTAATAGCCTTTGTTAGTTATTTTTACATTTCATAATGTTAGGAGTTAAGGAGATTGAGTCTTTAAGATGTCTTAGAGGTTAATGTAGTTAATGATTGTGGAGATGCTATTATGGCCTTAAAAGGCTTTAGATCCTCAAGACATGGAGGTTAGAGGTCCTAGAAACAAGGGTAGAGGCATAAGTGCAAAGATGCCAAATCTTGCTAAAAAGTTGTCATGACAACATTTGCATTGCATGCAACATGGCAAATTTGGATTCCCTAAGTTATGGGAAGTTATGCTTGACTAAAAAGCCCTAGAATGGTGGATATAGCATATATGTGAACAAAGACTCGAATCTAAGTAGTAGATATTGAAGATATTGTAATTTTTGGTGTGTGGAATAGAATATTGCACTGTGTTACAACAACTTTTCAAGGTTTGTGTGGACAGTACTATCTTAAGCTATTGGGAGTACAGATATAGTGGTTGGATTGTGTTCTATAGTGTATTAGAAGATTTTTGTGTATTATGTGTTAAGGGTCTAGAGTAGATTTGGTGTGTTTAATAAATTGGTTTAGTTTAGGACAATTTGTTGGTCTTAATCAAGTAGATTTAGGGAAAATGGCTCCCACATGAGATTCAACCATGGGAACTCAAAATAAGTGGTTGAATTTTCAAGTGGGGCCTTTGTACATGTTTTATATAAAGCTAGGAGTCTAGAGGATATGTCTTACCATTTTTAAAGTCAAGCCCTAAGTGAGCTAGGAAGGTTCGATTAAGGGTTTAATAGTGCTGAAGCAATGATTTCATGCAAGGAAGATAAGTACTGTACGAAACAAGTACAGTTCTAGAAAAGGAGTAGTCATACCTTGACATATGCTGGAGATTGAGGCCTTACCAATCCATCTAGGTAAAGTTTTTATTTAAGTTTGTGGTCTAGTCCTAGGAAATAAGTCTTTTAGTCCTATTTGATCTATATAACAGGAAGCACCTGTACGGACAACTTAGGGTTTTGAGACCTACAAAATCTTTTAGAGAATCCAAAAGGGTGTTCAAATTTGGAGTTTATTTACTAGGGTGTTTGGAGAGTTTTAGCAAGGTGGAATTAGTGGATTTCAAGGGCTAATTGAATTAGGCCTAAATAGGCTTCTTTAAGGAAAAATCTTGAAATTGGTAAGAAAGAGGTCTAAATATCTTTCCAAATGGGAGAAAATGTGAGAAAATGGAGTACTATCAGGATGATAGATGGCCCTGCATTGAAGGATGAAGTTAGTGAAGAAGTTGCACTTAGATCACTCGTGAAGTGTGGATAAGAGCGCTAAAATAGAGTGTTAGTCTTCTAAGGGTAAGCACAAGGGATCAAACTCTTGGAGAGGAGTTTGGATTGGTGCCAATCAATTACCTAAACCAATCAAGGACCTAGGTGATTAGGTACCTAGAAGAGACAAGCTAGGTCTCTTAAGGAGCAGTGCAAGCAACCCTTAGAACACTCACACCATTGGATAACTGCATCAATATTTTCATTCAATTATATAGAAACTATTTCTAATTTTGAAGAAAATAGTTGTTCAATAAAAATTAAATGAATTTTACAAAAAAAAGCCCAATTACAAGGTCACACAATCCTTAAATACATGGTTGTGGAACATAGCTAACCGGTCAAGAGACTATAAAAAAGAGTTTTCCATCTAGTCGGAGGAATCTTAATTCTTTGAATTTTGGTGTCTTGTAGCCTGATAATGTCTAGACTTTGATAGAAGCAAATTATCTTATGTTTTATTCACATCTATTAACAAGTTACATTGGTTCTATTTTGTTCTTAGGTAGATGGGAAAAATTTAGCCTCCACTAGCACCAGCAGTATGCGGCCTTAAATCAACAGTATCAAAATTTTTCATAATTACTGTTTTGGTTTGGTCTTAATGGTCTCTGAGGCAGTGGAGACTTCTAGAAAGTGGTTTTACACCATTGCTGTCTGGTTGAAATATCTAGTTGTTTTTCCTATATACAAATATCAGACAAGCTAGGCCATCATCAAAAGCTATAGAAAGGTTCTTGCAGGAATAGTTACTTATACACCCAAAAGAACTAAATCAGCATTGTTGTTTTGTTAGATAAACAATGTGTGTGTGTGTGATAGAGAAATACTTAATTTATAGGGAGTTTTGGTATTGAAAAATGAGCTACTTTACTAGATATTTCAACCAGACATTTTTTAGTACCAAAACTCCCTATAAATTAAGTATTTCTCTATCATATATATACACACAATATAAATACATTGTTTATCTAACAAAACAACAATGCTGATTTAGTTCTTTTGGGTGTATAAGTATCTATGCCCAAAAGAACCTTTCTATAGCTTTTGATGATGGCTTAGCTTGTCCGATATTTGTATATAGGACAAACAAAAATAGTTGAAAATTACTTTAACTTAATTTTTGAATGGATTTTTTTCTATCTTTTTTACGATTAAAAATTTCTAATTACTTTTATTCATAATCTAAGGATACTTATTTTCATTTTTTACTTTAATTAGTATAAATTATGTATAATTTATTGATACATTTATGCATTATTCAAATTTAATTCTAAATTAGAATTTAGTGTTTTTTAATTGTTTTGAATTTTACATTTGTTATTTTATTCACTCGAAAAACTTTAATGTTTGAATTACAAATGATATATTTAAGTTTCTTTTTAAAAATGTTTGAAATTAATCTATTTATTATATGTTATATGTAATTTTAAAATAAATATATCTTTGCATTAAAATCAATTTATTTTAAAATATAATCATATTATTTTTTCTCATCTATCGAGTTCAATATATACTTTTCTTCTATATTAAAAATCTTGTTAAAATAATTTATCTTACAATATTGACAAGGAAAATCATTAATTTTTTTCTTTTTCATTTCTATTGTTTTGTTTTTAAACAAAATCTTCCATTTGGCAAAGAATTTTTAAGTGATCTACTTTCTAACACCTAACAAAAACACAACGCAGGGACTCCAACTCAACAAAACTCTTGTTTAAGATATATACATGAACGAATAAATGGAATTTTAATGACCACAAAACCATAGCAATCTATGGAACCAGCAAAACGTGCTAAACGTATTCCATATTTTTCCAATCTTCTCAAATGGTTCTAGTCAAGAAGTCCTATCAACGTGTGAACTAAAAATCCATTTAGAATATATTCACTTCTTTAACATATAAGAATCACGACACAAAAAATCCATTAAAAAATATATTCACTTTTTCAACGTATAAGGATGATGGCAACAATCGCCATACGGAACGCTGACCGGGGATATGCGTGGATGAAAAAATATACATCTCTTTTTCTTGGAAAGTGGATGCGTGGATTTAAAAATATATAGGACGACGCCGGCCGGCGTTGGCTATCCAGCTCAGCAATGGCTACTCAGGTAGGAGGATCGACCTAGTGGTGGAGAACTTGTATTTTTGAAAGAAAGGTCACAAGTTCAAATCCCACTGGGGGGTAGGGTATGTACGCTTTATTTGTAGTGCCAAGCGCCTCTCGAAAAAGAGGACGAGGTAGTCCCATATCACTGTCACCATATGTAAACCCAAAAACTATGGCATAGTGTCGTGGACTATAAAACCACCTCACCTCTCACCTCTGTTTGTCCGGCAATGCCGTACTTTGACGGATGTTGACAATCACACCAATCCGATGATCTAGCAGAATGGACAGACGGCTTTCAATGGCATAGAAAATATTCTCATCATTTTGATGAATTTGTATGCAAAGATTTGAGATGCTCACATCTCATATCATTTTATATGTACAAATAAATAATATAATATATTTTTTAATTAACAAAACAATCAAATAATAGAAAAATCATTACAATTGAAACTTTACTTTTCAACAATAATAAAAAATAGAACCCACTTGGATCTGAGCATCTCAAATCTTTGCATACAAATTTTTCAAAATGATGAGAATATTTTCAACCCTATGCCATTGAAAGCCGTCTGTCCATTCCGCTAGATCATCGGGTTGGTGCGATTGTCAATATCCGTCAGAATACGACATTGCCCGAGAGACGTAGGAGGCCAGATGGGATGATGGGGATGGCATGAGGATGGGCATACCCAGGCAGTTGATCCTCCTGCCTGGGTAGCCGTTGCCGGCTTACAAGTGGAGTCTCAAATTTATTAAATTCCTCTTAATCCTTTTAATACTGATGACTGGCAAGCCACTTTAATACTTTGGAAATACAATATTATTTAATGAATACTAAAATGCCCTGTGAAAGAAGCTTACATGCTAAGTGCTTCTAATAATAGTAAAATAATCCAATGATCATTAGAACAGCAGTCCGTAAATATGACACGACTCTTAGAAAATGATAAAACCCTACTATACTTTATTCATTTGATCCAAGAAAAAATCCATTTTGTAGAAGACAATGAAACCTTGTGTTTTCTAGTATTCAATTGGAGAGACAAAATGAATTTGATTTAAAATTTACAGTTTAATGAGTTTGCGGGTAAATATATTCATTTTTTAATTTTAATTTTTTTTTGAATAAATATATTAATTTTAATCTTTGATTTATAATTAATTTTTTTAAGGAAACTTAAAAAAAATCTGTTTAAATCTTTAATAATTTTTTTTTTTTTTGTAATTAATGTTGAAATTTGACAACCATCTACATGTCAAAAGTTAAAATTTTATTATAAAAGAATATACTTTTAAAAATAATTTAATAAATACCACATAAGAGATATAAATATCCATTTTTTTAGAAATTAAAATAAAAAGCTTAAGTTAGTAAAAAACTAAATAAATAGATAAATGAAATATATATAATTTTAGATGTAATAAATTAAATTATAATTATTTTATAGTGGATATCTATATCTTGTCTTATGTATACTATAAACAATATGTTTACGAAATAATATATATATATTTTTTCTTAAACTATAACTTTTCATATTTTTCATGTTTACATGTGGTCATAAGCAAAGACACAGACCATGATACCCACAGAAATTGGACGATGACTACCCTTTAATTAATCCTAACATAGTATAATCCACTCCTATACAATTACATATATACTTAATATTTTTTTTTGTGATGTTTAAGACAAGATAAGACACCACATAATTAAAAAAAGAAAAAAATGTTAAAATTTAAACAAAAGACTAAACAAAACATATGATTTAAAAAGAAAAATTAAATGTTGTATGAAAAAATTAATTGTGAATATAAGGCCAATAAAGAGATGTCTGCACAGACATCAAATGACATTATAATTGTATACATTTAGAATAAAAATTATAAATTCAAACAAATTATCTTATCACAGAATTTTTGATGTCTGTATAGACATTTCAGACAAATAAACATTACCTAAACCTCTAACAAAGAAATCAAGGAAATGTTAACAAATGAGACGTTTGCAAGAAACACAAAGCAGGAGAGAAAATACGGCTAAAACGATGAGAAACCCAAGCTTTCGAAAGCACCACAACATCATTGACACCTCTCTCATATTAATTTCCATACCCATGTTGCGTATACCGAATAAAAACGCAGGAGTTATAGCACCCCTCCTAACCATGACATCTTGAATACTCTCGAGTAACATATTAAATTGATGGGCAGCACGTTGTCTGTTAAGCAATGCAGTATACTGATAGAACGTATTGACGGCAATTGAAAAAACCAATCCAACAGAAGCAGTAGCTGCAAGTAACGGCAAATCCCACCATGTTGCACAATGCATTTTCATGTGCACCGTTTGCACCGAGAATATTGCAGCGATGAGTGCTCCGTGAATACCAACGTAATAATTCAACAGCTTATATATGTCTTGTGCGTGTTCCGAGATGAGCCTCTCCAACAAGAGAGTCTGAGAATACAAATACATAGCCTGCTGCGACTGCAATTCGTGTGCATAGTGATCAAGATCAGCACTCATTTCTTGTTGTTGATCAGACACCTCAATAATGAATTCATTATTGCTCTGATCCATTTGTTATTGCCTGGTCATGTACGTTTTGCCATTTGCCAATTAGCTGTTCTTAAAAACTAGAAAGGTAAACCGCTCTAGCCTCAAATGCCATTTTTTGTTGTCTTGTTTTTATTCTTAAATGGAAAAGAATCTACAGCGTGGAGGAAATGATAATTCAGATAAATTTCCGTAGCCACACAAAGAAAATGGACTTTTATTATTATTAAATTAACTTTTAACGTGGCACGAGACTTTATATTCTTCAGATCTGTTCTTCAGATCTGCACCATATATATTTTAAGATCGCTTAAATTCTTGTTAAATAGTTAAAATTTACTTTTTACTCCGTAGCGAAAACATAACGATGATAAAAACGGAGCGATTAAATATTAACTCTGAATTATCCATTTGTCAGATTTTAAAGCCCCATGGATGATTCGAATCTCAAACACTTTTGAGAGGTACTTGAAGTCTTCGACCCACTTCCATCATCTGGCGGAGAAAGCAGAGAGGAAAAAATAACCTTAAATTAGTTGTAATTTGCACTTGTTTACGCCAAAGCACGTTTAACGTTATGAAGAGAAGTGCCTGCCAATTTTCATAAGCGAGCGCAGGCAACATCGAAGCAGCACCTAGACTGTTAATAATTAATTAATTAAAACTAGCAGATATCATTTTGATGCTAAATAGGTTGATTAATTAAAACTAATAAATCTATTTAAAGAAATGTCAATAATATCTACTACAAAATTTTTATGTCTATTTGTAACTTAAACTTTTTATTTAATTTCTTAAAAAAATTGATGATTATAATTTTAACAAATATTTTATGTGGGTTTAAAAGTATATTTTATTTATAATAAAATTTACCATTTTGATGTGAAATTGGTATGCTAAGATATATGGAAAAAAATAAATTAAGAGGAGGAATGAGTGGCATATAGTGATAGAATGTTATTTATTACACCGAGAAGCGTTCTATACAATCACAACACAAATACTCAGTATGAGAATATGCCAAAAAAGATTCTCCATCAATAAAAAAGAATTGGGAGCGGTTACAAACTTCCAAATTAAATATTAAAAAAGAATTTTCGAAATAATAGCTGGCCAAAATAATAGGAAGCCAAATGGAGGCCGAAATAATAGGGCACAAAAAAGTAGGCCCGCAAAAATAGGGGCGAAATAATTTCAATATGATTTTTTTTTTGTTAAATTTAATTTTGCATGCACATTCATACTTATTTTTTGTTGGGAGTGGGGGAATTTGAAACAAATTCGTGGAATGTAAAGAGACATATGTTGGGGGATATGAGGAGCCTCTCAGAAGTTATAAAACCAAGGCTCCTCATTTCATTTTCATTTTATGTTTTTGCAGGAAGGAAGAGGTGGAGGTTATTGGAGGATTAGATTGGAGTTTTTGAACAGGAGTAGATTGAAGTTTTGGAGTAACATTTTTGTAGTTGAGATTTCTGTTTTTTATTTACATTTTCATTTAGATTTAGATGTAGATGTAAATTGAAATTCAAAATTAGTTATAATATTCTACTTTGATTTAGATTTCAATTTTAATTAATTTCATTTAGATTTAGAATTCTATTCATAACTATTTAGGCTTGCATTTAATAGTTTAGTCTTGCATGTTTGATTTAGATTTAGATTTTTATTCAAAATCTATTTGATTTATATATTTTATAATACTTTCATTTACATATTTCAAAAGTGCATGTTTCAAATAAAAAAAATAAAATTATTTTTTAAAAATTTCCACATTTCCTTAGATAGTGACTCAAACTACAACCCTTGTATATAATGTAACTGCCCCAGGCTCTCTCTGTCCTCACCAATTTCTTTCCATATTCATTCATTCTATGTGGCATCCAACAGACTCTCATAATTGTTTCGGTTTATAAATGGCTTTAATTAAATTCATTATACCCAAATTTTGGATACAACAAGCGTTACTCCATGGATGGCCTGAAAGGTAACGTTAACATGCAAAGGTCAAATATAGCATGAATTCTCAATAATATTTATGAGAAGACATCTGGGGATTTGTAAAAGTGACCATAAATATGGTTGTCATCTCAACAATCGCCCTTAGCACGTCCTCCATACCTGTGCAATGCTATATATTTACCTTCACCTCCTTCCATTTTATCAAACTCTTTCAACTTCCATTTTCCTCTATGTTGTTTAGTTCTTTTTTGGTATGAAGTGATGGTGGAAAAAAATGCAATAGAGTTGGAAGATGGAGAGATCGTTGTTTTATGTGAAGAGAAAAATGGGCAGAAAAATGAGCAGCCTACAGTTCCTATGAATCCCATGGAGGCGCCAAAGCATGACTCAAGTGAAACTAAAGGAAAGGCTCAGCAAGCAGAAGTGATGAAAAGTGAAGAAGTGCCTGAGGAGATGATTGAAGAGATAATAAATGACCAACAAGATATTGAAATCACGATTTTATGTGGAAATAAAAATGAAGAGGAAACAAAAGAGGAGAAGCAGTGTTCAATTCCTGTGAATTCTCTATGTGAAATAACAACAGAGGCAAATGAAGCAGAAGAGAAGGATGGTGATGTTTTTAGTTTGCTTGGGAAGAAGAATGAAGATGAAACAGATAAGCAACATGTGGTCTCCATTTGCGTTGTCCCATTTGTGGAACGCCATCATTGGACAAGTGAAGAGAGGAAAAGTTATAGGGATTTGTTGAAATAGCTCCATCTCATGAGTAGCTCTTCTTCTTCTTCTTCTGTAGCTTCTCTTCACAAGATTATTGAATTGGATTATATTTTCAAAAGTAAAATATGAGATAATGATAAATTAATTTGTACTGGTTTGTAATATCATATGAAAGCAATGTTGATGTCTTTGTGTGTGCAGGATAGTGACGAGGAAGTTGGAGAAGGAGGAGGAAGAAAGGAAAGAAAAGGCAACATTGAGAGCAATCTTCAAGGAAAAAGTCTTGAGCATGAAATGAAGGATGGCGAAGGACATCGGGAGAAGAATTAAGATAATTTTATGAAGAAGGGATTTTATGAATTTGAAGTCTACTGATTAGCTTGATGTTTTTTTTTCTGAAGTGCGGGTTGTATTGTTTTTGAATTTTTGGAATCATTATTAAATAAAAATTATGAAATATTTCTATTTTTAAAATTATCTTTATGTTAATAAAATTAGATTAAATATAGAAGAAAATGTAAACTGTCAAAATCTTTACTTCTAATTAGTTGTATTGGCAATTCTATTTCCCCATTGTTCAATGTAACTTTCATGGAGAAGAGAACAAGACAAAATAAATTTATTGTTGTACAAAAAATTTCTTCAATGGATGTGGCTACTAAATATATTAATTAAGAAAGAAAATCATAAGTCTAAATAGATTCCTTAATGTAATATAAATGAAATTGTAAACCTTGGATCCTAACTTTAACTCTTACTCTATATATGATTGTACTAATCATTTAGTAAATTATATACCTTAGCCTAACCCTATATGTACAAGTATCTAGAAATAATATTATATTTTTTTATACGTGATAATATGTATATACACACACCCACACAAAGAGAGAGAGAGAGAGAGAGAGAGAGAGAGAGAGAGAGAGAGAGAGAGAGAGAGAGAGAGAGAGAGAGAGAGAGAGAGCATATTTGTAGACAAGAAGGAGCTCATATTATGTTTCTTATAGAGACATGTTTTATGTAGAGAGAGAGAGAAAAAGAGATTATGAGGTGTATCTAGAGAGCAAGCATAGAGAGAGAGAGAGAGAGAGAGAGAGAGAGAGAGAGAGAGAGAGAGAGAGAGAGAGAGAGAGAGAGAGAGAGAGAGAGATTAGGGGTGTATCTAGAGAGCATAAAGGGAGAGAGAGTGATTAGGAGGAGTATCTAGAAAGTAGGGTGGGAGAGATAAGTGGGTGTATCTAGAGATTAGAGAAACATATTAGAGGGGCATTACTAGAGACTACACAAAGAGAGGGTATATTTAGATAGTGGGGTGAGATATTAATGGGTGTAGTTAGAGAGAGAGAGGGAGAGAGAGAGGGGAGAGAGAGGAGGGAGGGATTAAATTATTAAAAAGGTTAATAACTTTTATCACAATAGCATTAATCATGGGCACTATAATAGAACTAACCCACATTAAAATTTAACCTATAAGTTATCCTAACACCAAGGTAAAGTGTAATAATAGCACTAATATTAGCTATAATATGATTAGTCACCCAAAAAATTATCTTAATCGCAATAATAACACAAACCCTAACTCTAACTCTAACTCTAACTAGATAATTCTAATTTTGACCCTAACCCTAACTCTAACTCTAACTCTAACTCTAACTTTGATTCTCCCCCTAACCCTAACCTTAACCCTTTATAATCCTAAATCTAATGCTAATTCTAACCCTAACCCTAATTCTAGCCCTAACCCTAAGCCTTACTATAACTCTAATCCTAACTCTAATTCTAACTCTAATGCTAATTCTAACCTTAAATCTAACCCTAATTTAAACCCATATTCTAACTCTAACCCTAACTCTAACTCCAACTCTATCTCTAACCCTAACCCTACCCCTACCCCTAATTCTAACCTTAACTCTAACTCTAACTCTAACCCTAACCCTCACTATAATTATAACTCTAAGTCTAATTGTAACCCTAACACTAACCCTAACTCTAACCCTAAACCTACCCATAATCCTAATCCTAACACTATATATAATGCTAATACTAACCCTAACACTATATGTAACTCTAACTCTAATCCTAACCCTAATTCTAATCATAAACCCAATCCTAATTCTAACCCTAACTCTAACTCTAAACCTAAATCTAACCCTAAATCTAATCCTAACTCTAGCCCTAACCCTAAATCTAACCCCAACCCCAACTCTATCTCCAACTTTAACTCTAACTTGATCCCTAACTCTAACTCTAATTCTAACCCTAACCCTAAGCCTAACCCTAGCCTCAATTCTAGCCCCAATTCTAACCCTAACACTAACACTAACACTAACACTAAAACTAACACTAATTATAACCCTAACCCTAATGCTAACCCTAACTTTAACCATAACCCTTATGCTAACCATAATCCTAGCCCTAATTCTAACCCTACCTCTAACTCCAACTCTTGTTCTAATTCTAATTCTAAGTCTAACTCTAGCTCAAATCCTACCTCTAAATCTAACCCTAAACCTAACCCTAATTCTAACCCTAACTTTATTTGTAACCCTAATTCTAGCCCTAACCCTAATTGTTACCCTTACCCTAACTCTAGCTCTAACTCAATCTATAACCCTAATTATATTTGTAACCCTAATTCTAACCCTAACCCTAATTTTAACTCTAACTCTAATTGTAACTCTAATTCTACCCCTAATCTTAACCCAAACCTATATAACCCTAACTCTAACCCTAATTCTAACCCTAACCCCAATTCTAGCTCTAACCCTAACCTAATTCTAACCCTAACTATAACTCTATTCCTTAACTCTAACCCTAACTATAACTCTATCTCTAATTCTTACCCTAACCCTAACCCTAACCCTAACCCTAATTCTAACCCTAGCTCTAACTCTAATGCTAATTCTAATCCTAACCCTAATTCTTACCCTAAATCTAACTCTAACTCTAACTCTAACCCTAACTCCAACTCTAACTTTATCCCTAATTCTAACCCTACCCCTAATTCTAACCCTAACTCTAACTTTGACTCTTTTTGTAACCCTAACACCATTATTAACCCTAACCCTAACTTTGACTATAAACCTACCCCTAATCCTAACCCTAACACTATATATAACTCTAACTCTAATACTAACCCTAATTCTAATCCTAATCCTAGCCCTAACTCTTACCCTAACCCTAAATCTATTAAGGTAACTTTAACCCTAACCCTAATCTAACCCTTATCACAACTCTATCTCTAACTTTAACTTTAACTCTAACTCTAACTTGAACCCTAACTCTAACTCTAATTTTAACTCTAACTCTTATACTAACACTAACACTACCTCTAGTTTTAACTCTTACTCTAATTGTAACCCTAATCCTAATGCTAATCCTAACCATAACCCTAACACTAACCCTAACCCTAACCCTAACCCTAATGTTAACCCTAACCATAACCATAACCCTAACACTAACCATAACCCTAACTCTAACACTAATTCTAATCCTAACCTTAATTCTAATCCTAAATATAACCCTAACTCTAACTCTAACTCTAACTCCAACCCTTATTCTAAATCTAATTCTAAATCTATCTCTAACCCTAACCCCAAATCTTATTCTAACCCTAACACTAACCCTAACTATATTTGTAACCCTAATTCTAACCCTCACCCTAATTCTTACCCTTACCCTAACCCTAACTCTATCTCTAATCCTAACTATATTTCTAACCCTAACTCTAACCCTAACCCTAATCCCAACTCTAACTCTAATTTTAAACCTAACCCTTACCCTAACTCTAACTCTAAC
Organism: Cupressus sempervirens; assembly: GCA_028749045.1. Classification (NCBI taxonomy): domain Eukaryota; kingdom Viridiplantae; phylum Streptophyta; class Pinopsida; order Cupressales; family Cupressaceae; genus Cupressus; species Cupressus sempervirens. The sequence continues at coordinate 351,957,518 of CM053785.1, forward strand.
CCTGATTGTAACTCTAACCCTGACCCTAACTCTAGCTCTAATTGTAAACCTAACCCTAACAAGAACCCTAACTCTAATTCAAACCATATCCCTTACCCTAATTTTCATCCTAATGCTAACCCTAACTCTAACTCTAACCCTAACCCTAACCTTAACACTTACCCTAACCTTAATTCTAACCTTAACTCTAACCTTAACTCTAACTCTAACCCTAACCCTAACCCTAACCTTAACACTAACCTTAACCATAAACATTAATTTGTCCATAACTCTAACCCTAAATCTAACTCCACCATAATTGGGCTCTAACCATAACCCTAACCCTAACTTTAATCTTGGCTCAAAAATTTTCCCTAACCATAACTCTAGAACCTTAACCCTTACTTAAGCCCTAACCCTAAACCTAACCCTAACCCTAGCCCTACTATAACCCTAACCCTAACCATAACCATAAGTCTAACTCTAACCTTAACCATGAGCATAACTCTAACCCTAAACTTAACCATAAACATAAACCTATCCCTAACTCTAACCCTAACTCTAACTCTACCATAACTAGACTCTAACCCTAATCCTAACCCTAACTTTAATCCTAACTAAAACTCTAACCCTAATCCTAAATCTAACCTTAACCCTGACTCAAACCCTAACCCTATCCCTACAATAACCCTAACTCGAGCCCTATAATAACCCTAACCCTAACCCTAACCATAACCATAACTCTAACCCTAACCTTAACCACATGAGCATAACTCTAATACTTAACTCTAACCCTAAATCTAACTCTACTATAATTGGACTCTAACCCTAACCCTAACCCTTACTTTAATCCTGACTCAAACCCTAACCTTGACTCTAACCTTAACCTTGACTCAAATCCTAACCCTAGCCTTGCTATAACACTAACCCTAGCCATAACCATAACTCTAACCCTAATCTTAACCATGACCATAACTCTAACCCTAACCTTAACCATAAACATAACTCTAATCCGAACCGTAACCGTAACCATAACTCTAACCCTAACCTTAACCATAAACATAACTCTAACCCAAACCTTAACCATAACTCTAATAATAACCATAACCGTAACTCTAACCCTAACCTTAACAATAACTCAAACCCTAACCCTAACTCTAGCCCTAACCCTGATGCTAACCCTAACCCTTATTCTATCCCTAAGGTTAACATTAACTGTAATGGTAACTTTTTCCCTAACCATATATCTATGTTTGACTATAACATTTTACATTACAATATGCCAAAAAGAAAATTACTTTTTTAAAACCATAATCCTACCCCTAACTCTAACACTAAATATAACCCTAACTGCAAATCTAATTCTACCATAATTAGACTCTAATCCTAACCCTAATCCTTAGTTTGACCTTCACTAAAACTGTAACCTAACCCTAACTCTAACCTTAACCCTGACTCAAAACTCTAACTCTAACCTTAACCCTTACTTTAATCAAGATGAAAACCATAGCCCTAACCCTAACCCTAACCTTAACCCCAACTTAAACCCTTACCCTAACCTTAACCCTGATGTAACTCTATATACAACCCTAACTCTAAATATAAACCTAACCTTAACCATCACCCTAAAACTAACCCTTTCTCTACCCCTTTCTCTAATTCCAACCATAAATATAATTTTAATCCTAACCCTAATCCTAATTATAACCCTAATTTCAACTCTAACTCCAGCCCTTATTTGAGCTCCAATTCCAACTCTACCTCTAACTCAAACCCTAACTCTAATTCTAATCCTAACCCTAACTATATTTTTAACCTAAACCCTTATTCTTACCCTCACCCTTACCTTAACTCTAACCCTAACTCTAATTCTAACCCTAACTATATTTATAACCCTAATTCTAACCCTAATCCTAACATTAACTCTAACTCTAATTCTAAACCTAACCCTAACTATAACCCTAACAAGATTCATAATCCTAAAAATAACCCTAGCCCTAACCTTAATGCTAATCCTAACTCTAATTGTAACTCTATTCCTAATTGTAACTCTAACCCTATCCATAACTCAAACCCTAACAATAGCCCCAACCCTAACACTAACCCTAACCCTAACTATAACTCTACTCTTCAATATAACATTTTACATAACAATATGCTTTAAAAAAAATTGAATTAAAGTGATACAAATAAACACCATATATAGAATTAAAAAATAAAATATTCAAGAATAATTTTATAGCAAGTTTACACTATTATATTTTTATAGTAAGTTTATAGAATTGTATTTAAAAAGAAATAAATAATTCAACACTAACCTTAAAAGAAAGAAAAAAATTTAAAAATACTATTCCTGTTGCGCCGCAATTGCCACTAGCTTATATATACCTCTATATATATTATGCCGAGAGTAATTGTTCTTGAGGCACCTATTTTCATTTTCATAATCCCAACTGTGATTAAAATAACCTTGGGATTAAATGAAAATAGGTGCCTTGAGAATGATCACTCTTGGCATAATATATATAGAGGTATATATAAGCTAGTTATTTAAAAATTGAGAGATTTAGTTTGATGTGAAATGGGTTAGTCAAGATATGTTGAAAATAAATTGAGAGGACAAATGAGAGGCACACAATGATAGATGCTATTAATTAATTAAAACTAAGAATCAATTTTGATGTGGAATAGATATGTTGAAAATAAATTGACAGGGGGAATGAGAGGCAAATAGTGATAGAATGTTATTAATTAATTAAAACTAGTAAATCCCATTTTAATGTGAAATGGGTAGGTCAAGATATGTTTAAAATAATTTGAGAGGACGAGTGAGTGACAAATAGTAATATAATGTTATTTATTAATTAGAAAAAAGAATCAATTTTGATGTGGAATGGGATAATTAATTAAAATTGACAATCCTATGTTTATGTGAAATGGGTACACTCAAGATATGTTAAAAATTAGATTGAGAAAAGGAAAGAGAGGTAGATGGTAATTTTTTAATAAAATTTATATAGAAATCTTATTAAAAAAAAAGGGTACAAATTCATAATGAAGGATTTGAGCAATAAAAATCTACAAAATCCAAATAACACAGGTCTGCATGCAAGAATCTGTTACAAAGAAGAAAAGCAAAGAAGAGGCAAGGGGTTGGCTCTGAGAATATGAAAAATTATATTATCAAACTGAAAGAATGAATGAAATTTACAATTGATCAATCTTTATAGAAGGAGATCATAAAACCTAAAAAAGAAACCCTAAGAGGTAAATGACATTCAATAATTACTATTTAATTATTAAACAGACATGCAAGTGCATAAAGAGAAATATTAAGAAGGGAGTAAAGGTATTTTTTTATAAATGAAATGAAATTAATGCTTTACTCTAATACCCCCTTAAGATGAGTACCAATGCAGCTACAAACAATGCATGAAAAAATAAGAAAATTACAATGCTGAAAGAAAACTTGGGTCTCGGCAATAAGGCCTGATGAGGTACCCAATCACAACCAAATCTCCATGAAATGAAGAAATAGAGAAAACCACGTGGGAAAAACCCTACTCCGAAAAGAGATAGCAAGAAAAGAAGGAAGGAAGGACTCCTCATTGAGACCCCCAAGGACACCTTCCTTCACCCCAAGCATAGAATGCAGTTGAAGATACCATGGGGATGTAAAAGGTTTAGTGAAGATATGTGCAACCTTCTCAACAATGGGAATATACTCCAAGCTCAGAGAGCCATCCTAAATCAAATGCCTAATGAAGTGCATGTGAAGCTCAATGTGCTTAGTCCATTGATGCTCAACTAAGTTGCGAGAAATGTGTATAACACTATGATTGTCACACCAAAGAAAGGTCAAACTATCAGAAGGATATCAAAACTCTATCATCAAGCGTCAAAGCCATTAAACCTCTTGACTAACCAGCACAATTGCCCTGTACTATGCCTCGATAGATGATAATGCATGAGCATGCTGCTTCTTGTAAGACCATGTGATGGGACCAGAACCAAGACAAAAAATAAATTCAAAAGTAGACTTATGATCATCAATATCACCAGCCCAATCTGAGTCTGTGTACCCAACAATGTGAGAATCCCCTGACGTGTAGTGAAATCCATAACATGTTGTACCTTTGATGTACCTCAAGATGCATTTGGAAGCTTGCCAATGACTCTCATGTGGATCATGTGAGAATTTAGAGATAATTCCAAATGCAAAGGAAATATCAGTACATATGTGTGTGTTAGGTACAAAAAACTACCCACAAGCTATCTTTATAAAGTGGAATCCACTGTAGGAGTAGTGCAAGTGGTAGATAAAACAACACTTGACTGAAAAGGTGTGGGAGCAGGCTTGCGCTTAAGCATGCTGAATCTGTAAAGCATATCGAGATCATACTTCTATTGGAGTGTGCTATCCCATCTGAAGACTAAACAACATGTAAGCCCAAAAAATAGTGTAGAATTCCAAGGTCTGTTATTTCAGACTGCTCTCTCAAAGCTCATTGAACAATTTGTATCATTGAGGATGAGCTACCTATAATGATGAGATCATCTACATAAAGCATAAGTATCAATAAGTCAGACCCATGACACTAAATGTAAACTATAGGATCATAATGACTCCGAGTGAATTGTGAGGCAAACAAGAAGGAATCCATCTTCTCATACCAAGCCTAAGGGGCTTGTTTGAGATTGTATAAAGACCTCTGGAGCCTGCATACCAATGATGAGTTCTACAGAAAACCATGAGGTTGTTCCATATAGATCTCCTCATGAAGGTCTCCATGCAAAAAGACACTCTTCATGCCCATCTGAAAAACTTTCCATCCCTATGAACTTGTAAGAGACAGTACAAGGTGAATAGAATTCATCTTGGAAACATAGAAAAGGTCTTGGAGTAATCAATACCATCAACCTATGAAAGGTCATTTGCAATAAGACTTTCCCTATACCTATCAATAGAACCATCTCCAACATACTTGGTACGGTACACCCATTGACACCGAACCAAATTTCTTGCTTTCATAAGAGGACAAAGATCCCATGTGTGGTTCTTCATCAAAGAAGAGTACTCCTCATCCATAGCCCTATCCCACTCTAAGTGTCCAATCGCTTGTGAGAAATATATGGATCATCTAATATGGCATGACTTAATAGTCTAGTATCAGAAGTCTGAGCACAAGTGCAATGAGAACATGAAGGATTACCTATGATAGGTCTTGCTGCATCAACAATATCACAAGCCCACTTGGGAACTCATTAAACAACTAGTGGAGGTGGTGAAGGGGATCAATATCAAGATCTTCCTCAGAGGATGCATAATCCTATGGAGGAGTAGAGGAAGTACTAGGAAATGAGGAAGAAGCTGGTGATGGAGGCTCAATTTGAGGATAAAACTCATCAAACTAGACATCTTGTCGAAACCAGACATCTTTGGAATCAGGGTCAAACAACCTATATGCCTTCACATCCTCACAATAATAAAAAAAGATGAGTGATCGACTCTTCCTCTCCATGGCTTTTCACTGAGCATTTGGAATAAATTCCAAAGCCTCACTACCAAAAATGTGGAATGTAGAAACATCGAGCTTGACATGAATCCAAGCCTCCTCAAGAGTCAAATATCCTAATGCCTTGTGAGGCATTTGAATCTAAATATAGTTGACACAATTGATAACATCAACCCAAAATGAAGAACTCATAGCTTGATACTATATCATACACCTAACCATCTCCCGCAATGTCCTATTCTTTCTCTCCACAACCCCATTCTGTTGAGGAGTATGGGAAAATATGAACTGATGTTGTAAACCATGCTTAGTGTAAAAATATCTAAAAGGCTTATTCAAATATTCCCTACCATTTTCAGTGGTGCATATACACCTGACCGAAGGACCAAAATGCTTCTCCACAAATGTCTTAAAGATTTGAAATGAATCAAAGACACCAGACTTGTACTTCAAAAAGTACACACATGTGCATATAGAGAATTCATCTATGAAGGCAAGTACATATCAAGCACCTAAAAAATATGGAGCATGGAATGACGTAAGTGTTGTAAATATAGATGAAGTAACTGAGAGGGGAGGGGTGAACTAGTTACCACAAAAATCAATTCAAAAAATCCCTTAGATGTCTATAATGCTTACTTACTGCTGATGCTCGGTAAATAGTGCAAGAATACTGTAACTCGGTAAGTTAACTAGTTATTGTTCATATAGCATTCAAAGTTATTAATATGCATGCAAAGGTTAACTAAATGAACACAAGAGACACCCAATTTAACGTGGAAACCCAATATGGGAAAAACCACCAAGTAACTAGTCACCAATTTTCACTCTTCTGAAGTGAGCCCTGTTAGGAGCCAACCCTATTAAAGGTTACAAAACACACTGTTAGGTGTGACCTTGTTAAAGGATTTAATCACCCTATTAGGAGTGCCCTGGTTAGAGGTCTTTAGAACAATTCAAATGAATTGTCACCTTGTTAGAGGATTTACAAAATGGCTGTTAAACCAAATCTGTAAAGAGATTCTGAATTCACTGTTACAATGATTAGAAAAAAACAATGAAATGACCTAAATGATATGCAACTTATCTTTTGCTAATTACAGATCTATGTTCTGCTTAACTGGATCCTTACTAATCAAATACAACTTTGCAACTCCTCCAAGATATCTAATCCTTCATCAAAATTCGCTCATTATTCACTTATTCATCCATATACTCCCTCTTCCACTCACTTTTTCACACTCATACATTATTCCACAACTTGAAAATCTATATATATACCTTTCAGATTTATCAAGTGGGCTCAAATATAAGTTACAACAACTGAAAAACATCAGCCAACTTACATTTATTCCACAAAATAATTGGGCTTAAAAATAATAAAATCCTTCACTGGCTGACCCAACTCGGTAACCACTACTCTAGAATGGTTTTCTAGTGTTAACCAAGTAAAGCTCGGTAAACATTGCAAACCCTACAAAATTCCTTTGGAGACCGAGTGAACTCAGTTAGCACTGACCTTCCTTTGCTGACCTTGTGAGCTTGGTAGAAGTTAACTTTCTGTCACATTTCCTTTGATAACCGAGTGAGCTCGGTAGATACTAAATTTCTTCCACATTCCTTTGATGATCGAGTGAGCTTGGTAGATACTGAATTTCTTCCACATTCCCTTTGATGACCGAGTGAACTCGCTAGATACTAACTTTCTTCCACATTCCCTTTGATGACTCAGTGAGCTCCGTAGATACTATCTTTCTTCTGCAGACCTTGAGAGCTCGGTAGACTCTGTCTGATGACTGATATGACATTTGTGTAACATCAAAAGACAACACTCAATTAACAATTGTATCCAACAATCTCCCTCTTTGGCATTGATGGCAACACAACATGTCATAGTAGAATAAAATTTGAAAACAAGTCTAACAAGTCTTTTCCTGTTAGAACAACTTTCTTTTATAAAACTCTCCATCTTTCAGTAATCTCCCTCTGTGAAGGAATTACATAGCAAACTCTTCTTCTAAAACAAATTTCAGAAAGATATGATAGTAAGACTCTCCCTCTTTGACAACACATGCCAAAGACAACACAACTCAAATAAATTTTAATGTACCTTTAGTACTGATTCATATGCAATATTTCCTAACTATGCTGCATCAACTGATAGATCTTCAACTTGGTATGCATTGATGCATCACTAAAACTTCATTATAGTGAACTTCAGATAGGGGAGTGACCCCTAACTTACCTCTTAGATACAAGAATGCATCCTTAGGTAATGGCTTTGTGAATATGTCAACAATTTGGTCCTTTGTATGGACATATTCCAATCTGATCTCCTTATCTTGAACCAATTCTCTAACAAAATGATATTTTATTGCGATGTGCTTGATTTTGGAATGCATCACTGGATTCTTAGATATGTTGATTGCACTTTTATTATTGCAGAACATAACAACTGGTTCTTTGATTTCCACCTTCATGCCTTCCAACAACTGTTTAAACCTAACAATATTAGAACAGTTTACTGATGTAGCAACATACTCTGCCTCTGTTGTAGATTGGGATGTACAATTTTTCTTTTTGCTTGTCCAAGAAACCAACCTCTTTCCTAGAAAGAATGCTCCTCCACTTGTACTTTTTCTATCATCAAGGTTTTCTACCCAATCAACATCAGTAAACACTTTCAAATCCAGATTACCTCCAAATTTGTACCATAAACCATAATCTTCAGTTCCTTTCAAATATCTCATTATTATTTTGATTGCCATCATGTGATTTTCTCTTGGTTTTTCTGAAAATCTTGCTATAATACCAACTGCAAGGGAAACATCTGGCCTAGTATGAACTACATACTGCAACTTTCCAATCGTAGATCTATATAAGGTTTCATCTACTTCTTTTGATTCATCTTCCTTGGTAAGTTTTAATCCAGTGCACATAGGAGTCCCAACTAGTTTACAATCTTCCATACCAAACTTTTTCAATATCTCCTTGATATATTTTGATTGAGTGATGTAGATACCATTTTTATTATGTTGAATTTGAAGAGCAACAAAGAATTTTATCTCACCAAACATAGACATTTCAAATTCCTTGTTCATTTGTTCTGAAAATTCTTTGCAAAGATCATCATTCCCTGTGAAAATAGTATCATCTACAAATATTTCTGCCAAGACAATCTTATCATCTGGTCCTTCCTTTATATACAAGCTACTGTTATCATTAGTTCTTTGAAAACCAATCTGAATAAGATAGTTATGCAATCTTTCATACGATGCTCTAGCAGCTTGTTTCAGACCATATAGTGCTTTGTGTAATTTGCAGACCATGTTTCTTTTATTTGGATGAACAAATCCTTCAGGTTGTTCAATGTAAATCTCTTCATCCAGTATACCATTGAGGAATGCTGACTTGGCATCCATTTGATAAACTTTGAATCCTTTGTGAGTAGCATATGTAACTAAGGTTCTTACTCCTTCCAATCTTGCAACAGAAGCAAAAGTTTTTCCATAGTTTATTCCTTCTTCTTGAGCATATCCTTTGCATACTATTCTAGCTTTGTTTCTTGATACCTTACCATCTTTAGTCAACTTGTTTCTGAATATCCACTTAATTCCAATCACATTTTTATCTTTAGGCCTGGGTACAACAGTCTATTTCTTGTTTTTCTCTATCTGCTCTATTTCGTCATTCATAGCTCAATCTAACTATCATTTCCTAATGCATCTTTGATATTTCTAGGTTCAAAATCAACGAGTAAACAAGTACCTTTCAACATATTTCTTGTCATGGTTCCTTTAGATTTGTCTCCAATGATCTGATCTGCTAAATGATGTCTCCTTACATATTTTTCTAATATAGGTTCTTTTCCTTTTGAATGAATTTCATTGTTATAGTTTTGCATTTCAACTTTAGGTTCTGGCTATTTTGGCTCGGTAGATATTGGCTTGGGTCCTTTAGAGTCGGTAGACACTTTCTCGATAGCATCTGAGTGTAACTCGTGTTGCTGTAGCTCGATTTGAACTTCTTGTAACTCAGTTATTGATGACTCAAGAGTAGAAGATTCCTGATTGATTGATACTGTATAAGGTTCAATGAAAACAAACCTTCTATAATCTTCTGGTTCCATTTTGCTTTCTTCTTCAGTCCTTTCTGCAAACTCATCAACTTTCACATGTGCACTTTAGTAGACAAGTTCAAACATCTATATGCTTACTTTTGCAAGAGTATCCTAGAAATATTCCTGCATCACTTTTCACATCAAATTTACCTTTTCTAGATTCTTTCAAAATGTAACATTTACTTCCAAATACTTTTAGATAACTTACATTAGGTTTATAGCCATACCATAGTTCATAGGGAGTTTTGAATGAGTCCCCTTTTAGCTGTACTCAGTTCAGGGTATAAACTGCTATGATGATGGCTTCCTTCCAGTATTTGATAGCAATGCCTTTTTCAATCATTAAGGTTCTTGCACAATCTATGATAGATCTATTCCTCCTTTCAGCTATTCCATTTTGCTCAGGAGTTCCAGGGGCTGATACCTATCTTTTGATTCCTCTTTCAATGCAAAAGTTATTGAACTCATGTGAAATGAATTCTCCACCTCTGTCTGGCCTCAAGCATTTCAATCTTTTCTCTATTTCCTTTTCTACTCTAGCAAAATACCATTTGAATTTCTCAAATGCTTCTGATTTGTTCCTTAGATACATGATAGTCATCATTCTTGAGTAATCATCAATAAAAAGAATGAAGAACTTTTCTCCAGTATAGCTTTCTATTCCAATGGGTCCACATGAATCAGTATGCACAATTTCTAATATATCTTCAGGCTGATAGATTTTACTTTTAAAGCTAGTCTTTCCCATTTTTCCAATCTGACAATTCTTGCATAGATTGACCTTAGGTTTCTTTATGTTAGGAATGCCTCTTGTTTTCTTGAATTTTCTTATCTTCACCAAATTATCAAAATTGACATGACACAACCTTTTATGCCATAACCAACTTTCTTCAACTTGAGCAATAAAACATGAACATTCACCGAATTCAAGATAAAATAAGTTACCCTTTTGTTTGAGTGCCTGATCCAATCAGTTTTCCTTTGCCATTCAGCAGTCTTTCTTTTCCATGCATGAATTCTACTTTGAATCCGTTATTGAGTAGCTGTGCCACACTCAAAAAATTATGCTTTAGTCCTTTTACCCAATAGGCATTATCACATATAAGTTCTTTGGTTAGAGAGATTCTTCCTCTTTCTTTTATACAACAAGGTTCATTGTTACCAAATCTTACACTGCCACCATCATAGTCTTCAAAATATTCAAACTTAGTTTTATCACCAGTCATGTGATGAGAACAACCACTATCTATGATCCATGTCTCATTTTTGCTCATATGAGAAATGAGTTCCATTTTCTCATCATTATCAGACTCATCTTTCACAGCAATGTAGACAATTTCATCTTCTTCATCATCATTAGAATCATTGGAATCTTTAGCCATAAAACATGTTTTCTTACCTTTATCCCTAAAGGATTTGAAGTCTTTCTTGCCATTGTACTTGTAATCTTTCTTCTCATCTTTTTTCTGCTTGTTTGGGCACCTAGCAGCAATATGACCAACTTCTTCACATGAAAAACAGATTAGAGGAACTTTACCTTTATATTTTCCTCTGCCTCTAGAATATTTCCTTGCTAGTAGAGCTTCAATCACTTCAAGATCACTGTCTAAACTTTGGTCTGATTCATCTTCACTTTCTGACTGAGATTCCTTTTTCTTTTTTCTTTTCTCCTTGAGTGAAAGCTTGGCTTCAAATGCTGATTCAATGTTTTTGGAAGCTGGAACATAGTTGTCAAAGTTGTCTAGTTCAAATGCAGTTAATCTTCCAACTATGGCCTCTAGATTTATCTTATGATTTGCTTCACATCTTCTTTCTTGAATTTTAGAGACTCTAATTGCATAGATTGGTAGTAATGTTCTGAGAACTTTACTTATAACTATCTCTTCACTGATATCTCCTCCAAATGCTTTGATTGCACTGACACATGCTTTAACTCTTTCAACATATTTGGCAATGTTTTCATCCTCTCTCATTTTCATTTGGTCAAATTGTCCTCTCAGACTTTTTTCTTTGGCTCTTCTCACATTATCATCTCCTCCATAGATTTATTTTCAGCTTGTCCTACATTTCAAAAGCAGTTTTGCAATCCTTGATGTCATCAGATTCTTCATAACTCAGGGCAGATGCTATATCTATCATCATAATGTTGTGGGTCTTCTTTTAAGCAATATCATTGATAGATAATGTACCAACAGGTTCTGCATATTTTTCATCAAGGTACTTTAGTCCTGTATCACCAATGGATGCTAGGTGAAGTCTCATCAATCCTTGCCATGTAGAGAAGTTGTTCCTATTAAGTCTTGGAATTTCCCTTTTGTAAGACATCTTGATCTTTAGCTTAGATCCTTGAAATCTTTTCCTGAAAGCACCAAAAAGCTCTAATACCAATTGTTGAAAATATAGATGAAGTAATTGAGAGGGGAGGGGTGAATTAGTTACCACAAAAATTAATTCCAAAAATCCCTTGGCTGTCTACAATGCTTACTTACTGCTGATGCTTGGTAAATAGTGCAGGAATACTATAACTCGGTAAGTTAACTAGTTACTATTCATATAGCATTCAAAGTTATTAATATGCATGCAAAGGTTAACTAAATGAACACAAGAGACACCCGATTTAACGTGGAAAATCAATATGGGAAAAACCACCAAGTAACTAGTCACCAATTTTCACTCTTCTGAAGTGAGCCATTTAGGAGCCAACCCTGTTAAAGGTTACAAAACACACGGTTAGGTGTGACCTTGTTAGAGTATTTAATCACCTTGTTAGGAGTGGCCTAGTTAGAGGTCTTTAGAACAATTCAAATGAATTGTCACCTTGTTAGAAGACTTACAAAATGGCTGTTAAACCAAATCTGTAAAGAGATTTTGAATTCACTGTTACAATGATTAGAAAGCAATAATGAAATGACCTGAATGATATGAAACTTATCTTTTGCTGATTACATATCTATGTTCTACTTAACTGGATCCTTATTGATCAAATACAACTTTGCAGCTCCTCTAGGATATCTAATCCTTCATCAGAATCTGCTCATTATTCACTTATTCATCCATATACTCACTCTTCCACTCACTTTTTCACACTCATACATTATTCCACAACTTGAACATCTATATATATACCTTTCAGATTTATCAATTCAGCTCAGATATAAGTTACAACAATTGAAAAAAATCAGTCAGCTTACATTTATTCCACGAAACAATTGGATTTAAAAATAATAAAATCCTTCACTGGCCGACCCAGCTCGGTAACCAATGCTCCAGAATAGTTTTCTTGTGTTAACCAAGTGAAGCTCGGTAAACATTGCAAACCCTGCAAAAGTCCTTTGGAGACCGAGTGAACTCGGTTAGCACTGACCTTCCTTTGTTGACCTTGTGAGCTCGATAGAAGTTAACTTTCTATCACATTTCGTTTGATAACCGAGTGAGCTCGGTAGATACTAACTTTCTTCTACATTCCTTTGATGACCGAGTGATCTCGTTAGATTCTAACTTTCTTCCACATTCCCTTTGATGACCGAGTGAGCTTGGTAGATACTAACTTTCTTCCACATTCCCTTTGATGAATGAGTGAGCTCAGTAGATACTATCTTTCTTCTGCAGACCTTGAGAGTTCGGTAGACTCTGTCCGATGACTGATATGACATTCATGTAACATCAAAAGACAACACTCAATTAATAATTGTATCCAACAATAAGATTATTGTGTATCAATTCCAATGGTGCCTTAACATGTGTGGATCTACCTATCAGAAATGGATCTCTATGATGTTTGCTAAGTGCACAAACTTGACAAACACCATAAGTATAAGAGATCTGAGGTAGCCCAATCACTTGCTCCTATGTACTCATCTACTATAGATATCTATAGTTGATATGGCCAATAAAATCATGCCAAAATTTTCTCACTGTATCTATATGAGCAATAAGAGAAACACTTGTAGAATTAGGGATTTCAAAGCCATCAAAATGATATAAGTGAGACTGAAGATCAACACTCCTAGTAGAAACAATCAAGTTAGGATCATGAAGGTCTTGAATAACCACATCATTTGGTGAGAACTCGATTGTCTTACCAGAGTTAGAATTAAAAACTTGAAAGATAGAAAAGTGGTTCATAGAAATGGCCAAAACCAAGAGAACATCTTGTAGGGAACCACCCTTTAAAGAGATATTGTTTGAACCTGAAATTGAAAGCTATGTGGAGTCACCAACTATAATCTGTTTAGTAACACTCTGAGCAAGTGAGGTAACCAAATTAGGTGAGTGTGTCATATGGTTGGAAGCACTTGAATCAAGAATCCAAGTAGTTGTAGAAAATAATGCTCGTGCAGAAAGAGCATGTCATTTTTTGGAAGGAGGAGATGGTGTCTTTAGAGAAGCAATACTATGATGCTGCATGGCCTTCTCTAAAGCCTCAAGATGTTTCCAACACCTAGAAATTGGATGTCCTTCCTTGCCACAAAAATTGCAAGGATCACCTGTAAACTTCTTAGTCTTGGAGGAAGACTCACCAAACTTAGAATATTTACCCTTTGGAGTGGGTTTCCAAGCATCTTCTTTAGGAGTAGGCTTTAAGGAACTCTCACTTCCTATTGAATCTATCTTTGGCTTTGGTTTTTATTTTGGCTTTCCTATAGATGTCTGAGCAACCAATGCCTATGCCTTTGAACCTATGATAGTATCCAAATGTGTAAGCTTGGATTGATCTCTAGTCAATCGATTAGAAAACACCTCAAAAGTGGGCATGGTAAATTTGGGACCCAAAGCATCCATAGTGGAATGGAAAGTAGAGGAGAAAATCTAAAAGTTTCCTCAAAGCTTTGATAGAATGAGATAGATATACTCGTTATCTATCTTCTCTTTCCTGCATCCCTATAACAAAGTTCTCTACTATTTGAACCTCATGAGAAATTCCTCAATAGAGGGAAATGCATCTGGTATAAGTGAAGTAAGATCTATCTCAATCTGAAGTGCTTTAAACTTTTTGATGGTACCAAATAAGTCCTTGAACTAGTCCCACATTTATTGAGGAGTGAAACACTCATCAAGATGAAATTGTAAGTTGTCTAAAACACTCAAAGAAATTAGACCCATGGCTTCATCCACCTTATTCATGTGCTTCAAAGTCAGATCTTGACTTTGAAATACTAGTTGAACTATATCTAAACAAGACCATAAACCCTTTGAATGGAGAAGTTATTGCATAGTATATTTTCAGGTGTGATAGTTATGTGGGTTTAGAAGTACTAGATAAGAAGAGGTCTCGGCCATTGTTCTAAGAAAGTGTTTTGAATTTTTCTGATATACTAATATTGTAACTGAAAATAATAATAAAACACCCCCCATAGTGCAAAACATCAAACCCTAGCTTATAGAAGGAATGTGTAAACAAGAATAGAGAAAAAGCCTTCAGTTGTGTATCACAAATACTTGATAAAAATTACTAGTGAAATGACAAAGAATCTAAAAAGTTCTTGAGAAGATCTTTCTGATGCTTCTTTTGGATTGAAAAATGGAGCTAAAACAAGAAAGTTATGCCCCCCGAAAGATAGAAAGAATTATTTGACTTTGAATGAAAAAATAGGTACCATACTAAAATAATTCAAAAAATACCTTCACCATCATGTCTGTCTCAGAATTAACTTTCTGGTTCTATTTATGGATCCAAAAATGCCTTCGTATGCTCAAGTTAGAGCCAAAAAACTAATAAGGCCTCTGTATAGCAAAAAAATTCTAGAACCCCTCAAAAAATTGAATGGGCCTAAAGAAATAGCCCTTGGCCACTCACACGACCATAGGCTAGGTGGTGGAGGTTGGGAGGTAGCAAACTGGGTGGAGGAGCATTGGAGGTAGTATTTTTGACGATAGCTTGGTGGCAAGTTCCTGCGGTGGCACTCAAGTGGTGGAGCGTGATGATGGAGGAGTGGTGGTAGTTGTGTGGTGGAGCACAAGCAACGTGGTGATGAAGCCCCATTGCAGTCAAAGGAAAACCATGGGCAGTGACCGCTGTGGGTTAACAAAAACACCAATGTTTGCCCTAATTGTTATGAAAAACTCTAAACTACTAGTGCTTTTTAAATTATTATTTTTGTGATTTTAAAAATTTTTCTACCTTAGAGTGTGTGCCAAGGGTCATGCGACCCTAGTAGGAAAAAGTTTTTTTTTGCCTCATAATGTAAAGTTGGCCAAAATAGACATATTTAATATGAAAATGGGGGTTTTGACATCTTCTGAATCAAACCATGAGGTTTGTTTGGCCTCAAAGTGTTCCAAAATTTAGAGACACCTACTTTTACAAAAAAAACCCAAATCTATTCCAACAAAACCTCGCTCTCGCTTTCTTAAAAAATCAAACAAGCTACAATCGATCTTGCTCTAATACCATGAAGGATTTGAGCAATACAAATCTATAAAACCCGAAGAACACTTGCATGCAAGAACAGATCATAGAGAAGAAAAGACAAAGAAGAGGAAAGGGTTTGGCTTTGACAATATGGAAAATTATATTATCGAACTAAAAGAATGAATAAAATTTATAATTGATCAATCCTTATAGAAGGAGATCATAAAACCTAAAAGGGAAACCCTAAGAGCTAAATGACAAATTTAATAATTACTATTTAATTATTAAATGGAAATGCAAGTGCATAAAGTGAAATCTTAAGGAGTAAAGGTAGTGTAATAAATGAAATTAAATTAACGCTTTACTCTAACACATAATAACAAATTAAAGAGGTAATATTAATTTTGTTATTATATACAATCAAAATTTTATTTATAACATATTTTAAATAAACAAATCTATTTGAATAAAATAAAAATATTTATGTATTACTTTTAGGTATTTTTAAAAAAATATTTAATATTTTTTATGTAATAATAATATTAATAGTAAATATTAATATTTTTAATTTTATTTATCTTAACTACATAATTTGTATTTGTGAGTTAACAATTATTTTAAATTAATTACACTAATTAAAGATGTTATTACAATATTATATATATTTTGACTTTGAGATATGAGATTTTTATAAATATTTTTCTCTTAATTATAATATGGAGTCTTTACCAAGTTAAACCATAAAAACTAAGTGTAATCAAGGAGTGTAAGTAACAAACAATTTGTCATTCGTATAGATCTTCAATTAATTACATAATAAATGATTTGTTGTTTGTACAAATATTCAATTAAACATCAGACCATCTAAACAAAAAACCATATCGAATCATCAAAAACAAATAATAAAAATGTATTTAGATGTCCATCCAGGCTATCCAAGGTAGGGGACCATTAGACCACCACAGTTTGAGTTCCTCATCCTTGATCATTATGTTAGGATCATTCATAATCTGCTTCCATGGAAGTGCGGGCACATGGGGAAAGGAACTGATCACTATGAATGGAGTTCTTCCTTCATGGAACTCTTCTCTATTTTTAGTAATCACAATTGTACTTTTAGCTTCAAAAGACTCAGCTAGTATATTCACCATTCTACCCATCCTGATGTTGTCAATCCTAGGTGTTGGATACAATTGTTCAATTGTGTGTTGTCTTTGATGTCACACAAATGTCATATCAGTTATCAGACAACATCTACTGAGCTCAAAAGGTCAGCAAAGCAAATAATAGTGTCTACCAAGCTCAGAAGGTCAGCAAGACAAAGGACAGTGTCTACCGAGCTCAGAAGGTCAACCAAGCAAAGAAGCAGTTCTTACTAAGTTCACTTGATAATGAAAGGTAATATGGTAGAAGCAGTTCTTACTGAGCTCACTTGGTCATCAAAGGAAAATTCAAAGATACAGTTCTTACCAAACTTTCAAGGTAATCAACGAAATTTAGTTCTTACTGAGTTCACTCGGTCATCAAAGGAAATTTGGCAGATGCAATTCTTACCTAGTAAAACTTGATAGACAAAGGATTTTAAGGATATTGCAATGTTAACCAAGTCAAGATGGTTACCTCAGGAAATTTTTGAAAGCAGTATTTACCGAGCAGGGTCGACCAGTAAAGTATTTCATCGTTTAAGAGTAATATATGTAGCCAACTGATGAATGGTTTGTTGGCAAATGTAACATGTAAATGGGCCAACTTAACCATCTAAATAGTATAAGTAAGAGGTCAAGTTGTAAATTCAAAAAGTTGAATGTGGAGGTATGAGAAGTTAATGTGATATGAAGACTGATCGTTGTGGAAGTGAATTTTAAGGATGATCAGAGATCATTAAGGAGAAGCAGAGCCATATTTGATCAAGGAGGATCTAATAATGCTGAATAGAGACCTGTATCTAGCAAATTCAGTTGCATCTTGCTCAGGTCAATTCATTGTTGCTTTCTAACCATTGTAGCAGTGATTTCAAACCTCTTAACACAGTTCGTTTAAAAACCATTTTGTAAATCCTCTAACAAGGTGACAATTTAGTTGAATTGTTCTAAAGACCTCTAGCAAGGCCATTCTTAATAGGGTGATTAAATCCTCAAAAAGGGTCACACCTAACAGTGTGTATTGTAATCTTTAAAAAGGTTGGCTCCTAACAGGGCTCACTTCAGAAGAGTGAAAAATTGGTGACTAGTTACTTGGTGGTTTTTTCCATATTAGGTTTCCATGTTAAATCTGGTATCTCTTTTGTTCATTTATTTAACATTTGCATGCACATTAATAACTATGAATGCTAGATGATCAATAACTAGTTAATCTATTGAGTTACAGTATTCCTGCATTGTTTATCAAGTTTCAGCAGTAAATAAGCATTATAGATATCTAAGGAATTTGTGAATTGTTTTTGGGATAACTGATTCACCCCCCCCTCTCAGTTACTCCATCTATAATTCCAAAAATTGGTATCAGAGCTCTTGGTGCTTGCAGAAAAATATTTCAAGGACCTAAGTCAAAGGTCAGGATGTCTTATAAGAGGGAAATTCCAAGACTTAACAGGGACAACTTCTCAGCATGACAAGGGTTGATGAGACTACATCTAGCTTCCATTGGAGATACAGGACTGAAGTACCTTGATGAAAAATATGCAAAATCTGCTGGTACGTTATCTATCAATGATATTGCTGAAAAGAAGACTCACAAAAATATGATGATTGATATAGCATCTGCTCTGAGTTATGAAGAATTTGATGACATCAAAGATTGCAAAATTGACTTTGAAATGTGAAAAAAGTTGAAAGAAATTTATGGAGGAGATGATAATGTAAGAAGAGCCAAAGCAGAAAGTCTGAGGGGACAATTTGATCAAATAAGGATGAGAGAGGATGAAAACATTGTAAAATATGTTGAAAGAGTCAAAGCATGTGTTAGTGCAATCAAGGCATCTAGAGGACATATCAAGGAGGAGACAGTTATAAGTAAAGTTCTTACAACTCTACTTCCCATTTATGCAATCAGAGTTTCTGCAATTCAAGAAAAAAGATGTAAAGCAAATCATAAGTTAAATTTAGAAGCCATAGTTGGAAGATTGACTGCATTTGGGCTAGACAACTTTGACAATTATGTGCCAGCTGCTAAAAATGTTGAATCAGCATTTGAAGCCAAGCTTTCACTCAAAGAAAAAGAGAAAAAGTTGAAGGATCTACAATCAGACAGTGATGAAGAATCAGAACAAAGTTTAGATAGTGATCTTGAAGTGGTTGAAGCTTTGCTAGAAAGGAAATATTCTAGAGGCAAAGAAAAATAAAAAAGGTAAGGTTCCTCTAATCTATTTTTCTTGTGAAGAAATTGGACATATTGCTACTAGATGCCCAATTAAGAAAAACAAGGATGAGAAGAAAGGTCATGAGTACAATGGGAAAAGAGACTTCAAATTATTCAAGGATAAAGGTAAGAAAACATGTTTTATAGCTAAAGATTCTAAAGATTCTGATGATGAAGAAGAAGATGAAATTGTTACATTGCTGTGAAAGATAAGTATGATAATGATGTGGAAATGGTACTTATTGCTCATATGAGCAAAAATGATACATGGATTATAGATAGTGGTTGTTCTCATCACATGACTGGTGATAAAACTAAGTTTGAACACTTTGAAGACTATGATGGTGGCAATTTAAGATTTGGTAACAATGAACCTTGTTGTATAAAAGAAAAAGTAATAATCTCACTAACCAAGGAACTTGTATGTGATAACGCATACTGGGTAGAAGGACTAAAGCACAATTTGTTGGGTGTGGCACAATAGCTCAATAATGGATTCAAAGTAGAATTTATGCATGGAAAAGCAAGATTGCCGGATGGCAAAGGAAAACTGATTGGAAAAAAGGTCACAAGTACAATGAGAAAAGAGACTTCAAATCATTCAAGGATAAAGGTAAGAAAACATGTTTTATAGCTAAAGATTCTAATGATTCTGATGATGATGAAGAAGATGAAATTGTTTACATTATTGTGAAAGATGAGTCTGATAATGATGAGGAAATGGCACTTATTTCTCATATGAGCAGAAATGATACATGGATTATAGATAGTGGTTGTTCTCATCACATGACTAGTGATAAAATTAAGTTTGAACACTTTGAAGACTATGATGGTGGCAGTGTAAGATTTCGTAACAATGAACCTTGTGGTATAAAAGGAAAAGGAATAATCTCACTAACCAAGGAACTTGTATGTGATAATGCATACTGGGTAGAATGACTAAAGAAATTTTTTTTGAGTGTGGCACAGCTGCTCAATAATGGATTCAAAGTAGAATTTATGCATGGAAAAGAAAGATTGTTGGATGGCAAAAGAAAATTGATTGGATCAGGCACTCAAAAAAAAGGTAACTTATTTTATCTTGAACTTGATGAAAGTTCATGTTTTATTGCTCAAATTGAAGAAAGTTGGTTATGGGATAGGAGGTTGTGTCATGTAAGCTTTGACAACTTAATAAAGATTAGTAAATTCAGAAAAGTAAGAGGTATTCCTAACATAAAGAAATCTGAAGTTGGTCTATGCAAGAATTGTCAAATTGGTAAAATGGGAAAAACCAGTTTTAAAAGTAAGAACTATCAAACTGAAGAAGTTCTAGAAATTGTGCATACTAATTTATGTGGACCAATTGGCATTGAAAGTTATACTAGTGAAAAATTCTTCATTCTGTTTATTGATGACTATTCAAGAATGATGATTGTCATGTACCTAAGAGAGAAATCAGAAGCATTTGAAAAGTTCAAATGGTATTTGGCCAGAGTAGAAAAGGAAACAGGCAAAAGACTAAAATGCTTAAGGTCTGATAGAGGTGGTGAATACATTTCACATGAGTTCAATTAATTTTGCATTGAAAGGGGAATCGAAAGATAGGTTTTAGCACTTGGAACTCTTGAACAAAATGGAATAGCAAAAAGAAGGAATAGATCTATCATGGATTGTGCAAGAACCTTAATGATTGAGAAAGACATTGCTATCAAATATTGGTAGGAAGCCATTAGCACTGCAGTTCATACCTTGAACCGAGTATAGTTGAAGAATGACTCATTCAAAACTCCTTATGAGTTGTGGTATGACTACAAACCCAATGTAAGTTATCTAAAAGTATTTGGAAGTAAATGTTACATTTTGAAACAATCAAGAAAAGCAGAATTTGATGTAAAATGTGATGAAGGAATATTTTAGGGATACTCTTGCAAAAGCAAAGTATATAGATGTTTGAACTTATCTACTTACAAAGTCATAGAAAGTGCACATGTGAAACTTGATGAGTTTTCTGAAAGAACAAAAAAAGAAAGCAAAAAGGAACCTAAAGACTACAAAAAATTTGTTTACATTGAACCAGATACAATTGGTGCAGAGGCACCTAAATCTCAAGAATACAAAGATATAAAAGCTAGAGAAGCCATTTGTAATAAGTTGTCAAAGGAGGTCTTAATATGATAAATAATGTAAAAATATTTATTTAATTGGTGAATGGATCTATTGACATCCATCTAAAGTCATTTGAGTCATAATGTTGGTCTAGGTTGGGTTTGTATGAAAGTTGTAATGTAAAAAAATGCATAAAATGCATAAAACGTTGTCAAGAATGCAAAGGGGTCAAAAGAATGTGAAGGGTTAGTTTAAAGGGTGGTTTGGAAGTTATAACCAACCAAAAAATCTATAAAAATGTATGTAAGGTCGAACCAAAGCATGAATGGAAGGAATAGATACATTTTGAAAAAAAATTTGGTAATATTCTGAGTTGTTATTTTGATTGGTTTTCAGTTTTAGTGTTGGTTCTAGGTCTTGTACGATAATGTACAGCTTGGAAACCATGTAAATTTTGTATATTTGGATAGAAAAGTGAATAAGTTTTCTTTTGGATTTGGTTTGGATTTGTTTCATTTAGAAATGAATAAGTTATGCAAGTTTTGGCAAAGCTTGTAAATTGCAGATTTGAGAATGCCCAACCACAGTCATATTACAAATGGCTTCTCTAGCTTTTATATCTTTGTCTTCTTGAGATTTAGGTGCCTCTGCACCAACAATGCCAAGTATACCTATTAATCAGGAATCCTCAACTTCGAAGTCATCATTAACCGAGTCACAAGAAGATCAAACCGAGTCACCATCTACCAAGCTGCAAGAACTCGAGTTGCAAACTAAAGCTACCATGTTAGCATCTACCGAGCCAGATCAACTAGATCTAGAACAAGTAGTTGAGATGCAGAATGATAACTCAAAAGGAAAAGAGCCTGTGCTAGAAAAATATTTTAGAAAGCATCATGCACCAGATCAGATCATGGGAGATAAATCAGAAGGAACAATGACAAGAATTAAGTTGAAAGGCATTTGTTTACTTGCTAATTTTGAACCTAGAACTATCAAAGATGCACCTGACAATGAAAGTTGGATTGAGGCTATGAATGAAGAGATAGAATAGATAGAAAAGAACAAGACATGGACTCTTGTACCAAGACCCAAAGACAAAAATGTGATTGGAACAAAGTGGATATTAAAAAAAAAACTAAATGAAGATGGTGAGGTATCAAGAAACAAAGCTAGACTAGTATGCAAAGGATACTCTCAAGAAGAAGGTATAGACTATGGGGAAACTTTTGCTCCTATTGCTAGATTGGAAGGTGTCAGAACCTTACTTGCATATGCTACATTCAAAGGATACAAAGTTTATCAGATGGATGTCAAGTCAGCATTTCTCAATGGCATATTGGAAGAAGAGGTTTACATTGAACAACTAGAAGGATTTGTTGATCTAGACAAGAAGGACATGGTCTGCAAATTGCATAAAGCATTATATGGTCTAAAACAAGCCCTTAGAGCATGGTATGAAAGATTGAATAACTATCTTATTCAAATTGGTTTTCAAATGACTAATGATAATAGTAATTTGTACATAAAAGAAGGACCAAATAATAAGATTGTTTTGGCGCAAATATTTGTAGATGATACTTTGTTCACAGGAAATGATGATCTTTGTAAAGAATTTTTAGAACAAATGAACAAGGAATTTGAAATGTCAATGTTTGGTGAGATCAAATTATTTTTTGGTCTTCAAATTCAACAAAGTAAGAATGGCATCTAGATCACTCAAACTAAATACATCAAGGAGATACTAAAAAAGTTTGGTATGGAAGACTGGAAACCAGTTGGGACTCCCATGTGTACTAGATTAAAACTTACCAAGGATGATGAATCAAATGAAGTAGATTAGACATTGTATAGATCTATGATTGGAAAATTGTAATATGTAGTGCACACAAGACCAGACATTGCCCTTGCAGTAGGAATTATAGCAAGATTCTCAGCAAAAAAAAAAGAAAATCACATGATGGCAATCAAAAGGATCATGAGATACTTAAAAGGAATTGAATATTATGGATTATGGTATAAACTTGGAGGAAAACTAGATTTAAAGGTCTTCACTGATGTAGATTCGGCAGGAAATATTGATGACAGAAAGAGCACAAGTGGAGGAGCTTTCTTTCTTGGAAAAAGGTTAGTTTCTTGGACAAGTAAAAAATAAAATTGTACATCTCAATCCATAGCAGAGGCTGAATATGTTGTAGTAGCAGTAAATTGCTCAAACATTGTATGGTTTAAACAATTATTGGAAGGTATGAAGCAAGAAATAAAAGAACCTATTGTTATGTTTTGTGATAACACAAGTGCAATCAACATCTCCAAGAATCTAGTGATGCATTAAAAAACAAAGCATATTGCCATAAAGTATCACTTTATTAGAGAATTGGTACAAGAAAAGGAAAGAAGATTGGAATATGTGCATACAAAGGAACAAATTGCTCACATATTCACAAAGCCTTTACCTAAGGATACATTCTTGTATCTAAGAGGTAAGTTAGGGGTCATTCCCCTATCAGAAGCTCACTAAAATATAGTTTTAGTGATGCATCAATAGGAACAGAATTGGAAATCTATCAGTTGATGCAGCAAATCAATGAAGACATTGAATATGAATCAGTACAACAAGTACAATACTATTAAGTTGTTTTGGGTTATCTTTGGCATGTGTTGTCAAAGAGGGAGAATATAATGTCATATCTTTCTGAAATATGCAAAAAGATTATTATGAAAGAGGGAGGTTTGTATTCTATCATTAAAAATACTTGTTTTCAAATTTCATCCTACTATGACATGTTGTGTTGCCATCAATGCCAAAGAGGGAGATTGTTGGATACAATTGTTCAATTATGTGTTGTCTTTGATGTCACACAAATGGCATATCAGTTATCAGACAATGTCTACCGAGCTCAGAAGGTCAGTAAGGCAAAGAACAATGTCTACCGAGCTCAAAAGGTTAGCAAGACAAAGGACTGCGTCTATCGAGCTTAGAAGGTCAGCCAAGCAAAGAAGCAATTCTTACCAAGTTCACTCGATAATCACAGGTAATATGGAAGAAGCAGTTCTTACCGAGTTCACTCGGTCATCAAAGAAAAATTGGAAGATACAGTTCTTACCAAGCATTCAAGGTAATCAAAGAAATTTAGTTTTTATCGAGCTCACTTGGTCATCAAATGAAATTTGGTAGAAGTAGTTCTTACCTAGTAAAACTCGATAGACAAAGGATTTTAAGGATATTGCAATGTTAACCGAGTCAAGATGGTTAACTCAAAAAATTCTTGAAAGCAATATTTACCGAGTAGGGTCGGCCAGTAAAGTATTTCATCGTTTAAGAGTAATATTGGTAGCCGACTGACGAATGGTTTTTTGGAAAATGTAACATGTAAATGGGCTGACTTAACCATCTAAATAGTATAAGTAAGAGGTCAAGTTGCGAATTCAAAAAGTTGAATGTGGAGGTATGAGAAGTTAATGTGATATGAAGACTGATTGTTGTGGAAGCAAATTTGAAGGATGATCAGAGATCATTAAGGAGAGGCAGAGCCATATTTGATCAAGGAGGATCTAATAATACTAAATAAAGACCTGTATCCAGCTAATTCAATTGCATCTTGCTCAGGTCAGTTCATTGTTTCTTTCTAACCATTGTAGCAATGATTTCAAACCTCTTAACACAGTTGGTTTAATAGCCATTTTGTAAATCCTCTAACAAGGTGACAGTTCAGTTGAATTGTTCTAAAGACCTCTAGCAAGGCCACTCTTAATAGGGTGATTAAATCCTCAAATAGGGTCACACCTAATAGTGTGTATTGTAACCTTTAACATGGTTAGCTCCTAACAGGGCTCACTTTAGAAGAGTAAAAAATTGGTGACTAGTTACTTGGTGGTTTTTTCCATATTGAGTTTCCATGTTAAATCTGGTGTGTCTTGTGTTCATTTATTTAACATTTGTGAGCACATTAATAACTATGAATGCTAGATGATCAGTAACTAGTTAATCTACTGAGTTATAGTATTCCTGCATTGTTTACCAAGTTTCTGCAATAAATAAGCATTATAGACATCTAAGGGATTTGTGAATTGTTTTTGGGATAACTGATTCACCCCCCCCACCTCTCAGTTACTCCATCTATAATTCCAACAATTGGTATCAGAGCTCTTGGTGCTTGCAGGAAAAGATTTCAAGGATCTATGCCAAAGGTCAGGATGTCTTATAAGAGAGAAATTCCAAGACTTAATAGGGACAACTTCTCAGCATGGAAAAGGTTGATGAGACTTCATCTAGCTTCCATTGGAGATACAGGACTGAAGTACCTTGATGGAAAATATGCAAAACCTGCTGGTAGATTATCTGTCAATGATATCGCTGAAAAGAAGACTCACAAAAACATGATGATTGATATAGCATCTGCTATGAGTTATGAAGAATTTGACGACATCAAAGATTTCAAAACTACATTTGAAATGTGAAAAAAGCTGAAAGAAATTTATGGAGGAGATGATAATGTAAGAAGAGCCAAAGCAGAAAGTTTGAGAGGACAATTTGGTCAAATGAGGATGAGAGAGGATGAAAACATTGCAAAATATGTTGAAAGAGTCAAAGCATGTGTTAGTGCAGTCAAAGCATCTAGAGGAGATATCAAGGAGGAGACAATTATAAGTAAAGTTCTTACAACTCTACTTCCCTTTTATGCAATCACAGTTTCTGCAATTCAAGAAAGAAGATGTGAAACAAATCATAAGATAAATCTAGAAGCCATAGTTGGAAGATTGACTACATTTGGGCTAGACAACTTTGACAATTATGTGCCAGCTACCAAAAATGTTGAATCAACATTTGAAGCCAAGTTTTCACTCAAAGAAAAAGAGAAAAAGTTGAAGGATCTATAATTAGACAGTGATGAAGAATCAGAAAAAAGTTCAGATAGTGATCTTGGAGTGGTTGAAGCTCTGCTAGCAAGGAAATATTCTAGAGGCAAAAGAAAATACAAAGGTAAGGTTCCTCTAATCTATTTCTCTTGTGAAGAAATTAGACATATTGCTGCTAGATGCCCAAATAAGGAAAAAAAGGATGAGAAGAAAGGTCACAAGTACAATGAGATAAGAGACTTCAAATCATTCAAGGACAAAGGTAAGAAAACATGTTTTATAGCTAAAGATTCTAATGATTCTTATGATGAAGAAGAAGATTAAATTATTTATATTGCTGTGAAAGATGAGTCTGATAATGATGAAGAAATGACACTTATTTATCATATGAGCAGAAATGATACATGGATTATAGATAGTGGTTGTTCTCATTACATGACTAGTGATAAAACTAAGTTTGAACACTTTGAAAACTATGATGGTGGCAGTGTAAAATTTTGTAACAATGAACCTTGTTGTATAAAAAGAAAAGGAATAATCTCACTAACCAAGGAACTTGTATGTGATAATGCATACTGGGTAGAAGGACTAAAACACAATTTGTTGAGTGTGGCACAACTGCTCAATAATGGATTCAAAGTAGAATTTATGCATAGAAAAGCAAGATTACTGGATGTCAAAGGAAAACTGATTGGATCAGGCACTCAAACAAAAGGTAACTTATTTTATCTTGAACTTGGTGAATGTTCATGTTTTATTGGTCAAATTGAAGAAAGTTGGTTATGGCATAGGAGGTTGTGTCATGTAAACTTTGACAACTTAATAAAGATCAATAAATTCAGAAAAGTAAGAGGTATTCCTAACATAAAGAAACTTGAGGTTGGTCTATGCAAGAATTATCAAATTGGTAAAATGGGAAAGACCAATTTTAAAAGCAAGAACTATCAAACTGAAGAAGTTCTAGAAATCGTGCATACTGATTGATGTGGACCCATTGGCATTGAAAGTTATATTGGTGAAAAATTCTTCATTCTATTTATTGATGACTATTCAAGAATGATGACTGACATGTACCTAAGAGAGAAATCAAAAGCATTTGAAAAGTTCAAATGGTATTTGGCTAGAGTAGAAAAGGAAATAGGCAAACGACTAAAATGCTTAAGGTTTGACAGAGGTGGTGAATTCATTTCACATGAGTTCAATAACTTTTGCATTGAAAGGGTAATCAAAAGACAAGTTTCAGCACCTGGAACTCCTGAACAAAATGGAATAGTACAAAGAAGGAACAGATCTGTCATGGATTGTGCAAGAACCTTAATGATTGAGAAAGGCATTGCTATCAAATATTGGAAGAAGCCATCAGCACTGCAGTTCATACCTTGAACCAAGTATAGCTGAAGAAGGACTCATTCAAAACTCCCTTTGAGTTGTGGTATGGCTTCAAACCCAACGTAAGTTATCTGAAACTATTTGGAAGTAAATGTTACATTTTGAAATAATCAAGAAAAGGAAAATTTGATGTAAAAAGTGATGAAGGAATATCTTTGGGATACTCTTGCAAAAAAAAAGTATATAGATGTTTGAACTTATCTACTTACAAAGTCATAGAAAGTGCACATGTGAAAGTTGATGAGTTTGCTGAAAGAACAATAAAAAGAAAGCAAAAAGGAACCTGAAGACTATAGAAGATTTGTTTACATTGAACCAGATACAATGCCAAGCATACCTATTAATCAGGAATCCTCAACTCCAGAGTCATCATTAATCGAGTCACAAGAAGTTCAAACCAAGTCAACATCTACCGAGCTACAAGAATTCGAGTTGCAAATTGAAGCTACCAAGTTAGCATCTACCGAGCCAGGGCAACCAGATCTACAAAAAGAAGTTGAGATGCAGAATGATAACTCAAAAGGCAAGGAGCCCGTGCTAGCCAAATATGTCAGAAAACATCATGCACCAAATCAGATCATTGGAGATAAATCAAAAGGAACAATGACAAGAAGTAAGTTGAAAGACACTTGTTTACTTGCTAATTTTGAACCTAAAAATGTCAAAGATGCACTTGACAATGAAAGTTGGATTGAGGCTATGAATGAAGAGATAGAACAGATAGAGAAGAACAAGACATGGACTCTTGTACCAAGACCCAAATACAAGAATGTGATTTGAACAAAGTGGGTATTCAGAAATAAACTAAATGAAGATGGTGAGGTATCAAGAAACAAAGCTAGACTAGTATGCAAAGGATACTCTCAAGAAGAAGGTATAGACTATGGAGAAATGTTTTCTCCTATTGCTAGATTGGAAAGTGTCAGAACCTTACTTGCATATGCTACATTCAAAGGATACAAAGTTTATCAAATGGATGTCAAGTTGGCATTTCTCAATGGCATATTGGAAGAAGATGTTTTCATTGAACAACCTGAAGGATTTGTTGATCTAGACAAGAAGGACATGGTTTGCAAATTGCATAAAGCATTATATGGTCTGAAACAAGCCCTTAGAGCATGGTATGAAAGATTGCATAACTATCTTATTCAGATTGGTTTCCAAATGACTAATGATAACAGTAGTTTGTACATAAAAGAAGGACCATATAATAAGATTGTTTTGGTAGAAATATTTGTAGATGATACTTTGTTCATAGGAAATGTTGATCTTTGTAAAGAATTTTTAGAACAAATGAACAAGGAATTTGAAATGTCAATGTTTGATGAGATCAAATTCTTTGTTGGTCTTCAAATTCAACAAAGTAAGAATGGCATCTACATCACTCAAGCTAAATACATCAAGGAGATACTGAAAATTTTTGGTGTGGAAGACTGCAAACCAATTGGGACTCCCATGTGTACTAGATTAAAACTTACCAAGGATGATGAATCAAAAGAAGTAGATGAGACATTGTATAGATCTATGATTGGAAAATTGCAATATGTAGTGCACACAAGACCAGACATTGCCCTTGCAGTAGGAATTGTAGCAAGATTCTTAGCAAAACCAAAAGAAAATCACATGATGGCAATCAAAAGGATCATGAGATACTTAAAAGGAATTGAAGATTATGGATTATGGTATAAACTTGGAAGAAAACTAGATTTAAAGGTGTTCACTGATGCAGATTGGGCAGGAAATATTGATGACAGAAAAAGAACAAGTGGAGGAGCTTTCTTTCTTGGAAAAAAATTAGTTTCTTGGACAAGTAAAAAGCAGAATTGTACATCTCAATCTACAACAGAGGCTGAATATGTTGCAGTAGTAGTAAATTGCTCAAACATTGTATGGTTTAAACAATTATTGGAAGGTATGAAGCAAGAAATCAAAGAACCTATTGTTATGTTTTGTGATAACACAAGTGCAATTAACATCTCCAAGAATCCAGTGATGCATTCAAAAACAAAGTATATTGCGATAAAGTATCACTTTGTTAGAGAATTGGTACAAGAAAAAGAAATAAGCTTGGAATATGTGCATACAAAGGAACAAATTGCTGACATATTCACAAAGCCTTTACCTAAGGATGCATTCTTATATCTAAGAGGTAAGTTAGGGGTCATTCCCCTATCAGAAGCACACTAAAATATAGTTTAATTGATGCATCAACAGGAACAAAATTGGAAACCTATCAGTTGATGTAGCAAATCAATGAAGACATTACATATGAATTAGTACATCAGGTACAATACTATTTAGGTGTTTTGGGTTATCTTTTGCATGTGTTGTCAAAGAGGGAGAATATACTATCATATCTTTCTAAAATTTGCAAAAAGATTATTATGAAAGAGGGAGCTTTGTATTCTGTCATTAAAAAGACTTGTTTTTAAATTTTATCATGCTATGACATGTTGTGTTGCCATCAATGCCAAAGAGAGAGATTTTTGGATACAATTGTTCAATTTTTTGTTGCCTTTGATGTCACACAAATGTCATATCAGTTATCAGACAGTGTCTACCGAGCTCAGAAGGTCAGCAAGGCAAAGAACAGTGTCTATCAAGCTCAAAAGGTTAGCACGTCAAATGATAGTGTCTATCAAGCTCAAAAGGTCCGCCAAACAAAGAAGCAGTTCTTACCGAGTTCACTCAATAATCAAAGGTAATATGGAAGAAGCAGTTCTTACCAAGTTCACTCGGTCATCAAAGGAAAATTGGAAGATACAGTTCTTATCGAGCTTTCAAGGTAATCAAAGAAATTTAGTTCTTACCGAGCTCACTCGGTCATCAAAGAAAATTTGGCAGAAGCAGTTTTTACCGAGTAAAACTCAATAGACAAAGGATTTTAAGGATATTGCTATGTTAACCGAGTCAAGATGGTTAACTCAAGAAATTCCTCAAAGTAGTATTTACCGAGCAGGGTCAGCCAGTAAAGTATTTCATCATTTAAGAGTAATATATGTAGCCGATTGATGAATGGTTTGTTGGTAAATGTAACATTTAAATGGGTCGACTTAACCATCTAAATAGTATAAGTAAGAGGTCAAGTTGCGAATTCAAAAAGTTGAATGTGGCGGTATGAGAAGTTAATGTGATATGAAGACTAATTGTTGTGGAAGAAAATTTGAAGGATGATCAGAGATCATTAAGGAGAAGTAGAGCCATATTTGATCAAGGAGGATCTAATATTGCTGAAAAAAGACCTGTATCCAGCAAATTCAGTTGCATCTTGCTCAGGTCAATTCATTGTTGCTTTCGAACCATTGTAGCAGTGATTTCAAACCTCTTAATAGAGTTGGTTTAACAACCATTTTATAAATCCTCTAACAAGGTGATAGTTCAGTTGAATTGTTCTAAAGACCTCTAGCATGGCCACTCTTAACAGGGTGATTAAATCCTCTAATAGGGTCACACCTAACAGTGTGTATTGTAACCTTTAATAGGGTTGGCTCCTAACAAGGCTCACTTTAGAAGAGTGAAAAATTAGTGACTAGTTACTTGGTAGTTTTTCCCATATTGGGTTTCCACGTTAAATCTGGTGTCTCTTGTATTCATTTATTTAATATTTGCATGCACATTAATAACTATGAATGCTAGATGATTAGTAACTAGTTAATCTATCAAGTTACAGTATTCCTGCATTGTTTACCAAGTTTCAGTAGTAAATAAGAATTATCGACATCTAAGGGATTTGTGAATTGTTTTTTGGATAACTGATTCACCCACCCCCCCCCCCTTCTCTCAGTTACTCCATCTATAATTTCAACAATTGGGGTCAGAGCTCTTGGTGTTTGCAGAAAAAAATTTCAAGGATCTAAGCCAAAGGTTAGGATGTCTTATAAGAGGGAAATTCCAAGACTTAACAAGGACAACTTCTCAGTATGGCAAGGGTTGATGAGACTTCATCTAGCTTCCATTGGAGATACAAGACTGAACTACCTTGATGAAAAATATGCACAACCTACTAGTACATTATCTACCAATGATATTGCTGAAAAGAAGACCCACAACAACATGATGATTGATATAGCATCTGCTCTGAGTTATGAAGAATTTGATGATATCAAAGATTGCAAAATTTCCTTTGAAATGTGGAAAAAGCTGAAAGAAATCTATGGAGGAGATGATAATGTAAGAAGAGCCAAAGCAGAAAGTCTGAGAGGAAAATTTGATCAAATAAAAATGAGAGCGGATGAAAACATTGCAAAATATGTTGAAAGTGTCAAAGTGTGTGTTAGTGCAATCAAAGCATCTAGAGGAGATATCAAGGAGGAGACAGTTATAAGTAAAGTTCTTAAAACTGTACTTTCCATTTATGCAATTAGAGTTTTTGCAATTCAAGAAAGAAGATGTGAAGCAAATCATAAGATAAATCTAGAAGCCATAGTTTGAAGATTGACTGCATTTGAGCTAGACAACTTTGACAATTATGTGCCAGCTGCCAAAAATGTTGAATCAACATTTGAAGCCAAGCTTTCACTCAAAGAAAAAGGGAAAAAGTTGAAGGATCTACTATCAGACAGTGATGAAGAATCAGAACAAAGTTCAGATAGTGATCTTGAAGTGGTTGAAACTTTTCTAGGAAGGAAATATTCTAGAGGCAAAGGAAAATACAAAGGTAAGGTTCCTCTAATCTATTTTTCTTGTGAAGAAATTGAAAATATTACTACTATATTCC
Organism: Cupressus sempervirens; assembly: GCA_028749045.1. Lineage (NCBI taxonomy): Eukaryota > Viridiplantae > Streptophyta > Pinopsida > Cupressales > Cupressaceae > Cupressus > Cupressus sempervirens. Next base: position 351,989,896 of record CM053785.1, read on the forward strand.
CAAATAAGCAAAACAAGGATTAGAAGAAAGGTCACAAGTACAATAGAAAAAGAGACTTCAAATCATTCAAGGATAAAGTTAAGAAAACATATTTTATAGCTAAAGATTCTAATGATTCTGATGAAGAAGAAGAAGATGAAATTGTTTACATTGCTGTGAAAGATGAGTCTGATAATGATGAGGAAATGGCACTTATTTTTCATATGAGTAGAAATGATACATGGATTATAGATAGTGGTTTTCTCATCACATGACTGGTGATAAAATTAAGTTTGAACACTTTGAAGACTATGATGGTGGCAGTGTAAGATTTGATAACAATGAACCTTGTTGTATAAAAGAAAAAGGAAGAATCTCACTAACCAAGGAACTTGTATGTGATAACACATACTGGGTAGAAGGACTAAAGCACAATTTGTTGAGTGTGGCATAGCTTCTCAATAATGGATTCAAAGTAGAATTTATGCATGGAAAAGCAAGATTGCTAGATGGAAAAGGAAAATTGATTGGGAAAAAGGCCACAAGTATAATGGAAAAAGAGACTTCAAATCATTCAAGGATAAAGGTAAGAAAACATGTTTTATAGCTAAAGATTCTAATGATTTTGATGATGAAGAAGCAGATGAAATTGTTTACATTATTGTGAAAGATGAGTTTGATAGTAATCAGGAAATGACACTTATTTCTCATATGAGCAAAAATGATACATGGATTGTAGATAGTGGTTGTTCTCATCACATGACTAGTGATAAAACTAAGTTTGAACACTTTGAAGACTATGATGGTGGCAGTGTAAGATTTGGTAACAATGAACTTTGTTATATAAAAGGAAAAGGAAGAATCTCACTAACCAAAGAACTTGTACGTGATAATGCATACTTGGTAGAAGGACTAAAGCACAATTTGTTGAGTGTGGCACAACTACTCAATAATGGATTCAAAGTAGAATTTATGCATGGAAAAACAAGATTGTTGGATGGAAAAAGAAAACTAATTGGATCAGGCACTCAAACAAAAGGTAACTTATTTTATCTTGAACTTGGTGAATGTTCATGTTTTATTGGTCAAATTGAAGAAAGTTGGTTATGGCATAGGAGGTTGTGTCATGTAAACTTTGACAACTTAATAAATATCAATAAATTCAAAAAAGTAAGAGGTATTCTTGACATAAAGAAACTTGAGGTTGGTCTATGCAAGAATTGTCAAATTGGTAAAGTGGGAAAGACAAGTTTTAAAAGCAAGAACTTTCAAATTGAAGAAGTTCTAGAAATTGTGCATATTGATTTATGTAGACCCATTGGCATTGAAAGTTATACTGGTGAAAAATTCTTCATTCTTTTTGTTGATGATTATTCAAGAATGATGACTTACATGTACCTAAGAGAGAAATTAGAAGCATTTGAAAAGTTCAAAAGGTATTTGGCCAGAGTAGAAAAGGAAATAGGCAAAAGACTAAAATGCTTAAGGTCTAACAGAGGTGGTGAATTCATTTCACATGAGTTCAATAACTTTTGCATTGAAAGGGGAATTAAAAGAGAGCTTTCAACACCTGGAACTGCTAAACAAAATGGAATAGCAGAAAGAAGGAACAGATATATCATGGATTGTGCAAGAACCTTAATGATTGAGAAAGGCATTGCTATCAAATATTGGAAGGAAGCCATCAGAATTGCAGTTCATACTTTGAACCGAGTATAGCTGAAGAAGAACTCATTCAAAACTTCCTATGAGTTGTGGTATGGCTCCAAACCCAATGTAAGTTATCTAAAAGTATTTGGAAGTAAATGTTACATTTTGAAAGAATCAAGAAAAGGAAAATTTGATGTAAAAAGTGATGGAATATTTTTGGGATACTCTTGCTAAAGCAAAGCATATAGATGTTTGAACTTATCTACTTACAAAGTCATAGAAAGTGCACATGTGAAAGTTGATGAGTTTGCTGAAAGAACAGAAAAAGAAAGAAAAAAGGAAGCTGAAGACTATAGAAGATTTTCTTACATTGAACTAGATAATATGTCAAGTATACCTATTAATCAAGAATCCTCAACTCGAGAGTCATCATTAAGCGATTCACAAGAAGTTCAAACCGAGTCAGCATCTACCGAGCTTCAAGAACCTAAGTTGCAAATTGAAGCTACTGAGTTAGCATCTACCGAGCCAGAGCAACCAGATCTAGAACAAGAAGTTGAGATGCAGAATGATAATTCAAAAGGCAAGGAGCCCGTGCTAGCCAAATATGTCAGAAAGAATCATGCACCAGATCAGATCATTAGAGATGAATCAGAAGGAAGAATGACAAGAAGTAAGTTGAAAGGCACTTGTTTACTTGCTAATTTTGAACCTAGAAATGTCAAAGATGCACTTGACAATGAAAGTTGGATTGAGGCTATGAATGAAGAGATAGAACAGATAGAGAAGAACAAGACATGGACTCTTGTACCAAGACCCAAAGATAAAAATGTGATTGGAACAAAGTGGGTACTCAGAAACAAACTAAATGAAGATGGTGAGGTATCAAGAAAAAAAACTAGATTGGTATGCAAAGGATACTCTCAAGAAGAAGGTATAGACTATGGAGAAACTTTTTCTCCTGTTGCTAGATTGGAAGGTGTCAGAACCTTACTTGCATATGCTGCATTCAAAGGATACAAAGTTTATCAGATGGATGTCAAGTCAACATTTCTCAACGGAATATTGGAAGAAGAGGTTTACATTGAACAGCCTGAAGGATTTGTTGATCTAGACAAGAAGGACATGGTCTAAAAATTGCATAAAGCATTATATGGTCTGAAACAAACCCTTAGAGCATGGTATGAAAGATTGCATAACTATCTTATTCAAATTGGTTTTCAAATGACTAATGATAACAGTAGTTTGTACATAAAAGAAGGACCAGATAATAAGATTGTTTTGGCAGAAATATTTGTAGATGATACTTTGTTCACAGGAAATGATGATCTTTGTAAAGAATTTTCATAACAAATGAACAAGGAATTTGAAATGTCAATGTTTGATGAGATCAAATTCTTTGTTGGTCTTCAAATTCAACAAAGTAAGAATGACATCTACATCACTCAAACTAAATACATCAAGGAGATACTAAAAACTTTTGGTATGGAAGACTACAAACAAGTTCGGACTCCCATGTGTACTGGATTAAAACTTACCAAGGATGATCAGTCAAAGGAAGTAGATGAGACATTGTATAGATCTATGATTGGAAAATTGCAATATGTAGTGCACACAAGACCAGACATTGCCCTTGCAGTAGGAATTGTAGCAAGATTCTTAGCAAAACCAAAAGAAAATCACATAATGGCAATCAAAAGGATCATGAGATACTTAAAAGGAATTGAAGATTATGGATTATGGTATAAACTTGGAGGAAAACTAGATTTAAAGGTGTTCACTAATGTAGATTGGGCAAGAAATATTGATGACATAAAGAGCACAAGTGGAGGAGCTTTCTTTCTAGGAAAAATGTTAGTTTCTTGGACAAATAAAAAGTAGAATTATACATCTCAATCCATAGAAAAGACTAAATATGTTGCAGCAGCAGTAAATTGCTCAAACATTGTATGGTTTAAACAATTATTGGAAGGTATGAAGCAAGAAATCAAAAAAATTGTTGGTATGTTTTGTGATAACACAAGTTCAATTAACATCTCCAAGAATCTAGTGATGCATTAAAAAACAAAGCATATTGCCATAAAGTATCACTTTGTTAGAGAATTGGTATAAGAAAAAGAAATAAGATTGGAATATGTGCATACAAAGGAACAAATTGCTGACATATTCACAAAGCCTTTACCTAAGGATGCATTCTTGTATCTAAGAGGTAAGTTAGTGATCATTCCCCTATCAAAAGCTCACTAAAATACAGTTTTAGTGATGCATCAATAGGAATAAAATTGGAAATCTATCAGTTGATGTAGCAAATCAATGAAGACATTGCATATGAATCATTACATCAGGTACAATACTATTTAGTTATTTTGGGTTATCTTTGGCATGTGTTATCAAAGAGGGAGAATATACTGTCATATCTTTTTGAAACCTGCAAAAAGATTATTATAAAAAAGGGTGCTTTTTATTCTATCATTAAAAAGACTTGTTTTCAAATTTTATCCTGCTATGACATGTTGTGTTGCCATCATTGCCAAAGAGGGAGATTGTTGGATACAATTGTTCAATTGTGTGTTGTCTTTGATGTCACACAAATGGCATGTCAGTTATCTGACAATGTCTACTGAGCTCAGAAGGTCAGCAAGGAAAAGATCAGTGTCTACCGAGCTTAGAAGGTTAGCAAACAAAGGACACTGTCTACCGAGCTCAGAAGGTCAACCAAGCAAAGAAGCAGTTCTTACCGAGTTCACTTGGTAATCAAAGGTAATATGGAAGAAGTAGTTCTTACTAAGTTCACTCGGTCATCAAAAGAAAATTGTAAGATATAGTTCTTACCGAGCATTCAAGGTAACCAAATAAATTTAGTTCTTACCGAGCTCACTCGGTCATCAAAGGAAATTTGGCAGAAGCAGTTCTTACCGAGTATAACTCAACAGACAAAGGATTTTAAGGATATTGCAATGTTAAACGAGTCAAGATGGTTAACTCAAGAAATTTTTGAAATCAGTATTTACCAATCAGGGTTGGCCAGTAAAGTATTTCATCATTTAAGAGTAATATTTGTAGCCAACTGATGAATGGTTTGTTGGTAAATGTAACATGTAAATGGGCTGACTTAACCATCTAAATAGTATAAGTAAGAGGTCAAGTTGCAAATTCAAAAACTTGAATGTGGAGGTATGAGAAGTTAATGTGATATGAAGACTGATTGTTGTGGAAGCAAATTTGAAGGATGATCAAAGAACATTAAGGAGAAGCAGAGCCATATTTGATCAAGGAGGATCTAATAATGCTGAACAGAGACTTGTATCCAACAAATTCAGTTGCATATTGCTTAGGTCAATTCATTGTTTCTTTCTAACCATTGTAGCAGTGATTTCAAACCTCTTAATAGAGTTGGTTTAACAACCATTTTGTAAATCCTCTACCAAGGTGACAGTTCAGTTGAATTGTTCTAAAGACCTCTAGCAAGGCCACTCTTAACAAGGTAATTAAATCCTCTAACAAGGTCACACATAACAACGTGTATTGTAACCTTTAATAGGGTTGGCTCCTAATAGGGCTCACTTCAGAAGAGTGGAAAATTGGTGACTGGTTACTTGTTGGTTTTTCCCATATTGGGTTTCCACATTAAATCTGGTGTCTCTTGTGTTCATTTATTTAACATTTGCATGCACATTAATAACTATGAATGCTAGATGATTAGTAACTAGTTAATCTACCGAGTTACAATATTCCTGCATTGTTTACTGAGTTTCAACAGTAAATAAGAATTATAGACATCTAACGGATTTGTGAATTATTTTTGGGATAACTGATTCACCCACCACCCCCCCCCCGCCCCCCGCTCTCAGTTACTCCATCTATAATTCCAACACTTGGTCTGTACATAGTAGCACTGGTAATAGCTTGATCGCCTTTACCAACTTGTGTATTTAGTTCCTCTATTTCCATCCTATACTTGATTTGTTCCAAAATATCCTTAATATTAGCACTCTCAAACAAATCTGATGTATCATCTTCATCTCAAATTGAATAGCTTCATCTTTTAGCACTTTTGCATAATCACTTGATACCCTCAATGCTTGTCACACTTTAACCTTGTAGCTGAAGGTAACCTTAAAACATATTCCATGCATAATGAGTCTCCTCAAAGACTTAATAAGGATTCTAATCCTATTTTTAAATACATGATCAACACTCCTAATTAACCAAGTAGACCAAAAAAAATAAGAAGAAAGAATGATAAAAAATTTATTAAGATGTTTGGGGAGGCCATGGATGCATCAAGTAACAACAAAGAATATAGGAATCTTAGAATCAATCTAGATACCAAATCACTTTCAAACTCCTTTGACAAAGTCACATTCAACAAACAAGTGGATTATAGTTTCAGGCATGGAGCATAAGGAAAATGTGAAGGGAGAACCATCAACATTGTTTAGTGGGAGCCTTATGAAGTTGGGCTTTCCAAATAAAGAATTGAATCTTAGGTTGTACATTTTGATGTTAGATAGAAGACAAATATTTGGACCAGTCTTTGGGTTCTAACTTAAAATACCATTTATTATTAAGATACTCAAAAATTTTGTCATTATCAGAGAGTAGTCTATACAGGTAATTGACTTTGGTGGAGTAGAGCAAGAATCCATCTAGCCAACCAAGAAGAGGTAGTTTATCAATCTCAACACCATAAACTTGGGGAAGCTTGGATTTTAGCCAAGTGTCTTTCAAAATAACATAGGTTCTCTTTTGGGACTAGGGGATGTTGAATTTGATGAAAGATCAACCCCACAGCTCCCAAGAATCACATGCATGCAAACACTTGTCACAGAAAGAGAGAAGAAAAAGATGTGGAAGTTAGAATTCCTAGATCCATAGATGATACATTCTTGATGAGCAAAAAGAGAAATTTCTATTATCAAATTTGAATAAATAAATTGCAAAGAGATCAATCCTTATAAAAGGAGATCAAAACCCTAATAGGGTAAAAGCTAGGTTGCATGATAATAATTAATAAAATAATTAATTAATATATGCCTAATGTTTTGCTTAAGTAAAATAGAGATAATAAGTGAATTAATAACTAAATCAAAATTATTTAATTAATAAGGAAATATCTTATTACTCTAACACCCCCCCTTAAGATAAACCTAAGGAGTAGCTAAAAACCTAGAAACTATTACTGAAAGGAAATTGGGTCCCTACAACAAGGCTTGATGAGGTACCCAAGCACAACCAAATCTTTGTAAAGAAGAGAAATAGAGAAAACCACATGGAAAAAACTCTACTCCAAAAAGAGATGGAAAGAATGTTCTAGAAGATAAGAACAAAAGGATGACCATGAAGAATATCACTGAAGCAAGAAGCTGCAAACACTATCAAATTGTTGATCTGAAGAACCTCCACTGTATAGAACATGACAAGGTAGAGAAGACTATGTTTGAAGAGTTGATCAATTGAAGATGAAGGTAACTTCATGGCCTAGAAAAATAGGAATGAAAGAATGTCTATATGGTAAATGATCCATCTCACCAAAATGCATAGGTATCCAGCCACTGCAATCGCCTAGTACATAGGATGAAATATTGAATTCATAATTCACTCCATTGAACCAAGAAAGAAATACAACCAACATAACCCCCCTATAATGCTGAGAGGTAAGATATGAACACTGAAACTAAATGCAACATCTCCTACAGAAAGAAGAACCAGGAACATCAAGAGTGCAAAAGAAATACAAACACCTATAATGGCACATGTCGTCGACACATCATGAGGCTAATTTTGTGGAAGGAACACTCACTTTACAAAGGAATATGGCGAATATGACCAACATGAAACTCCCCAAGGCACTTTATAATGTAGTGTGAGTACAACAAAACACAAATATGTGGAAGATCCCACAATGCAATAGAGTGACACTTTATCTTTGTATGTTTGCAAAAATACTACAAAATGATGTCAAAAAAGACCAAAAGAGACATAAGGCTGATATAATAGATAGTACAACCCATGAAAAATCATCTAAAGAAAAAAAATTGATCTTCAGACCTGAAACAACCATGATATCCACTAGAATGCAAAAATGCAAAAGACTAAACAGAATGTGTTTGGAGAAGAATTTGAAAAAATAACCAGTATCACAAGAAACAGATTGAAAAGACCTTTCCAAAGATATAAAGAATTCCCAAATCAAATATCAAACATTCAAGATATGTCTCCCGAAGTGAAAAATAAAACTTTTGGCTTTGATTGAATAAACAAGAAACCAAACAACATCAAAATTCAAAATAACCTGAACCATCATGACGTGCTCAGAAAGATCTTTCTAATGATATAATATTTGTCAAAAAATACCTCAATATGATGAAGATATGACCAAAATACTGCCAAGTGCTTTTTATGACAAAAAAAACTAAAAAAGTGACAGTTTGAAGGTCGCCAAATTTTGGCTCACGTCATGACTTGCGCCACTAATGTCAAGACTATGTAGGCGTACCTTGTTGATGTCATCACTTTAAATGAAAAAAGTGTATGCATTTTTAAAAAATAAAATAAAAGGAGATTTTTTTGATTTATTCGTTTTCCAAACTTTTTAAAAAAAATGACCATGCACTTTTTTAAAAATAAAGCACTTTTGTTTTTAAAAATTTTTTTATTGGAAAAAATAAATCGTCTCTCCTTGGGAAGAGTGCCCAAGTTTGGAGGAAATTTTTTTGCCTCAAATTACAACTATGTCCAAATTGGATAAATTTTATTTAGAAATAGGGATTTTTGGGTGCTATGAATCCAACGGTGAGGTCTATTTGGGATCAAAATGCACCAAAACAATGACCCTCCTAGATCCAATAAAAAAATACTTTAAAAAATGGAAACCCTGTAAAAGAAAAATACAGATATGAAAGCCAAGCCAAACTTCTCATTAATAGAATAGGGGCATGAAGATCTGGAGCTCTGGTACCATGTTGAAGTTGATGAAAGATCAACCCCATAGATCCAAAGAATCACCTGCATGCAAACATCTATCACAGAAATAGAGAAGAAAAGGCTATGGAGGTTGGAATTCCTAGATCCATGGATGAGACATTCTTGATGAGCAAAAAGACAAATTGCTATTATCAAAAGTGAATGTATAAATTACAAAGAGATCAATTCTTATAAAAGGAGATCAAAACCCTAATAGGGTAAATTATAAGTTGTATGATAATAATTAATAAAAGAATTAATTATTATATGCCTAAAGTTTAGCTTAAGTAAACTGGAGATAATAAGTGAATTAATAATTAAATCAAAATGATTTAATTAACAAGGCAATATCTTATTACTCTAACAGGGGAAACTGAACTTAGAGGCTAGGTTCTCCCAAGTGGAAAGGCTACCATTTACAAAGAGGTCACTAAAAGAATGAATACCAATTATATTCTAGGCCTTGGATGCATAACCTTGCAAAAGAGAAAGAGGTTCATTCTTTCTTTCTAGATTCCACCTAAGAGATTCCCACCCCCCCCACAGTTTAACTTGTCTATCTGTGATTCAAACCCCTACCACCCAGTGTCTCAATTTTTTCTAAGCTTTCCAAATGGCTTTAAAGATTATCAAACCTTCCACTTTGATCTTCCATCTTCTTGATAACAGGTCATGAATGTGCATTCCTTTTCAAGTTTTTCCAATGCATGGAACTCCTCTTGCAATATTATATCTAATTAATACTTTCTAGGGCTCACTTCTTTTGTGGATCTGGCAATCCATTTTGTTGAAAGAGAAATACTATACAATCTTAAGTCTTTCAGCCCCATCCCTGCTACTTTTCTCATGGTAAACCAACTCCATTTAACTACATGTCTTTTCTGGTTACCTTTTCAATCTGACCACAAGAAGTTCCTGACAATTTTTTTAATGTAAATGATTTTGCTTTGATTAAAGAGCCATGCAGAGGAATAGTATATAGTATAGGTAAACAATATTTTCTAGCAAACTTGCATTCTTCTAGCTAAAGATAATTAATTATTATTCCATCTACTAAGCTTGCCAATGATCTTCTCCTTAATCCATTCCCACATTGATTTCAAGTTGGGTGAGATAGAGAAGGCTATCCCTAGATACCTGACTATATGAGTAGCCGCCCCTCCCACCCCCCCACCCATGAAAATCCAAATTTCCCATACCATGAGGGTGGTTGTTCTTCCCATCCCAACATAATGTATTTTCCAATAGATACTTTTCTTCTTGATGCTATGCAGAATACATCCAATTTGTTTGTGAGATTACTGATATTCTCCTCTGACAGTTTGATGAGAAGGGAGGTGTCATCTAAAAATTGTACATTACTAATTTCCTCCTTGTTAGGAAAAATAACTCCTCTAACTTTAGGTGAGAGAGACTCATCTCTGAGAACGTAATGTAGACTATCAATTGTAATAATAAATAATGATGGATCAAGAGGGTGACCTTGTCTTATAGATCTTGAGAGACATAAAGTATCTAATCTTATTCCATTGACTTCCACAATAGAATGAGATTCTACCATTAGGGTGAGTACCATCTTGATAAAATATTTGAGGAGGCCCAAACCTTCCATCATCAATTCAATAAACTTCCATTCTATTCTATCACATGCCTTCTCATATTCAATTAGGAACATTCTTGATTGTTGCCTAGAATCCTTAGCCCATTCCATAGTTTCCTAGCATGTAATTAGGATCTCTAAAATATATCTCCCTTTGAAAAATCCAGTTTGTGTGTGGTTGATAACATATGGAAAAGCTTCCTTAAGATGAAGAGCCAACATTTTGTAGGAAAAATTGAGGAGAGTAATGGGCCTTCAATTTTTAATGAGGGTCTTATCTCCTTCCTTGGGTGAGTTTAATCAGTATTGAATTAACAAAAACTACTAATGAGCCTTGTTTGAAATCTTCTTGATACAACATTAGTAAGTCTTGCTAAATACAATCAAGGTGAGTCTTGTAGAATTCCACTAGTATTCCACCTGGTCCCAGGGCCTTATCATTACTCATTTAAGTTATAGCAAGAATGATCTCTTCTTTTGATATGGGAACACTTAGTCTAGTTTTATCATCCCCTAATACTCTTTCTGGAATAAGCCCCTTGATTCTCATCCTTTCACCTTCCATATTTAGATTTTTCTTTTCTAATGTGAACACTTTTCTATAAAGAGAAAAGGCTAATACACTATCTCAAAGAATAGTAATTAAATTATCCCCTTCTCTAAGAGTTTCAAATCTGTCCTTGACTTCTTTAGTTTTAAGAATCTAAAAGAAATACCATCAAAAGTTGTAGATATTTTTCCTTTAATTAAATAAGGAGCACTGTCTCCAAATCTAACAATACCTCCATCATACTTGTTAATCTACACACATTTATCGTTATCACCTATCATGTGATTTGAACTATTAGCTATAATCCATTATTATTTCTTTTCCACATGTGAAACCAAATCTCTTTATTCATTAATATAATTTTCATCTTTGATAGAAACAAAAATGATCTCATACTCAATCTTTTTAGATTCATCACCAGAAGCATCCTCACTAGAATAATAAAATTCTTTAGAATGCTTGGGCTTATATGGCTAAAAGGTTATGCTTTGGAACTCTATTAGGGAATCTAGAAGGAAATTGACCTATCTTATTACATGAAAAACATATCAAAGGAAACTTACTTTCATATTTACCTTTACCTATGGATTCTCTTTCGGTGATTAGTGCTTTAAGTTCCTCCAATTTCATTTTTTTCCTTCTATCTCTTCTCATTCCTTGGCATGTTCCCCAATATGTGCATGTTTACCACTTCTACTAGTACTTGCATTATTTATTAGCATCGTCTTATTCTTATGAACAATAGCCTTAAATGACAATTTAAATTTAGATAAAGCATCTTGTAATCTAGAAGTTTCAAATGCAATAGACTAATTAATCAAACTTTCTCATGTAAATCCCTTTGTGAGTGGTAGAATATCCTCAATTGTCATGGTCTTTTTTTTCATGTCTTGGTGTCAAGGATCTAAAGATCTTTTCAATGATTTTATCCTCTATAATAACTCCACCTAAATTCATGATACCAATAACAACCTCTATTACTCTCTAAACATATGGCTTGATAGTCTCACCTTCTTGCATCCTCATTTCTAGCTTCGCTTTCAAACTTTTAACTTGGAATTTTTGGTATATTTGTCACCTTCATATAGCACTTCCAAATTTTTCTAGATCTCATGTGTATAATCAAGCTCCTTAACCTCTATAAATTTTGTCTCATAAAGAGCACTAATTAAAGCTTGTCTAGCAACCATATTGCAAATGAGTTTCTTCCTTCCATCACATCTACTAGATTCCAATTCATATTATGTATTGATGAATTCACTATTCTTTGACATCAACCAATATTCAATCCCCAAGTAGATCAAATGATTCTTCATCATGTTCTTCCACCTATCGTAATTTTTACCGTCAAATTTTGGATTTTCTTTCCTATAACTTCCCATTCTAGATCTCATTAATCAGTTAAGGTTTCTTCTCCAAGAGGACCACAAGCTTTGATACCAATTTTTAGGAATAAAAATCCACACAACACAACTAAGAGGGAAGGGTGAATCAATTATGTGTTATATTTATAAACTTCATAATTTTCAACCAAATTATCAATGAAGAATATATCAGTGCAAAACAAGATGAACAAGATATACACCAATACCATAAGATAAAAGGTTTTTGTTCTCGATCAAAACCATGTTTAGGGACAATTATTGGTGGGGATGATACCCACAAGATCATTTACTAGTATAAAAATATCCTAGTTATGAGACCAAACCATGTTAGGAGTTGATACAATACATCTCGCACATCATAATTTATAGTTAAAGCATAAAAGTTTTGTTAAAATGTCCTTCAACCCTATTAGGAGTTGATGAGAGCAAAATCCTCACTGCCTAAGAACACTGCTTGAAGGGTGAATGTTAAATGCACCTTCAAGGACTCATTTTCTAAAGGAGAAGGTTAAATTTACCTTACATGAACTGAATGATGATAAGTCAATTGCTTTTATAGTTGCATTAAAGTATATCATAGATCCCACTCCTACTTCTATCAAAGCATCTAGTCCACTTTTAGAATTTTTTAAACCTTCCTCACATAAACCATTCACATAAATACCATACATTACAACAAGAAAATTACTTTCTTTTATACATGTTATAAAGATCAATCAGGTCATCCTGATAGAACTTCCCCAATGCATAAATCATCACATCAACCAATTATAAGGTACACATGGTACCTAGTACAAGTGTATAGACATTACATACATTAAAACATGTGCCACAATCCTCAATCCATGCTTTCTAGTCCATATCACATGTTACACCACATAGTTGGCTCCCAAAATCAAATATGCAATTGCCACATGCTAGTACTGACTGCGATATGACTCAAATAAGCCATAAATCTCACAAGAAACTCTAATAGAAGTCTTCTACCATGCATTATGCTTGAATACCATCATTACAAATTGTAATAAACTTATACTAAAAAGACAACAATTGTCTCTTTCATATTTCCCTATCACTAGCCTGCAACCAATCTTCGCCAAAATAATTGCAACTCTCACTAATCAACACATTAGACCATAAGACCTTAGACATAAGGTCTATACTCAGTCATCTTGATATTGCCAATTTCACACACTCTAAAGTGGCATCCACTATCTATTCAACTATGTCTAATTACTTATAACATCTAGAATAATTATCTATTTAAAGAAACCAACGCATAACTAATACATATGTTGACATCAATGACAAAACCTGAATGTCAACATCAACGATTTGAACCAATACCTAACAATTAATCTAGTTGAACTTTCATGCCTTTACTTTCACTATTATGTAGGGGTTTTCTATTGTTTGTGTTGATTCTTTCTTATTCAACAATTGATTAGTTCTATAGACAATTAACACATGTTTTTCTTGTAATGCCCACCCATAGTTTTCCTTTCTCTTCTATTTGTCGAACTCTTTTAGGCTATTTCATCCATGGGCTAGTTTCAGAGATATTTGATTTATTTTTATATGTTATAATGTTAGGACTTGGATTACATATATCGGTGATGATTACTTAATTGATTATATTTCATGAGTTATATTTGATGATTATGGTTACTTGCATAAGAATGATGCTTTAATTATTCCTAGTTAGAAAGGTGATTTATCTTATGATTATGTCACATGATAGGTCTCTAAATGGTGATTATTTTACATTCATGATAATGAGTTGTTATGTTTAAATATGTGATTTTTTTTGCACAAGATTCATTATGATACTTACCCTATACTTGCATGTGTATGGTTTGTGTGTTTTCTTTACTTTTCTATTTTACGTGTTTGATGTGGTCAAGGGAGTGAGTCGTGATCACCTGCTAGTTGGGATCTACATGATGTGCAACTCCCTGCCATTTCATATTTAGCTTATATATATATATATATATATATATGTATGTATGTATGTATGTATGTATGTATGTATGTATGTATGTACATGCTCATCTTTTATGTAGGTTGTAAGTATTGAGCTCCAGGATGAGTGTGCCCTATCACAATAACTCAATGGTAAGAATGGGAAGATAATGATTGGATCCAATCCTAGCCGTAGCCTAAATACTTATCCTAAATGGAGGACTCGTATTTGATTGTCCACCATTTTAAACCTATGAGTCTTTTTATGTGTATGTTGCTTGAATTTTGCTTTGGTTGGTTTTCCTTATGCATTTTATGTGGTTTTGACTCTGTGATTTGCTTGGTAGAATGCTTATTTATGATTCTTGGATTAATCATTAATATTTGTATTATTAAATGTTATTTGATTTGAAAATATTTCATTTATTAAAATTATTTGAATCTAAAGCTAATTTAAAAGATTTAATTTAAAGTTCTAAATTAGAAATATAATTTAAATATATTTTTAGAGAAAATATTAATTTAATTAGAGTTACATTTAAATAACATCTTTCTTGATTAAAATAATAAATAATTGCTTTTAACATATTTGCATTAAATAACATAGCGAGGAAAATAAAATAAAATAAAATTTTAAATAAATAACACTTTAAATGTGCATATAAAGTAATTAAAAGAATACAAATAATTATATTTTAGGGCTTTTGGAGATGGAAACCCTAAAGGGAGTTAGGGCTCTATATAAGAGGTTTTCAGGTCATTATGTCACGCGCGGATTTTTGGTGAGAAAATTTTCAAGAATTTGAGCAAAAGAATTTTTGGAAGCTTGGAAGGGTTGTGGAATTGCAAGGGTTCATCAGATTCCCATATTGCCATGACCCCCACCCCAGCTGGCGGGTCTACTAAGCAACCCACAATTGTCCTAACTTAAGGCATCGTGCGGATCATGGCTTGCAATTCCCCTACGGGGGTTGTGAAATTTAAAAATAAAAATAAAAATAATTTGTATTTATTAAAATGTTTTTATTAATTTTAAACATAAAAAAGTCAATTTAGTTTAAAATATTGTTATTATAGCTTTTTTAAAATAAGTTTTATGTAATATAAATTTAGAAAAATATAAACTTTATAGAATATAATATGAGTGATAGCTAATTTAGATTATTCTATAATTAGTTTTGTTAAATTTTGATTAATATATTTTAATATTTTAAAAAATATTATTATTTAGTTTTAGAATGTTAAGGTTAATAGTAAAAGTGTATATGTTTTAAATTGTAATAATTAAGGCCATTATATATAAATATTATAAAATTTTAATGAAATCTTGTTATTTAAATATATTGATTTTAAATGTGGTGGCGTTATTGGCTTGCAAATTGGATGTTGTATGTTAATAGATTTCTAAATAGTTAGACCTTAGGATATTAACTAGTTTCAAAACATGTAGAACATGAGAGTTAAAATACGTCCTTATGGTCAAACCAGACTTCTGAAAATAAATGATTTCTTAACCATGTGATTTGGATAACTATGTTTTTTCTTGAGTTTTACTTGAAGTCTTATGTTGTTCTTTTCATGGTGGTTGTCACATGAGATGTTTAGTTGGCCAAACTAGGACGTAGACTAGAGGCTTTTGTATTTTCTTTTATTGTGTTAATCTAACTCAATGTCATGATGTACCTTGTGATTTAAATTGAAGTTTGGATTTATGAGATTTACTTTGTGGAGCATTTTTGTTTACTTGGGTTTGGAGAACCATCTTATTTTTTGGTTGCCTATTAAGGAACTGAATTTGATCATTATGGGTGTTGCGGTATGGGACACAATTGTGATTTGTGTGCATAGGAGAGGTTGAGTAGGTGCATGTCTTTTGGAGTGGCTTGCAATAGGGACCTGGGACCCAAAATGGTCAGTGCTAGGGTAACCTACTGTAAGTTGTGTAACAAGTGATAACATAGTAATTACAATATTTTTCCTAACTCTTTCCTTGAGATACATTAAGACGGTAAGCTAAAGATGTACCTCGCCTATGCCTTGAGTGCGTGTATAGGCTAAGGAAGGGAATGGGTGATACCTAGTGAGAGGTATGGCTAGTTTTCCTCATCTTCTTGAGATGATATTCTGGTTCCAGATGTGTCACATTGAGGGTCCAGGCTCTAAAGTGACTAGTCCAAGATAACTCAATGCTTGAGGGTCTAGGGTCTAATAAGAAGACCAGTCCATGATAACTAGGGTATTTTGACCATGTGATGACACTCCCTATTGTGTAGCCTGAGTCTCCTCTATAGATTTTGTATTTGCCTCTAGAGGTGTTTTATTGTTGGATGTATTTATTGTTGGCGATTTACTTTCATTGATAGCAGCTGGTGTTTTGTTGGTTGTTGTACTTTTGACATGTGACTTTTGACTTGAAGTGGTTATCTTTCATGGAATTTATCCCTTAATTTTGATAATCTATTTATCCCTAGATTCAATATCAAAAGAAGTTGATGGCAAAGTTACCATCGGTGATAATTCCTCACATTCAGTCAAAGGAATTGGGAATTACACCTTGAAATTGAAGTCAAGTATTTCTCTACATCTCAAAAGAGTACTCTATGTACCAGGAATAAAAAGGAATTTAATTTTTGTTACAACACTTGAAGATGATGGACATGATTTTGAATTCATGGACAGTAAAGTAATGACTTGGTCTAAGAACTCTTCATTCAAGAAATCAAAGTTGATTGGTCAA
The DNA here is from genome assembly GCA_028749045.1 of Cupressus sempervirens. Classification (NCBI taxonomy): domain Eukaryota; kingdom Viridiplantae; phylum Streptophyta; class Pinopsida; order Cupressales; family Cupressaceae; genus Cupressus; species Cupressus sempervirens. Next base: position 352,006,725 of record CM053785.1, read on the forward strand.
AGAAAAGGATTCTTGTGTGAATTAAATACATAACCTAGTCAACCTATTCAAGCCTTAATTCATACAGTTGGTGATATAAATGAAATATGGCATAGAAGGTTAGGAAATCTAAATTCAAAGCCTTATCGACTATGAAGAAGATGGTAATTGGTTTACCTAAGTTGAATAAAGATCATTCCAGCATATGCAAAGGATGTGCTCTGGGTAAGAACACCAAAAGTCCATTTCATGATAGCATTAGAAAAACTAACAATGTTTTGGAATTAGTCCACTCATATTTATGTGGACCTATGTTTGTTCCTTCTCTTTAAGAATTCTGGTACTATATACTTGTTATAGATAATTTCTCTAGGAAAACTTGGATCTACTTCTTAAAATGTAAAGAATCAAAAGAAATCCTTAAGAGATTTAAAGAATTCAAAACCTTCATGAAAACTTATCAGGGCACAAAATTAAAACTCTTATTACTGATAATGGAGGGGAATATACTTCAGATTTGTTTAAAAAGTTTTTTAAAGAAGCAAGAATTAAGAGGGAGTATATTGTTCCTTATAACCCACAACAAAATGGGGTAGCAGAAAGGAATTATAGGACAATTATAGAAGCAACAAGAGCTATGATATTTGATCAAAACTTAGAATATTATCTTTGGGTAGAAGCCTCTTATACTACTGTCTATATTCAAAATAGAAGTCCTCACTCCCACCTTAGAGATAAAACTCCTGAAGAAGTCTTTACTAGGGTTAAACCTACTATAAGCTATCTTAAGAAATTTGGGTGCCCAGTATATATACATGTCCCAAAAGAAAAGAGAACTAAGTTAGAACCCTCTAAGAGGAAAGGTATTTTTGTTGGGTATAGTGAAAAATCTAAAGCATATAGAATTTTCATATCTAGTCAGAAAAACATTGAACTTAGTAGTGATGTAATATTTGAAGAATATTTAGCATTCAAAAGAGCCCTAAGTTTTGAAGATCCCAACATTTACCTAGTTTTGAAGAAAATCATGAATCGGAGTCCAAAGGGAGAACATTGAAGAAATTGAAGATGAAATTCAAAATCTTAATCTTGAGGAAACTCAAAATCCTAGAAAAATGCCACTTTGGGCTAATAAGACTGTGAAGGAAACACAAGACTTTGTTGCACCATCTGGAACCTTCAAAGAAAGTAAAAGACCAAAAAGATTTTCTAGTTATGCAGCAAACACAAGTGATTTATCTAAATTAGAACCAACCAATGTTTTAGATGCTATTAAACATACAGCTTGGATAGATGCTACGATGAAAGAATATCAATCCATTATTAAGAATGATGTTTGGGAAATTGTTCCAAGACCTGAAGGAAAATTTGTTATTTCTTCTAAGTGGATATTTAAAATCAATTATGTTGTTGATGGTAGCATTGAAAAATATAAAGTTGGATTTGTAGCCAGGAGATTCTCTTAGAAAGACAGAATTGATTATGAAGAAACCTTTGCTCCTGTTGCCAAATACACCTTTGTAAGAGCAATCCTAGCTATTACAACATCAAAGGGATGGAAAGTAGATCATATGGATGTAAAAACAACATTTTTGAATGAAAATATTATAGAAGAGGTATATTTGGAATGACCTGAAGGATTTGAAACTCATAACCCTAACGTCTTTGTTTGCAGGCTCAAGAAAGCTCTCTATGGGCTTAAACAAGCTCCAAGGGCATGGTATGAAAGAATTGATAAATATCTCTCCGATTTAGGATTCTCCAAGAATGAAGCTAATCCAAATCTCTATTATAAAAAGGATAAAGATGATATGATGATTTTGATACTATATGTTGATGTTTTACTAATAACAGGTGATGATCATCTTATAGATCAATGCAAGAAAGATCTAATCAAACAATTTGAAATGAAAGATTTAGGGCTCCTTCATTACTTCCTAGGACTGAAAGTATGGTAGAATTCTGACAACATCATACTTAATCAAGGAAAGTATACATTAGACATCTTGAAGAGATTTGGAATGTGGAACTGCAGGCCTATGTCTTCTCCAATGGAGACTAATCTAAATAAACTTAAGGAAGCAGTAGCAGAATCACCCTCCATAGATTCTACTCTTTGTAGATAGATGATTGAGTCTCTTATGTACTTGGTAAATACAAGACCTAATATTTTCTATGTTGTTAATGCTTTAAGTCAATTTATGTGTGAGCCAAAGGAGATTCACCTAGTTGCAGTCAAACACATCATGAGATACTTACAAGGCACTCTTAACCCTGAGCTCAAGTATGAGAAATTTGAATTGGACCTACATAGGTACATAGACTCAAATTAGGCTAGAAGTGTTACTGATAGGAAAAGCACTTCAGGATGTTGTTTCAGTTTAGGCTTAGTGATGATACATTGGATATACAGAAAGCAGACATCAGTAGCGCAAAGTTCCACAGAAGCTAAATACATTGCCTCAACAATGGCCTCTCAGGAAGCAATTTGGCTTAGAAAATTACTTGTAGGATTATTTGGTCAACCTATGAATCCTACTATTATTCATTGTGATAATCAAAGTTCCGTCAAGCTTTCTATGAATCTAGTTTTCCATGATAGGTCCAAGCATATTGAAATTCCTTACCATTATGTAAGAGATATGGTAGACGGTAAAATTAGGATATATTTGCACTGTAGATCAGACATCAAATATTCTTACCCAACCTCTCTCTTGAGTGAAGATAGATCATTTCAGAAAAAGACTTGGTATGGTTGAATTGTAATACATTTGTATTCTTTAATTATTAATAATTTTCAATTAAAATTATTATTGTTAGGCTATTGACTGTTATGAGCTTCACCATTTGTATTCATTATCTAAGAGGTGACAATCTTTGAGATAATGAATACTTGTATAAAAGACATTATGAGAGATGACGATCTATGTGCTGAACGGTAGAGATCTATTATTAGATCTAGATGAGTTCAAGATCACATTGTGATGTAGACATTTCTATGCCTATGAGTCACAACTTGGATAAAGGAAAAATTTAATCATTCTTCGAAGTTTATCTTGTGAACTAGTAGATCTTAACTCAAGATCATATTGTGATATAGGCATGCCAATACCTATGAGTCATGACTTGGATAAAAGAAGAATTTAATCATTCTCCAAATTTTATCCTGTATATTGCATTTCATGCAATACTGTTATAACAAGTATAAGTAATAAGTCATATCACAGGTATAGCTATATGACATAGTATCATGTGTTCAATGATGCCACATGCTTTGAAGATTTAGATAGATATAGAGTATCAATCTATGCTTACTCATCTTAATTGATGATGCTAGATATGTTATCTCTTAGTATGATTATCAAGTTAAGAGGGAGTATTAGTTATGCAACTTCAAAATCATACTGGTTTGATGGTACAATTCTGATTATACATAAAATGCTTTACTAATGAAGGCCTATATATATATATATATATATATATATATATATATATATATATATATATATATATATATATATATATAGGTGTCCAGTCTTAATTTATGATCGCCGTCTCCCTTGGGGTAATGTTGTTTGAGATTAAACTTGAACAAATTAGTTAGTTTAATCACTAACTAAATCTATTCCTTCATTAGATGCTGATTTGAAGAGACCAATTATGGTTGACCTAGAGAGGGACATGTCACTTCTAGGGACATGCCCCTTGGGTGCCATATTTATGTAGGATATGTTTGTGGATAACGGAAACACAAATAATATATGGTCTACTTCTTTAGCAATTCTGCCCTATCTAAATTATTGAAGAGATAAAACAATTTCAGAATAGTATTTATAATATTGGTAACACTTCATACAAGTCTAAATTATAGAAGATCATCTTCACAAAGAAATATAAAGGTATTATCTTAGTCTGATTTATAGTAGAATTTGCAAAAACTTTACAGTATGGTCCAAGGTTAGAAACTTCCTAGAAAATGTAGTATAAAAAGGATCCATGATCTGGAAGATAGCCGAAAAAAATGGTAAGATAGATACAAATTGGGAAGATACCAAGGTACAACACACCCTCCTATAGTGAGGAATTCCATCATTTTGGTTAGTTGAAATAACAATTTGATAGTAAAGGACAGATTGAAGTATTACTAGATAGAGTTTTACTTGCAAATTTAGGAAGGGCTCATTTATTCTTTCTCAGATAGGCAAAATAACTAGAAAATCTTACAGTAAAGACACTTCTCTTGGTTGGATTAAGTTGCTAAACTTAGACAAAGAAGATAAACTTAGACAAACCTCTTGGTTGGATTAAGTTGTTAAACTTAGTCAAAGAAGATAGTGTTCAGAGGTTTACACCACTAAGGCTAGTTAAACCACCCTTGTCCAAAAAAAGAAGAGCTAAATTAATAGAGTGCTAAAAACAAGATGTCTAAATGCTAGTTGTATGGCAAAAGGTGACTTTATGCTCAAAACAAATGAAAACTTAAGATTATCAGATTTCCACAATCCATTTGTTAACACATTTATTCTTGGATTTGATTGTGTATGTTTTTTTAGCATCAACACTTTGGATCACACTCCATGATCCATCATTAGGATGAGAGATAGCAAAAGATGATTGATCATAGTGTGTGATCTAAAATGTTGATGCTAAAAAATGATCCATCATCAGGATGAGTGCTAGCAAAAGATGATTGATCACAGTGTGTATCTGAAACATTGATCACAGTGTGTGATCTGAAATGTTGATGCTAAAAAACATACACAATCGAATCCAAAAAAAAATGTGTTAAATAAAAACTTGGTAAAATTGGAGTTTTTTGGCTCCTCTACTTTCCCTATATGGGTTTTTGAAAAGGAACACATTGACAACCCATGTCATACAAAATCCTATGCTATTGAGGTTTGAAAATAATGGTTTTCATTTTAGAGACCTATTGGTACTCTTGCCACCAAGGTTTAAGATGGTTAGAATATGTAGATATATGCAAAATTTCACTTTGTCACCCTTTAAATGATAGTCTCTCTAATCCTTTTTCATGTATTAAACTTTTGGCTGCAAAGATATATATTTATTTTTCCAAGGTCATGCCTCAAATTTCATTGAACATGGAGTCTACTATCCAAGCGCATCTTGAAACCTACCAAATCCATTTCAATCAAATAAAAATCATCTAAAAAAGTTAATGTGCCACTTAACAAATCCATTTTAAGAAAATAACAGTGATTTACTTAAATGTGCCATTATTTTAAAGTTGGATTTACTTCTAAAATTCTACTCTTAATGGGGATATGGAAAGGCCTCCCCCCTAAAGGAGGGGATGTTCAACAAGTTAATTGTTTTGTTTCTTGACCTTTGATAAAAAATAAATAGAAGGCAATGGGTTAACACATAAATGGAAGGCAATGGGCTCTTGGTAGGTAGATCTAAAAATTTGGAGCTACTAGTATACATAGCTAGGGTAAACCCCATGTCTGGCTTACCAAATGATGAAAATTTTAGATGAATAGCTAGGTCGAGTCTATTACTATTAGGATAGACTTTGATAAGGCTAGGCAAGATTTTGCATCTAAAGTTAAACTAGTTATGGCTACTAATTCTAGCACTTCTAATCACATCATATGCTCTCTCAGAAAATAGTCATAGAGTCTAATCTAGGGGCGAAATGAATGTCACTTGTCCTAGAAGTTTACAACAAGTTCTCCCACACTTGTAAACCTTAACTATGCTAGTTTCACTATAACTATAGTAAGGTTGATTATTGCCATTGTTGGTTTCCCCCTCCTAAATACATTACAAAGTTGAATTTTGATGGAGCAACTAAGGTCACCCTTTCAATTGCTAGGGGTGGTTTCACCATTAGAAACTTGAAGGGAGAACAAGTAGGATAGCTCTATATTTTTTTGTTACTAGAACTAAAAATGACACAGAGTGGGAGGCACTCACGGCATTAATGGTCATAGTCAATATGCAGGACCTAAACAAGAAATCTAGAAATGGATGAAGCTTAGTGCAACAACCATTTACCAAAGAGTGGGAGATGTGGAAATGGAAGAGTATGTGGAGCAGAGTGAAGCTTCATCCTTTGGTGCAGATTGTTGGTGTGTGGATTGAACGAGTTAGTAGGGCTTTCCAATGCTTGCAATAGCATGTGTCTTGATGTTCTTCTTGATGTTTTGTTCTAGAAGCTTTGAAGTATATGCTTTGAGGTGTCATATAAGGGTACCAATGTTTTGGACAATAGGGCTTTTGTTGTTTTCTTATTTTTCATTCTTTTGGATGCAACAACATATTCGATTTAGAGTGCTAGGACAAGAGGAGGCAAAAGAACATTGGTTAAGCAAGGAGGTGGTGGGTGTTCATATGATATTAGGATGATAGACTATAGCATGCTCCACTTGTTTCTTGTAATTATAATGTTTTTTTATATCTAGTCTTTGAACCTTACACTCTCATATATGCATGAAAAGCTTCAATTCGTGGGTGGGAGGCCCAATAGAATACATTGACCATACAATTTAAAAACCTCCTACTAGTATGTACCATATGCAACAAAATTGAACATTTTGCTCTATTTTCAATGGCATTAGTGAGAGCAACAACCTATTCACTTTTGGAGAATTCTTTATCCCACTAGTAATTAGTCATGGGTGTTCATATTCTACTTCTAGGAAAACAACCAAATTCTTGATTGACAACTAATAATGCAGAAATCCTATCTGCAATTGAAAGGATTACAAACAACACAAATTACATGTGATATCACATATTGTGGCACATCATGGTGCGATGTTGAAAATACTTTTCAAGTGTAATTAATCCATTATAAGAAAGCTTATTCAGGGATATGTTCCTAAAGATCTTTTACCTGCCCTCATTTCCAAGACATCTGAGTGATGGGGGGACGCTTTAAGAACATCCTCAAATATTCCCTTCGACTAGGTTTGTTCCTAGCATATGATCTTTTCCAACTATTCTGGGGACAACTAACATAAAGTGTAGTTTTATTTAAAATACCCAATACTTGGGAGGAAAAAAATTATTTACAATGTCGGCCCCTATGTTTGAACTTTCCCTAAAAGAGGAAAAACTAAAAAGGGCTTCATTTCAATGTTTCATTACAAGTTTTGTTTGTAAAAGCTAAAAGAGGAGCAACAAGGCTTGAATAAATAGCATTTTTTTAAGGAAGGATTCAAGGAGCTGCTACAAAAAGAGATTTACTCTAGGGCATCGTTGGTAGTGGCACTGCAATATCTTCAAAGAGTTAAGTCCTTTATCCTTTTATTTTATTTTTTCCAAAGCTTGAAGAATTAAGTATCTGATTTTTTCCATTTTTCAATTTAAAGTTGCATTAAATCTCAATAAAAAACATGAGCAACATCAAGAATGATAGTAGTGAGAATGAAGTGGAAAAAATTCAAAAAAATATAAGTGCTACTATTGAGGGTGGAAGTGGCCAAAAAACAAATCCATTTTAGCGCCCATCAAAAGTCTTGGAAAAATATGCAATGGGGTTTTCACCCAAAACAAAATCCTTCTCCAAACTGCTACAGTTATAGACATGAAAAATTCCCAATTCTGGTGACCGTAGAATTACCTTTTGTTTGAAAATATAAATCTACGAATGGTGTTTGTTACCACTAAATGATCTTAGCTAAATTCTAATTTCCTTTTTCTTTTCCTTGTTTTTTCATTTTTTTGTGGTTTTTCAAAAATAAAATAATTGCATAACAAATAGGAAATAAATAGCACTTAAGAAATGTAAACATATACTGCAAATTTTATCATTATTGAATTCTCAAACAGTACATACCCAAACCAACCAACAACCTGATATATTAACTTCAAAGAGATCACTGCCAATATACAATACTATCTTAAACATCGATCAACACCAGCTACAAGTGGATGCTCTGAGAATGATTCAACCCTAAAGAAATTTTTGCAATAAACTGTCCAATGCCAAAGGAAATCTATGGCATCCAATGATGAAGAAAAGACCTCCAACCCCACGTGAGCTGCTGCAATGAAATGCATGTTGCTAAAAGCTGGCTACCTAGCTGCAAGTGCTCTACTCCACTCAAATGATAATGCCAACATAAATCAACCACCTCCTTTGTTAATCTGAATGCAATGAAATACAACTCCAATCACCAAAACCTGTTGAGATTTGCATCCCAATAGTCCAAACTTGAGGGTTTTGTCCCTAGCCACAAAATTGCCCTTCTAGAGAAATTTCATAATTCATAAGTTTCAAAATGTCAAAAGATAATGAAAAATTAGGTCTTCATCTCCTTCTACCTCCACCCAAGTGCAGATCAAACCCTAATTGAGAATTACACTTTGCACTTTATAATAAAATAACATTTTCCCAAATAAGGCATCTAGGCTATAGGAAAACCATTACTTTATTAAAATATCATAACTCACAGCACCAAAAAGTCTTCGGATAGTGAAAATTGTTTATAATAATTCAAGACCTTTCCAACGAGCTATAACATAAGGGCACATTTGATCAAACGAAGCAATATGCCCCTTATCACTCCAAAATTGCTATATAAATAGCCTTATTATAAATTATTAAAATGCTAACTTAAAAAATATTAAAATATTCTGCATTTTTCCTCTAAAAGTCCAAATCAACTAAATAAATGTGAAACTGACCATGTTATTTGTCTCTGACTGATACCGGATGAGATGGGTCAACTAGCAGTCCCTTCCCTATAATCTAAGGATGCTCCTAGAAACTAGGGAACACACCTTGTCATCCTGAAACTGAAACCATGGAATGGTCCCATGGAACCCCACATTTGTAAACTACCACATCTTCCTAAAATGTAAGGATACCCCCTAAAATCAAGTAACTGCACCCAATTGGCTCCCAACTGCCTATAAAGTCAAACCCAGACACTGAATATCTTGTACGAGTCTCTATCCACAACTACTAGCCTACTAGACCCCAATGATAGGCTAACTCACATAACTCTACTAGTCAAACTAAAGAGTGGACATGACAAGAAAAGAAAGAAAAATAAAATCAGAAGGGTTTGGTTTTGTCACACTTGCAAGCACTTTAGAGGCAACTATACAAGGGTGTGGTCTCATTTTTTGGGTGTTACAGGCCATGGAGTTAAATTTAGTCCAAAAATAAAAGGGAATGAGAAGATAGAGGCTCATAGTTTGCACATGGAGGTGGAAATGAGATCTCAAGGTGTGACAATACCAACACACTCTTTTACAAGTGTGCAATCATCTCTGTCTATGACATCCACAATTGCTAGTAGTAAAATTGCCACAAGAGGAAAGAGGCGGATTACTAGTTTTACAAAGTAGGAGAAAGTTGAAGCTATGTTTAATTTGCAAGCACAGGATGCAACAAAGTCTTTCATAGCCAAATTAATTTTTTCTCATGCCATCAATTTCTTGTGGCTTTTTCCTCTTATTTCAAATAAATGATTAGAGAAGTAGCCTTACAGGTCCCTCATTCATACCCAATGGAGATCATAAGTTAGAGACTAGCCTCCTAGAAAAAGAGTATTCCAAGGTTAATTTTCTAAAAGAGGATATGAGGTGAGCATGGATCAAGACATATTTTTCTATGGTGATGTGTGGGTGCACTGCCATTAGACATTCACCATTCGACATTTCCATAGTCACATGCCCTATTGGCTCTTACTTTTGCAAAGCCTTGGATTGTTCAATGAAGTGTATGGATGTCGATTTCCAACTTAGCATTTTGAGAGATGTCATAGAGGAGGTTTTGCCTTCAAATGTTGTATAGGTGGTCATTGTTCCAACCTGACCTTTTGGGCTCCACGTTGTATTCATGCATTGAAAGATATAGGGAGAATAAATTAGGTGAAGCGAGTAGTGGCAAAAGCTAGAGGACATTCAAATGTTCATTTGCAACCTTGACATCTTGATCTCTTCATGAAATTTTTTAAGTTCTTTAAGCCTATTAAGACAAGATAAGTCAGTTACTTCATTTTTTTCAAGAGGATGCTTGAGGTGCTTGAGCCTGAATAATTGGTGATGCTGAAATAAGAGAGGAATAGATGGCCTAATTCAAGCTCTACTATAGGAAAATCCAATAAACAAAAGATCCTTGATGATGATCAGTGGTCCCATATGAGGTAAGACATTGGTGATCTTATCATTAAATTATTGATTCTACAAAATATTAAATATCAAATTTCTTATTTTAATATTTTAATTTTATTGTCCAATGTTTCAGCTTTCGAAGTTTCTAACATGTCAATTAACTTGTCAACTAATTCTTTTGATTTTGTTTGCATTTTGCAAACATGTTTTCTCTTTCATCTCGCGTGTTGTAGAAGTCATTAGATATGTTGATATAGGCTATCCAAGTCTTGGAGGGATATATGATACATTTGACAGCATGCTTGTAAAGATGAAGAAAATAATTTTGGCTAAGGATCCTACTTTGGGATTACATGAGTAACATATCAAACCCATTGTGATGTGGAGCTGGAACACAATGAAAAACTAGCTTCATATGGCAGCCTTTGCTCAAAATCCCAAATGGTATGCACCAAAGGATGTAAGGTTGCCTCCATGTGGTGATGAAGAGGTTTTGGATGGACTAATCAGGGCCTTTGAAAATATGTATGCAAAGGACAAGTATTCCACTTCGTAGAAAATTTTGGCATTCAGTAGACCATAGGCAAGGTTGGATAGAGCTATATTGGCTCAAACTAATCATATTGGATGGTGGGCATGGTACATAAAGGATACACCACAATTGAAGATGCCTACCACTTGCCTCCTTGTACAAGTTGTTAGTTCCTCTTTTGCAAAGAAGAATTAGTCCACATAGCCTTTCATCCACCCCACAAGAGGAATAGACTTCCTATAGATGAACGGAAAAGCTACTAGCCGCACCTCCTTAGCTATGGGGTTTTCAAACTCCAAAATACCAGTAGCTTCCAATCTTATGGTGGGATGTTGATCTCAAAGATGCCACCCAAGTTTATGAGGAAGCACCAATGGGATTTGTGGGGTTTTGTTGATGAGGTCCATGAATCATAATTGGGAAAAAAACAAATTCCCAAATCCATGGATCCAATTCAGGTGCCCAAATCATATTCATTTCACAAATTGGCAACTAAGAAATTAATTGTTAAGGTCTAAGTTATGATAATTTATTTAAATTTGACTCTCCTACGAAATCTCAACTTTAAAACACTAATGTTATATGTTAAGGTTCTATCACGTATAGATGCATACTTTATCCAAGTTTTTATATGAATGTTTACAAATTTCACTACATATTTAAAATATACCCTATTTTTTATATATTAGTCTACTTTGTTGTCCCCAAAAATAACTTGAGAAATTGGAGACTCTAAATTGTAGCCCTCTCTAGTCTAGGAAAGTTCATGTAACCTTGATTATAAATGCACACAACATGGACCTCTAAATGGTATGTGTATACAATTTAATACAAATTGCAACAATTTTTTTAGAAATGTATCCTCTTTTTGCATAGAAGTCCAACCAAGCTTTTATGTGTACGTCAATTTCATTTTTTGCCCAATTCATACTTTCTTAACTCTTTTGTATTTTTTATCGACCAAATTTTATTTTAGAAACCATGAAGATACTTATTTTATATAGTTGTGTGTACAGTTAACAAACTCAAACTCAGACTTGAACTTGGAGAGCACTTGGTAAGCCCAAACTTTTTGACTCGACAAAAACTCAACAACTTAAGAAAGTATTAATTTTCTTTAAACACAATCCATGCTTTAAATCATTTGAAATTCACATTTTTCTTGAATACAACTTGCTATTATTTGAAATTCACCCTTTTTCTTTGAATGTGGTTCTACCAATGTTCAAAGTTTTTCGTATCTCTACTAAATTTCCTAACTAATGGACTCGAAGATGTAGAGACATGTTTTTTGGACAAAGGGGTCAAGGGCCTATATTTAGGGATACCAAGTAGACAGTGGGGGATGATGGTGTCAAAGCACCAATGGAGGGTGGGGAGGGGCAGTTCGCATTGACATATACAAATTGAGGTGAATTAAAAGCTTCAAGGCAAAATTTGCAAGATAATGTTTATGCAAGTGCCTCATAAAAGGAAATCTGGTTTTCATAAAGTTAAATGTTGCAATTACTATGTAATGGCATGTACCATATATCAAGCAATGACGTCTCTTGTGGAAGTGGCTGAGGTGGTGGTAGTGGTGTGGGGAATCATTTTCCCCAAGTCCTCAAGTCTTGCAAATGTCCCCATATAAGGAATGCAGACCTTTTTGGAGGGACACGTCCTCATGGAATACTTGGATTTCATTGTGTTTTTTAAAGTACTTGACCCACATGTGACTTGGTTTTGACTCACATCTCGACCTAGATGCAAATTTTGTCTGTTTCTTGATGATTTGGTCAAGTTTTTGGATGAGTTTTTGCAAGTATAGTGTTTATAGGGCCAGTGAATAAATTGACAAGTTACTCAACCAATTCGAAAGCTTCTAGGTATTGGTTGAGTTTGCAATCTATGGTCAAAATTACATGCATTTGCAGATGTGAGCTTTGGGCCACTAGGGATCACAATTATGGTGACCCACATGTTTAAATTTTTAACAAATTTTTTATATCAAGTGCTATGTCAATGAAGAATCTTCCATATAAGGATTATGATGAGCATTTTTGTAGTAGCATCAATAAAAATATCACCCAAGATGCTGATATAAGTAAGGCACTTTTGTTAAGGTTGTAGCTTCTGTTGGATTGATTTGATCAAGAGATACTTTGTTGATGGTAAATCATCTTTAAGATAAATATCTTATATATATTATATATGCAATATATTATATATTATATATTATATATTATATATATATTATACATTATATATTATTGTATAATAATATAATAATATATTACATATATGCTTAAAGATGAGTTATACATATGGTTATTTATATTAACTAATGATGATTAACTATAGAGGCATGTATCTTCATGAGAGATGTCTCCTCCTCTCATATTTATGAGTCTTCAAATTTGCATATGAAAGACATCAATCAAATTGGCAATGTTAGTACATTTGCAGAAAATGATCCATGTTACTTAACATGGTATCAGAGCCAAGCTGCAAATCAAGACTACGAAGACCAATATTCATGTAAAGACCATTATATACGAGGTTGGGACACAAATGAATCTAGCTCCATATCAAGCATTTATAGTTTTGTTTCTTGAAAGTAAAATAAGAGTGATCGAAGATTGTACCTTGAGGTCTGCAGATGGTGGGTGGACAAAAGGATGGGATTCAACCCGTGAATCTTTAAAAATATTATTACCACATACACCACCACAATGAAAAGGTTTGCATGAGAGACAAGGTTAAAAGAAACTCAGGAAGACAAAGGGAGTGATACCTATATAGATCAGTCCATACTTAATACAGTAAAAATAATACTATGTCATGGAGTTAAAAGCCGGTTATAGGGTTCTATGTTATCAAAGGTGGCAAACCCATTTATTATTTTGCTTTAATACAATAGAATGAACCATGTTCAAATATTAAGCTCAGGTCAAAACACACGTGTGACAAGCACACTCTTCTAGCTACCATCATTAGCATTGGGTATCAAAGGAAGGGCATATTGAATCGATGGCGTACATGATGGATGGAAAGGCAAAAGGTATATGTTTTTGCAGTATTGTCCATGTTGCTATCAAGACTACCTTATAAAAACACATGAATGGAAAACTCAAAACATACAGTTTGAGAAATATAGTGAAAAATCAATACGGTGAATATAGACAAATGAATGACATCTATCTGACGTGCCATCCACACAACACAAAGGACATCCCACAAAGCAGTATAGCAAATATTGAAAGACCTAAGGTTGGTGTAAAACCTAGAAACTCAACTATGCATTAAAGAGGGCATTAGGGCTATAAACGAACACATTGAATATAGGTAGGATGTTTTAGTAAGTGTGAACCCTAAAAGGAAATAATATATGTCCCATGTAATATGTTGATTGCAGAAAGGATAAGTGGCAAACCGATTTTCAATGAAGGTATGATATATTTTGTGTTTTATTCCAATGTTATAAATAAATTAATTCATATTATTCATATTATATAAATATATGATAGATGTTATGAATTAATTATTATTGAGTATTATGTTATGAATAAAATTAAATATTATGTTATCTTAATTTTATTATTGAAAATATAAAATAAAGAGTTATGTTATAATAATTTATGTTGTTAGTAATAGATATGAGATAAATTTACTAACATCCTAATCAATATTTTTACTAGTATTTCTATATGTTAAAATATAGATCATAGTATATATATATATATATATATATATATATATATATATATATATATATATATATATATAGAAAATAGAAGATATGCTTAATGTTCAGAGTATACACATTTATCTATATTATATTGGGATGACCTTATATAATTTTGTAGAATTACTTATTATCCTTGAGTATTATCTCTTATTTTTGTACGAGCTATGTGCCTTGATCGTTTCCTTTGAGAATGTTACCGCAGGAAGATTGAGATTGAGATTTAGAGGGAGCCTGACATTTCATTAGAGGCAACCTTGAAAGAGAGGGAGCAGATAGAGGATATGATCCAGTCAATCTTCAGTGATCTTGATCATATTGATTCAGAGGGAGTAAACCATGTTGTGATGGAATCTTCAATGATCAATAAATTGCAACATTCAAGAGGACTATAATTCATGCAATTATATGATCCTAATGGACCTACCCTTACTGTACATCATATGAAAGTGGTGACTTCAACTAAACCGTCTACAATAAATGATAAACAATGTTCTATTCTCACTTGAACCATCTTTAAAGGGAAGATGTTCCATTCATGTGGAGATAAGTATTTGTTGTCTTTGAGTATTACATTAATCTACTCATTGTAATCTCTCTTATTTGTAATTTCTATACATACTATAAAGGTTATTTGCCTTGATATTTTCCTTTATGATTGAGGATGTTTTGACAGGAAAAGAAAGTTGGTACTTTACAAATGCTATCAGATATTGTGCAGACTCAACCTAATGATAGTAACTCCAAAGACCTTGATGATCAAGATGGATAAAATAAGGCTCTCATCTTTGATGATTGAGATTGTGAGATTCTTCTACATTAAGAGGGAGTATGACACTACTTCAAAGGCAACACGGGAGCTTAGATGATTTGTACTCAGAGGGAGTCTAGAAATACATGTGCATGACTACATGATGGTGATGGGTCTACTCCTACGTATATCATGAGGGAGTGATGAGTTTGACAGGCATCCTTGGGTAAAGAGAGTTTCTAAGGAAGTAACTAGAGGACCTGACTTTCTAGGATCGATGTTCGGAGAGAGAAATTTTGAGATGCAATCCTTTGTGAATTATATCTTCTCTATGAGAAGAAGAAGTTCTAAGTGAAATTCCTTGTAATGTATTTTTCTCTGTGAGAAATCATTGAGGTAAAAGCCTTTGCACCACCCTCTATCTTGGTTCATGGTGGTTACTATTTCACATATGATATGTAGTGAAAGGTGACGATCTTTCATTGACATATATAAACAGAAAGTAACCATTATAAGATGATGATCTTATAAATGGTAGACTTGTTATCATGGTTCTTTGGGCCAGATTTTGGCAGACACCATGATAACGAACAATCAGAAGGCAACCATTATAAGATGACGATCTTATAAATGGTAGACCTGTTATCATGGTTCTTTGGGCCAAATTTTACCAGACACCATGATAATGAATAGTCAGAAGGTAACCATTGTAAGGTGGCAATCTCATAAATGGTAGACTTGTTATCATGGTTCTTTGGGCCGAATTTTGTTGAACACCATGATAACAAACAGTTAGAAGGTAACCATTGTAAGATGAAAATCTTACAAATGGTAGACTTGTTATTATGGTTCTTTGGGCTGGATTTTGTCGAACACCATGATAATGAACTTGTTATGGTTCTTTGGGCCAGATCTTGCCCAACACCATAGTTGCTACTATAAACCACACTTAAGGTGGTTTTTTTTTAAGTAATGGAAATTGCTTCAATTGTGTGTTATGAAAGGTGAGAAATTTAGTCCCATACTGAATTGAATATCATACTAAGATGATATCTCTTCATATTCTTGAGAGCATAATGTGTTCTATAAATCCTCCCTAGCTAAGAGGGAGTGTTAAGGTTGTAGCTTCTGTCAGATTGATTTTATCATGAGATGCCTTGTTGATGGTAAATCATCTTTAAGATAAATATCTTATATATAATATATATTATATATGTAATATATATTATATTATATATATTATACATTATTTCTTATTATATAATAATATAATAATATATTAAATATATGCTTAAAGATGAGTTATACATATGGTTATTCATATTAACTAATGATGATTAACTATAGAGACATGTCTCTTTATGAGACATGTCTCCTCTGATATTTATGAGTCTTCAAATTTGCATGTGGAAGACATCAATCAAATTGGAAATGTTAGTAAATTTGCAAAAAATGATCCATGTTACTTAACAACTTCTTGTTAGCTTGTAGTGAATGATCAAGTGAGTACTATACACTCACCATGTATCCTTGTCAGGGTTTGGGGACGGGCTAGGCTCCCAGTAGGGGTTCAAGGAAGGCAGCCATCTTGCTAAGAATTCTACTTTCCACTCAAAGACAAAACACATACAATTGCAGTGTCATTTCATTCAACCAATTTTTTAAGATGGACAATTAAAGTTGGAAAAGATATATGCAGATATTAATCTAGCAAATATGTTTACAAAGGTAGTGACAAGGGTGAAGTTGAAATCCTCTTCAGCTTCAGTTGGTCTTCTAGACTAAACAAAATAAATGAGCAGCTTAGTCCCGAGTGGTTCAATCTAGTGGGAGCCTCATGGGGTAGTGGTATTTCTATAGGATCAGTCTCAAAGTGGGAGATTGTTATTTAGTGTGGAGCTTAATCAATCCCCAAGTAGGAGATTGTTAGCTTGTGATGACTGATCAGATAAGTATTGTATACTCACCATATATCCCTGTTGGGATTTGGGGTCAAGGGATCCGAAGGCAGCGGCCCCCAATAATGGGGCTTCAAGGGTTGTAGCCCCTAAGGAAAAAACTAAGGCTATTTTTCCAGGGGCCAACATGTTGTAATCAACTCTAACCCTAATTTTGTAAGCAGCAAAATTCTTGTATAAAAATCAATGTTACACGAGTGCGGGGGTGCTGCGGTACGGGGGGATGTTGGGACGAGTTTTGGGTGTGGGAAAAAAAAGGGCCTCAATTTCGGGACAGTGGGGGGACAATGGGGGTTCGGCGGTAGGGGTGTGAGAGGGGGGAGGGGGGAGTTGCATAGTATATAGATGACCTTAAATGCTAATTATGAAATGATACTTCAATATAACATACCAAATATAGTTGAACAATGAATATAGAAAATTGAAATGCGATTCACGAACCATAAATTCAAACTTCAAACTTCAAACTTCATAACCAATGACCATTGAACTTAGTAACATACTCATAGTAAGTTGTAACATTAATAACATCAAAGTTTCAAACATAATGATAATGATAAATAAAAAATATAAATCATACATAGTTCAATGAAATAATGCATCATGACCATATCAAATGAGTACAATCTACAAAATGTCAATGATGAGAATGTAAGGGTGGGAGCTCTCTAATCATCCCCTAAACTGAAGTCCTTGTTACTAGAACTACTAAACTCCTTTATGGGTAAGTTAATATTTTTTTTTAAAAAATTGACTTGTGAACATGGGTGCTCAACGCACCCGGCACATCCCCTAGAAGCACCCAACATGCACTCGAGGCACACCTATGCACCTGTTGGGTGTGTCGATCAGTCCAGCCGCAGTGCGATGTCACTCCGACTATGGTGGAAATACATAGGTCTATGACATACCCACACCCGGGATGTACATGCACCCAGTGCACTGATGTTTTACGCCAGGTGCACTCACCCAGGTAACATTGATAAAAGCGGCTTAGGATTAGGGATTTTATTAAGTGATGATGATTGAGTAGGTTTTTGTGGTGGTATTGAGTTGCAAGGAATTTTAAATTGTAAGATCGCTGGATAATAAGAATATTGGACTCATTGTTTGGTGGACATAGCCCATGGATTGGGTGAACCATGTTAAATCTATGTGTCTTGTGTTCTCTTTGGTATTCTTTATTATTTTCTAATATTGGTTATATTTGCATGTAATTGTTATTTCTGTCTCTTTAATCCTAACACTTCTTGAAATAGTTTAGCTATTTTAATTATTATCTACTTGTAATTACGGATTGACATATATCTAACATATAATCTAGGATAATTTTACATTGGTGAGTAACCATGTGCAAACATTTGCTAGACATTTATTTGGAATGAAAAATTAATTAAGATAATGTCAAATAAATATACATGTAATGTGCATACTCATATAAGACGGAGTATCCTCTTTAATCACCATTTGATCACTTAACTTATTTTTAATTTAGAAATTGATTTATTATGTAGCATCACAAATTGTATCCCTGTGGAATTTCTTGTTCAACTAGGCCCCGTTTTAGCATGTGTTGTCTCTCATGCCCAAACCAATTCAATCTAGACTGCATGGCCTAAAAATCAAACATCACCACAACATTCTAGACCTCAAGTTCTAGTCTGTGCCTTCGTCAGTAGGACTAGGTTGCCAATCCTAGACTAGGTTGCTTCAAGTGACCTATTCTTGATAACTATGGCCCAAATTCAAACCCTCTAATAGTTGGTTTGCAAAAGTAAAAACTCTTCTTTTGTGTTGACTATCTTCAAAATTACAAACTCAAAATATTAGGCAAATGTAGAAAAGAAAGCTCCCCTCCCCCAAATTTACACACATGCAGATATCCATCTATCTTAATCAGACATCAAGCTCAAGCATTGAAGTCATTCTTCTTCAAAATCTAGCATTGTGGAAGCTTCAACAACTTTTATGCAATCATGTGTTCATGATTGATTTCATTTGAGGTCTTGTGGAGTCAAGTTATGCATCAACACTTGTGATCACATTAAAAAAGAACTACATCAATAAGTTATAAGATACTTCGATTCTAGATCTAGTTTCTACTACATTTCAACAAGCTTCAATTTCCATTTCAATTATTTCAATTTCAAGGTTAATTCTAAATTCAAGGTTTGACCTAGGCAAACCCCCATCAATCCAACAATTTCTCTCTTCTTTGTGTCTAGGTGACAGGTTACAAAGGCATTGATCTAGGTCCATATCAAGCACCAAAAAACTTGGACATCATTTTCCAACTTCTAAAACATTAGGACTAGGCCACCTTGTTTCTCTACTCATTGTCATCCCTTAGAATTTTGCCTAGATTTTGACCACAGCCTCAAAGTTTGCATATTTGATCTCAACATTGTTGTATATGTTATAAATTATCATTTCACAATGTTTTTGCCTAGCTTTTACATCTGCTCGGTTGTCATTGCACCAAAAGATCGACCTATTAATGTTTGTTACAAGCACTAGACTTATAGAACATGAGAGGTGGATAAGCCATATCACAAACCCAAGTGCAACATTGCATAGAATAACGAGACAAAAGTCGCATACCTAGCAGCAACCCCAAAGCAAGCACGAGGCTTGAACCCATGACCTAGGCTTTGAGATTGATTGATGGTTTTCATTGCACCAAAAGATCAACCTATTAGTGCTTGATACGACCACTAGACTTATAGAACTTTGGAGGTAGTTAAGCCATGTTGCAAACCCAAGCATCACACTACACAACACAAGGAGACCAAGAGCGCACACCTTGCAACACATTCACCTTACATTGTTGCATAGTCCTCTCGAGGTAATTAAAGAAGAAATAGATCTACATTCTTAGCTTGTCCATACAATCCAATGAATTGTATTTCCCCACATTACACTACAATCTTGGTAGCCCCGAGTTTGTGGATTCTCATCTTAGATCCTCCATGTGCAATTGATAGTTTTTTATAATATGTTTACAAAGTCAAAATACTGAAATTTGCAAGGTTTTCTTGGGATGAGTTTAGCAGTGTTCAAATCATGTATTATATTGAAAGGATTAGAATTAACACAAACCTTGCGTAAACTAATATATTTTTAGTCCCTGCCTATTTATAGGCAGGAAACTAATGTTTCAGATGCTTTATACAATTAATTTTTATAACTAAAACTAATCAATTTCTAAAGTTAAAAAATCTAATTATTTTTTAATTAATTTTCTATCACAAATTTCTATTTTATGATTGGATTGTGATAATTTTGCTGGGCATAAAATTAGTTTTTGGTACAAAAATATAGAAAATAAATCTCTAGAACATTCAAACTCTAGAATTCTTCGTCCATCCTTCCCAAGTTCTTTTCTAAAAATAGATCACCCATAATCTACATTGGCTTTAGCCATGCCTATGTGACGGACTAGGAAGCCTGCAGTTCCTCCAAGCATGGTTCCAAATCTCAAAAGGGAAAATTTCTATCCATTAAACCAGACTTGAGCAGAGATCTCTTATAGAAAATAAACCCTTCGAGGATAGAAAAATTATTTTATCTGGATTAAAGGAGAGTCTTGAAAATATACAGATAAAACCCCAATCCTATTTGTTTTTATTTACTTTCCCCCCTCTCAGAGGAAGCAGAATTCACTTTCCCTGATCTTTGGCAGATCCAAATTGAGGGGTGCCACCAAAATGAACCCTGAGAAGTGCATTTAAAATTGTTTTTGAAGCACCAGAAAAAAAATTTATGCTCTCAAACTCTTCAACCCCCACAAACCCATTTTCGTCTTCTTGTTCTACTACAGAAAGTCCCTCAAGTTGAAAATTGCAGGAAATATGCATTCCCCTTCACCGCTTTCTACTTGAAAAAACAACACAAAGTTTATAACTGCTACCAATAAATTTCCCTCCTACTATCCATTAGGGTCCGTTTGGTTCTTGGAAGATGACAGGAATTGGCTTTTTCAAAACTCGGATTTGAAAAGTTGTGCGTTTGTTTCAAAATTTGCAAAATGGAATTAGCATACAAGACTTCCAATTTTGCTTCAAAACTAGGTTTTCCAACTTCCTAAAAAAAGTAGGAATTGAAAATCAAAACCTGGTTTTGTTTTTTAAGGAGTGTAAAACCAATAGATTGGACTACTTTTTGAAATTTGCCTTCAACTCCAAGCTTACGCATAAAAATGTGTCTTCACATGCATCTTCTGAGTGAAACAAACGATTTCAGTAAAATCCCAAAAATCGGAATGAAGATATACAAAACCTTGATTTGGCTAAACCAAAGTTTGTAGAAATCTGGGTTTTTTAAATTCCATGAATCAAACAGACCCTTAATGATCCAAAATTTCACACCACTAAATTTCTTATGTAGGAATATGAGCTCCATATCAGTTTTTGTTTCTTTACTCTTAATATCATGAAGATGTGGCAGACGAGTTGCCATCCAACTGGCATGTAGGATTCAATTTTGTTTCCTTATAAGAGAAGATCGGATTTGATTGAGATTTATGAATACAATTTGATATTTTGTCTATGTCATCATTTCTAATTGAAATTGTGTCATTTTAAGTAATGGCCATGGCCATCAAAATGTAATGTTAATGTCAATAGTCATAGGGAAATTTTGAAAGAACTTTACGCAGAGTAAATAAACTACATTTATATGCTCGACTCTCTTACCATTTTCCCTTGTCACAAACCTCCCTTCACTATTTTGTCTTTTTCTCAAAATCTCCATACCGCTGCCTACAATGAAAAGCTTCTCATGTGCTATGTGGTTGTTTAATTTATATTTGGGTTTTGATTTTTTATTTTTCTTTTGAATAATTAGATAATATATTTTTTCTCGTCGTTTTTAGGTTTTTTTCACTTTATAAAAAAATTTGGGAGCGAACAAGGGCATGTACATGTGATGGGCAGTCCCCTACATTTTATCATTTTATACAATTTATTTCACTCATGTATTTATTTATTTTAATTCTTATATATTTTAAATATTTAATATTATAATAATAAAAAATTATATTTTGGCGGGGGCCCTAGCTCGGTTGGCTAAATATTCTCTGTTGCAGGGGGTTGGTCACGGGTTCTAGTCTCCCCCATCCTCGTGGTACCGGTGGGCGTGTCGCACCAGCGCTACCGGTCACATTAAAAAAGTTTACCAGGCGCACTGCAGTTTATAGGGGGCCGTGTTGCACTGATTCCTGCAGTCTAAAAATAATAATAATAATAATAATAATAATAATAATAAATTATATTTAATATATTTTAAAATATTAAATATAATATATTTTACTGTTTAACTATAAAGGAAATGACTATTTTAATGATAAGAACTAAAAATATTATTTTTGAATTTATGTTAAGATTATAAAAATATGTAATCTTTTAATCAAAATATTATTTAAAATAATTTTTCATATTTATTAAATTTATTTTTATGATTATATACTTTAATAATAATAATTTTAATAATATTCAATTATTTTTATACAAAAATATATTGTCAAGAAAAAAGTCATTATTGTTCACATTTACATCTAATAATATTGTTTGAAAAAATTAAATCTAACCAAAAATTGAACTCATTTTTTTTATAACATATAAAATTAGTTTATTTAAAAATTACAAAAGCAAAAAGTTTGACAATGTACATTAAGATGCAAAATTTAAATAAATATTTATCTTTTACATCTTAAATCATTATTTCTTAAATAAATAATTTAATTTAATAATAAAGTAGGACACATTCCCATACTTGTTACTATTAGCCAAATGAAACTTTAAATAGTACAACTTTCTCAAAAAAGTTTTACAATGGATATATAGATAGACGAAATATTAGTCACAATAAAAAGCCAAGCATAAACATGTGCATTATTAATTAATAAAAAATATTTATTTATTTATTTCTATAAAAAATCAAATATTTTTTAATTCTATAAAAACTTACATACCAAAAATTACAATGATAAGTTACAAATCTATTACTCATTTTTACCAAAAGGTAGGGACTCTAGCTCCATTAGAACTCTTGTTGTAAATAGTGATGAATGGTAGGCCAGGAAAATTGCTTTCAAAATTAATTAGAAATCCATGTGTACTAGAATGCCCTGCCATTAGAAGCATACATGACAAAGGCCTCTAAATAATATGAGCAAACAATTCACTAAATAGTGGAAAATATGCAAGATCTACCCCGTAAAAAGCTAGGAAAGCTCAAGGCCCCACCAATTTGTCACTTGGAAAAGACTTGTCCCATAAAAACATGTACTCCTTACGATTTTGGTAATTATGTGTAATTGATACACAACTTGAAAATATAATGCTAAATTGGTCAAAACTGGGTCATGACCTAGTACCATAGATTATTAGTCCCTGCCTATCTATAGGCAGGGTACTAATGTTTTTGGTTGTGGCCACCAATTAAATTTTATGTGCAAAGTCTACATATTGCTAAAGTTTACAATGATTTATTTTTAAATAAATTTTTAAACATTAATTCTTTATTTGTGATTGGCTAATCTCTATTTTTGTAGGGGTAATATTCAATTTTCTCCAACAAAAATTCAAATATTTTTCTAACATTAATTAATGAATGCATTAATTACAACTTTATCTTTTCAACATTTGTGACAAGTGGATTAACTTATAAAAAGATAATTATTTTATCTTCTACCCCACAAATAAATGTCTAATCAATATTATTGTCACCAATTTATATTTTTAAATTTATTTTTTCTTTCAATTAATTTTTTTCTTTTTAATATTTTTTAAAAGTTTATAATAAATTAATCAATACAAAACTTAAGATATGCAATATAACATATTAATAGTTAATAACTTATTTTTATATATAAAATGATTATTATATCATATCACATGTAATATATAAATAAATGATTTTATTATATATAATGTAAATATGATTTGTAATGATATTTTAAAAAAAGTATTGAATATTTTAATAATATTTTTTAATACAATAAGACAATATAAAGAATATCAAATATTTAAAATTGATTAGTTTGTAATTTTTAATGTATTTTACAAATAAAACCTCCATCTTTTTTTTCTATTTTTTTTCCTAGGTAATTTTTATATTTTATTAAGTAGAAGTAAAGATTTACAATTTTTAGGCAATTCATGCCAATCAAAGATTTGAACATCTTGACACTAAGCCACTACAACTACTCAGCTACACTCATAATACATTTGATAAAATGGTCATAAGCACTAAAGAACCTCCATCTATTTTATCTATTTTCTAACCATCACATAAGGCAGGGACTCAAGCTCAACCAGAGCTCTTGTTATATAATCAAACACATATCGAAATTTTTTTCAGCCTGAAAATTGTGTCTATAGACAAAGTCCCATAGCATGAACATGTAACTGATAGACAAATTTATTCTCTCTTCATGCATGATTAAATAAATTGCCGGATAGGCACCAATGCTAAAATAAGTACTCATTTAACCCAAAATCCCTCCTCAGAACTTTTATGGGTGTTAAAACTTTTTACAATGACATAAAGCACACAAAACAAGACACATTGATGCGAGAAGTATAAAGTGAACTAAAACATTAAAAACCCTAGACAAAAATCTATATGAACAAATGAAAGCAGTACTGATACGAAGGGAAAACTTTTCAACAGCTAAGACGTTTGCAGGAGACTAAAATAAAAATGGAAAAAACAGTCAATATTACCAAAGCCGTAATGCTTTGAAGACACTGCAATCTTACTGACAGCTCCCCTCTATTAATTGGTTGCATACCCATGTTGCGTATGGAATTAAAAAGCGCAGGGTTACTCCTCCGTAGCAACTCACCGTCATTGCTGCCCAAATGTCTAGCAAGAGACAACTTAAGTTGATGGGTAACGAGTTTTCTGTTGACTGAAGCAGTAAAATGGTGGAAGAGATGTATGGCAATTGATGAAATCAAGCCTACAGATGCAATCGCTATGAGAAGAGGCAAAACCCACCACGTTGCACAGTGCATCTCCATGCGGACTACTTGCACTGAGTATATTGCAGCAATGATCATTCCATGAATCGCCACATAATAATTCAGAAACTTATGAACTCCTCGTGTTTGATCAGACATCACTCTCTCCAACTGCGAGATTTCGGTATGAAAATTTTCAACCTGCAACTGTATAGTCTGGCCGTATCGCTCAAGAGAATTGCTCAAGATAACAGTGTGTTGAGGTATTGAGAGGTGAAGAGCACCGTCCGTGGCCATGGTCTGTCGATTTCTCTTGTTGAACAATGTGATATTGAAAAACTCCACTGCCTATTTCTCTTATGTGTGTTGAACAATGTGATATTGAAAAACTCCACACTGCCCAATGATATATATACTGCGTCAAGAAAAGAGATACAGTACTCTTTTCTTCACAGAGTACTCTTTTCTTGACACAAAGTGCAAGTCTTTTTCTTGACACAGTACTCTTTTCTTGACACAAAGTGCAAGAAATTTTTTTCACACTTCTTAGTGGGCAAGAAAAAAATTTCACAGTTTTCAGTGGGCAAGAAAATTTCTTCACACTTATTGCTGACATGACGTACGCCACTGGCTTGGAAATGTTGCAAACGGGCCCGCGGTTGCCATGGCATGGATAAAAAGGGCGTCCACCATCCTTGTAGTCTCCATAAATAGAGGTGAAGTATCAGATGTTGCCAATAATAATCAGAGATGCAGATATTAAGAAACCTCTTAAATTACTCCCTCGGATCAGTTTCTCCTTTTGATGAAAAAACTGTGTCTTCGCTTGTTCGAGTATGTGAGGAAAATGGTTGATTCTGAGAAATCAAAGAGATCATGGGTGAGTGGAGTATATATATCAACCCATTTTGCCGCGTCTCATATCAGATGCGAGGAAGCGGTCAAATTTGTCATGTTGAAAGTTCCAGAAGAGGCGAGTAGGCGATGATTATTACTTCATTCAAGTTTCGTCGAGATTTCACGGAATCAGCTTCGCCTTCGCATCCGTACCACCGAATTCGTCTGTTTTCATTTCCATCGAGCCAACGACGCGGTTTCACTTCCGCCTTCGCATCCGTCCCACCGAATTCGTCTATTTTCATTTCCATCGAGCCAACGACGCGGTTTCACTTCCGTTTGTCACGTTGAAAGTTGCAGAAGAGGTGAGTAGGCGATGATTATTATTTCATTCAAGTTTCGTCGAAATTTCACGGAAAGTCAAACCGCGTCGTTGTCTAATTTTTTCTTCATATAAATTGATTATAAACATGTACATATTTAAAATGGGTATTTAAAATATAATCTTATGTAAACAAATTAGATTATTAATAATTTTTAATTTAAATAACATAATATTTACTAAAATCTTTTAAATAAATTAATAAATATTATTTATTTAAATTAAATTTATCAAATATGAAAAAAAATATTTAAAAAAATTCATGAAAAAATTTATTATGAAAAATTAATAAGAGAAATATGTGTGTGTGTGTGTGTAACAAATATTCTATTGACTAAATAAATTATAGAAACTAAAAAATAATATTTAAAAAAAAATTAAAATAATATAAAAAATAAATTAAAATAATTAAAAAACTAAAATTTAAATCAATTTTAAAAATCAAAAGTTAAATGAATAGATCAGAACATGAGCTAATGTGGATATCACAAATAATAAATAGAAAAATAAAAACAATAGTTAAAAGTGGAGATAACAACTAATAAATATCAAAACAAGAGTTAAAAGTGGAGGGAGACAAAAACTGCCAGTAAATAATTAACAAGAAGGATTTTTAATTTTTCGGCCAAACTCTTGCAAATTTTTTGTCGAAAATTTAATTTTCGAGAACAAAGTTCCCACAAATAGCCTATCGGCTAAAAAATCTATGGATTCACTATTTATTTATTATTTATATAATTGTGTTCCCCCCCCCCCCCCCCCCCAAAAAAAAAAAAAAAATCTAAATATTTATTTTCAATGATACAAATGAAAAATTCACTATGGTTTATTTCAAAATTTATATTTTCTATTCAAATATTTCTAAAATGGACTTAGATATATATTTTTTATAGCTTTACTTTTATATTTAGCTATTATGTATATTTTTATTCCCAACTGTCTCCCATATCTACTCTTGTACTTTAGTTTTATTTTATCTATATTAAAAAAAGTTGATAATTGTTGGATATATAAATAATAATAGATTTTAACATTTTTAATGTAAGCATCATCATATAGTAAATAAATAATTTTAAAAATACATATAATTTTCTACAAAATCATTTGTCCTACACATGATTTGTTCATGTTTAAGGATTATTTCAATATTGTTTGATGTGTCCATTAAAAATAACATAATACATAAATATTTTATCTATGTAGGTAGCTTTTCTTATCAATTATTGATTTTTTTTTAATAAATAATTGCCAAGTAATACAAATCATATAATTCTGATTTGCTCTTTATTTTAATATTAAAAAGATGTTTTTAATTTTGTCTTGTTTTTGAAATATAAAGCGACCAAAACAAGGGGGTCGGCCCATACAAAAAGAAAGTTGGTAACCAGCACACTACTAGCAAACACCTATAGAAGTAACAGGAGGCTACACAACCACATAAACTATACTAACTAAAAAACTCCAGCAAGAGGTAAGCAAGTCTATCAAACCAACTAAGATTGTTTAGAATAAACACTATTGGCAAAAGTAAGCCAACCCAACCCATAAACAACACACAACTATTAACAGAAACATCTAAACTACAGTACTAAACAAACTATAAAGTTTTGAGTAAAAAACTGTTAGCTCAAACAGGCCAACCCAAGTCTTAGTAACAGCTGTAAACCAACAAATTAGGTAGCAACAAAAAACTAAAAAAATTAGGAACATTAGATCCCCAAAAATAGCCAAATTATTTCTCATCTTTTTCCTTTCCTTTCTCGGCCAAAAGAACCTAAGCCCAGTCCTTAGCAAGAAACTTATAGAGGAGCTTATTATCTTCCATGTCCATCCCTGATTCATCCTTCTCCTATGCCAACAATTGGAGGCTGGTAGCAGCTGCATGAGTGACCTTCAATGCAAATTTAGAGAATGTGTAGAATCCCTCCTCCAAGGTTTTGACTCTTGTTTCTAGCTGTGCATTCTTTTCATTTTGTTCCTCTTCTTTTTCCTTGTTTTCTTTATCAACCTTTATAGTCCCCTCATTAGTCTTTGTTAATTGATTTTCATCTTGCAAAACTTGAGGGTTAGTAAAAACATTACATTTTTCCTTTACCAGAGAGGAAATTGTGATGGGGGAAGTGTCCACTTTGTTATTATCTTCATAGAAAGTAATGGGCTAGAAGGTGAAGGTGGACGACACATGAGTCTCGGTGGTAATGTCTTTACCATTCGATGCTTGGGTATTACCAACAGACACTTGGGTATTATCCACCGAGTTTTTACTTTTTACTTTTTTCCCTTCCTCTTTTTCTCTCTTGGAGTCAGAGAAATTCTCCTCCTGCAACTCCCTTTCATTGTTCTCAAAACTCTCCTCTTCCTCCTCTTCCACCCTATACTTTTTGGACCTTTTCTTATACCTAGCCTGGGTTTTAGCAAGCCTTCCCGACTTTCTCCTACCCTTTCCTCCTCCCTCTTCTTCTGAATCCTCAATTTCCCCCTCCACTAGTTTTTCAACCTTAATTTTTTTACGACCCTTTTGTTCAATGGATGACTCTGATTTTTTCTTTTTCTTATCATCTCTGCTAGGGGAGGGGTGTAGGGTGTAGATTTTCGTACCTGTGCTAGTACTCGGGGGGAATTCTGGTGGTGGCATTGGTTGTCAACCATTATAACCCTAGGGGGGTAGAGGGCAAGATAGAACTAATAGAGTCTAAAAATAAGGCCTTGGTGGATACTGGTAAAATTATGACCCTTACTCCTTTTTCCCTAACATCACTAACCATATCCTCCAGAGAATGTAAAAGAAAAAATGGAATACAAATGAAATCCCTATTTCTAAAATGGTTGAGCAGGGGAAAGTGATAGTAGTAGTAAACTCCAAACCTACCTTCAAGCGTAAGGTATTTAATGATCACCAAGTAGACATCGTCCCACGGAGCCGGTAGCTTATCCCTCCTGAATCCTCCCCTATAATGCACTGGTTCTTTATCTTCCACAAAAAAATTGATCATACTGGCCTCATCCGCCATTTTTGTGACCTTCCTCCATTTTTTCCCCTTCATGGATAGCCTAGTGGTCATTGTGATTACTTCCTCATTAACTTGGAATGTAATGCCATTTATAGTAACCTTGTGATCATTCCACCCGTTCACAAATTGGAGTGCACAATTTTTGTCATATCCCGCCATCGCCTGCATATAGGGAAGAAATCCCCCCTCCTTTAACAGAAACTAGGTTGCCATTATGTCTTTAAAATTTTCAACATTTGATGGTTCCATTCTATTCAAGTCTCCACCCATTTCTTCCCCACTAATTTTCGACCCTCCAACCTCAGTAATTTGCATTTGAACTTCCTTGCCGTTAGACTTCTTGTGAATATTAATCACCAACAGCACAACAATGATACAAATAACACCTACAGGGGTTTTAATTGTCTCCCAAACCAGTTTTTGGGATGCTTCAAAATCTCAATCAATTTTATGATTGGATTTGCACATACTTAGCATCATTATTCTAACATCCCTAAATTCACTAACGGCCTTGCTATTGAAATTTTGCATACTTTAGAAAAGAAAGGAATTCAAATTTCGCTTTATCTTACCATAATGGTGAAATAATTGCCACCTCAAATCACCTCCATTTATTATCCAATCAGTACGGTGTTGTCTTATCAGCTTCCCCTTAAACTTTATATTAAATTTAGCAAATTTTGTCTTCCTAGGTATAATGTTTCCAAAATCGGCACTGACCTTTATTTGCCTAACCATACTTAACTTTTGCTTCCCTCCTTTTCCTTGTCAATCAAGGCCTTAATTTCCTCCTTTAGACTTTCAATGTTTCTCCAACACGTCAATTACTTTAATTCAAATCTCATGGCGACAGCAACATCCGCCACCATATTTCCTTCTCTGTAAATATACTACAACTAGACTTTCTCCATCCTGTCTATGATATGTCTTATATCCATGATAACATTTTGGATATTCCAACCTGGTTTGGAAACTCCCTTCACCAAATCAAGGATTAATTTGGAGTCACCTTCTATAGTTATTTCCTTTATCTGCATTTCCCTTATCAATTGTTGACGCTAAAGAAAAGCCATTGCTTTAGCCAGATTATTACTTCCTCCTCCAACATTCCCAAAATAGACTAGCAACACTTTGCCACTTCCATTCCTCAGCACTCCACCCGCCGCTCCTATACCCCATTTTACAGCACCATCAAAATTTAGCTTAAGCTATGTTAAAGTTGGTGGTTTCCATCTTGTTTTCTATCTCTTTAAAACCTTGGAGTTATCAAAATGGTTAAAACCCCCTTGGATACCCCATCTTTCTGTTATTCGGCTTTCTTTTCTACCTGGTTCTTCCTTTGGTAGCTTACATTTGGCAATCATTATATTTTCCTTCAATAGTTTCTACATAATTCCCATGACTACCTCTTGTTTTTCCTCCTCTCGAAAGATTCTATTATTTCTTTCTTTCTAGATATGCCAACAAATATATGGTGGGACACTTTTCCATAGGAGTATTAGCTTAGGGTGATAGAAGGGACAGTCCCAGTTTTCCACAAATTGACTTAAGTTATCCTTGAACACCCAACATAGTCCCAATTTCTCCCAAACTAGCTCCCAAATCTTTAAAGTATAAGGGCATTTTAGGAACAGGGGGGAGATATTCTCCTCTTCTTCTTTGCAAAGACAACATATGTTTGGTATAAAAAAAACCCCTTTTTTCAGATTGTCCAATGTTAGAATTTTACCATGTTGAATAGTCCACCAAAAAAAAATGATCTTGGTAAGGAGATTACTTATCCAAACTTTATACCATATTAGGGAGTACAAGTCTTTGCTCCATAAATGTTTGTAAGCCGATTTGACTGTAAAATTGTCACTAGGAGTTAAGTCCCATACCACTTTATCCTCATGTGTTAGGATTGGAATTCTTTGTGCTTCCATCAATTCTTCCAGTTCTTTAAGAAGTTGAATATCCTCCTCGGAATACGTATCATTTTTTAATTTCTTCCACCTTCTTCCCAGATCAATATAATCCACCACTCTCGTTCCCATTTCCTCCTTCAATTTCTCCATTAGTCTTCTAAATTTATTGTAAACCAGCAGTTTCCTCTCCCATCCAGTTATCCTCCAAGAACCTAATGTTATTCCCATTTTCCATAATCCATCTTACCCCTTCCCTCAACAAACCTCTGCTCCTAATAATATTCATCCAAATTTTGGAACCTCCTAGGAGATCATTATTAAAAAGATTATGGGTGAATAGGGAGTTTGAGAGATATTTAGCTTTCATGATATTGCTCCAATCAGTATTGTCTTCTCCTAGTCTCCATCCAACTTTCACAAGGAGAGCCTTATTTAGGTCTTGAAGTCTTCTAACTCCCAATCCCCCCCTCTCCTTTGGTTTAAAAACCTCCTCCCACTTGACCAGGTTTAATTTGTTCTTGTCTTCCGTTCCTGACTAAAGGAAGTTCCTCTGTATTCTCTCTATTCTGTTAGCCATGTTCTGGTTAATTTTAAAAAGGGAAAAGAAATAGATTGGAATGCCCTGGAGAGCCGCAGGGAGTAACTATAGTTTACCAGCATTACTTAGAATCTTCCATTTCCATCCTGCAAACTTCTTTTGGATTCTTTCAACAATAGTATTCCAGAATTCATTGGTCACCTCCTTAGTGGTTAATAGTAGTCCAAGATAGCTATCTAGGAGGTTGGCCTACTAACAGCCTAATATGTTCCTTATCCTCCTCTACATAATAGCCTTGGTGTTAAAAAAATAAAGCTTGCTTTTAGAGTAATTTATTTGTTGTCCTAAACTATCTTCATAATTTCTAAGTATACTCTTCCATGCCTCAGCTTCCATTATAGAGCATTCACCAAATAGAAATGTGTCATCCACAAATTGTTGTAACACTTTAGTGTTAACAGTAGTTGCAAGTTTCATTCCTTTAACACATCCTGTATTAACCAATTTAGAAAATGATCTCCCCAACACCTCCGCCACCATAATAAAAAGGTAAGGAGATAGCAGGTCACCCTATCTTAGTCCTCTTTCCAAATTAAAATTACCCCAATGAGAGCCATTTAGAAGGACCGCATATTGGACCATCCCCACCATCATCTTGATAAGATTTATGACTCTACCATTAAACCCCACTCTTTCGAACACATCATATAGGAAGTCCCACTTTACCTTATTATATGCCTTAGAGATATCCAGTTTGAAAGCCATACTAGGTTTTTTATTCTTTTCCATAGAATGTATGATTTCATGACTA
Source organism: Cupressus sempervirens (assembly GCA_028749045.1). Classification (NCBI taxonomy): domain Eukaryota; kingdom Viridiplantae; phylum Streptophyta; class Pinopsida; order Cupressales; family Cupressaceae; genus Cupressus; species Cupressus sempervirens. The sequence continues at coordinate 352,039,223 of CM053785.1, forward strand.
GTTATCGTTGCATCTAGGATTTGTCTACTTGTCACAAAACCCTTATGTGGTGTTCCTATGAAGCTCTCAAGGAAAGGCTTAATCCTGTTGACCAACACTTTTGCAAATATCTTATACACTATGTTACAGAGGCTTATAGGTCTAAAATCTAGGAGACTCATGGGTTTCAGAATCTTAGGGACCAAGACAATAAAGGTTTTATTTATCCTTTTTGGCAGCTTCCCCATTTTGAAGAAATCTCTGGTAGCTCATATTAGTTCACCTTTAACGACCTCCCAGAATTGCTGGAAAAACATTGGGGGAAACCATCAAGTCATGGGGCCTTATAGGCTTTCATGGAAAATACAACCCTTTTCACTTCCTCTTCCGTGATGTTTCTTAAAATGCTATTATTTTCCACATCTTCGAACACCTATGGGATCATATTTATCAAACTTCTTCTGATAACTTGATTTCCTATACTATTATCCTTTTTATAAGCCTTGCAGAAATACTCTACCACATGTCTTCCCATCTCCTCTTGATCCTTATATTCTCTTCCCCCTTCTCCTTCCAACATGTTGATCATGTTTCTTCTTTTATGATTGGAAGCTGACCTATGGAAGAAGGTGGTGTTTCTATCTCCCTCAGTTGACCATTGAACCCTCGATCTTTGCTTCCAAAATAATTCCTCCTTTAAAATGATGTCCTTCCATTTTTTTCTATATTCTTCCTCTTCCTGAGTAACAATATCCAGATTATTACCCTCAGCAATCTCCTTTTGTAGCTTTTTAAGTTTTTCCTCCACTTCCCCTTTAATTTTGAACAAATCTCCAAAGGAACTTTTAGCCCAACCCTTAATGTTCCTCCTTATATTATCTAACTTTTGCGTTAGTCTGTACATAGCAGTACCATCTATCCTTATATTCCACCATTCTTGAATTCAATCTTTGAATTCCAAGTGAGATTGCCACATAATTTCATATCTAAAGGGTTTTGGTCCTCCTCTTAAACCATCCACCCAATGAAAAATTAAAGGGGAATGGTCAAAGGTAGTTCTTGTGAGATTCTCCAAAAGGGAATTACCCAACTGGTTCCAATTCCCTGACACCATCAGTCTATCCAGTTTTACTTGGATGAGATCTCTCCCTTTTCTATTATTAGTCCATGTGAATGGGTTCCCTCTTAAATCAACATCAATTAAATCCATTCTTCCCATAAAATCATGAAGATCTTGCAAGCTTTCAGGGTTGTCTCTATTCCCCCCTAATTTTTCTGAGTGATAGAGGGGGGTATTAAAATATCCCACACACATTAACTATTTATCCTCCATGGTTTCTATAATACTTTCCAACTTTACATAAGTTTCCTTCCTCCCTACCTTGTTATTAGAAGCATAAATGTTTATAAGCCCCCATTTTTTATAACTAGTTTGAAACTCAATTATTAAAAAAAAATTGTCCTTCCATATCTCAATCCCAGTCATAGAGCATGGGTTCCACATGGTTGCAATACCCCCTAAGGCTCCATCAACATCCATATGTATGAAGGCAGCCCCTGGCTAGACATGACTTACTAGTCTAACAAAATTAGCACTAGACATTTTCATTTCTTGAACTAACACACAATCAACCTTTTCCTAAAATATACACTGCTTTAGAGCATATTACTTCTAGGGATTATTTAGCCCCCTTAGATTCCAAGAGAGGAATTCCATTTCTTACCTCTTGTTATCATCTCCAGTGTAAGCTGCTTACCAAGTTAGCCATGTCCCTTGTTGCTTGTTTTGTCCTAGTTGCTTTGTTAGTCGATCTTCCAGCTGTCCCACAAGTTCCTACATCTGGTTTCTTCCCCCCTGGCCCCCCCTCTTTTTCCTTTTTTGAACTTCCCATTCCCCATCATCACCCTCTTGTAGTGAAGTGGGACTTAGTTCCTTTTCAAATTTCTCTAAACTTGCCATCACTTTTGCAGAAATCTCTATTGGGGAAGCCTTTATCATTCTTAGAGGAGTACAAACCCGTTCCTGGGCAACACGGTCCACCTCTATATGTTCCTGCAAGCGCTTGTCACCCAGACTTGCTGGCGAACTAGGAAGGGAGTGGTGTGCCACTATTTCACCTTCCTCCATCATTTCTCCTTCCTTAAGTCCCCCCAAGGGTGAACTTATTAATTCCTCTATCTTACGTCTGAATGGGTATTCTTCCATTTTCCTATTATCCTCTAGAGCTTCCCTTACTTCAAGTTCACTTTGCCCCCCAAATCCCTTAGCAGGAGTATCCTGAATCATGTTGTCCTCCATATTTTGAACATTGGCAACCCCCTCCTCCATTCTTGGGACTTTCGAAGGTTCCCCAACAACCTCTTTTACTATTCCCAGGGATCCTTCTTTTTTTTTCTCTTTCTGCAATTGGGCTTTACAGTCTACTATAAGATGTCCAAATTCTCCACACTTTTGACAGAAAAGCCCTGCATTCTCATACTCTATGGGTTGGTATCTCTCTCCCCATTTATTTTTTAGAGTAACCATAGTCGAGAGAGCCCAGTTTAATGCCACATTCACACAGAATCTAGCATACACCAATCTAGATTTTTGCATTGTCACCTTGTCCGCTGTCACAAAGTGACCAAAGGAATTCCCTATCCACCTTAGGATCTTCTCATCCCAAAATTCTAGTGGTAATCTAGGTAGCCTTACCCAGACAGGAGCTATCTTATTAAGTTCTATGCTAGCATCAAATCCTGGGTGCCACCTTGTTAGTGCAAGACATTGCTTCCCATAATACCAAGTTCTCGAGAGTATTAAATTAAAATCCTCCTCTGTGGAGAATTTAAAATAGAAGAGGCCACTCGACATTGTAGAGATATCAACACTACCCTTTATCTTCCATTTTTGGCTAACCTACTTACGAACCATCTCTATCATGGGTCTGAAGGCCACAAATCTCCCTACCACACAAAATTTTAGGCCGGAGGTAACGCGGTCAACCCAAGCATCCAAGAGGGAGATCACAGGCCCATTAGCATTGTGAGCAATCTTAGGTTCCTCCTTAGAAACATTAACCACCTGGGAACCCACAAGAGCATTCTTCCAACCTCCCAAGGTCCCATCTGTCGTCTTCTGTCCACTCTCCACCAGGCAACCAACAGTTTCACCTTTTCCCAAAGGAGTAGGGTCAAATAGATTCTTCCCCTCTACCTCCTTAGCCCCACACTAGTCTTTTGTGACCTCCAAATCTCTATGCAAGGTTAACACCATCTGCAGATTAGGGCAAGGTGGAGGGTCTGGAGGCTTAGGGCCGACCATGAAAAAATTCAAATTCAAAAGTTGAAAGAGTGGCATAAAGTTGCAGAGAAATGAACTAAAAGATTATATCTAAGGATTAAATTTGTCTTGTTATTTTGACTTTTAAATTTATTTATTTAGATACAACCAAATTATCTTAAATTATATAAGCACTCTCAAAGAACTAATTCACTAATTCTTACTTTGCACAACACCAATCTAATTCAATCAAATAATTTAATACTAAAAATAAAAATAATGTAAAACACTTAAAAGGTCTTTGCGAGCATGCCATTATGTGAAATTTAAAGTTAGAAATTTCCCCGTTGCATTCCCACATTGCATAGACAGACATTAATGACAAATGCAGGGAATATGTGTTACGGCTAAACTCCACCCAAGGAAAATGGAAGAAGATGTATGACAACACGTTATTGGGAGATGTTGGATTGAGCACATAAATAGTCAGCTTTCAATGTGTCGGTTAAGCCCAACCTCCTTGGAGATGAGACACTAGAGAAGAGACATCATCAAGGATGTGCAGGGATGTTCTTTTACAAAATGGAGATTGGTACATTAGACATACTACCAAATATTATGTAGGGCTTTGTAACATCCCCTATCTAAAATGATAATATATAATTAAAAATAAATGAACCAATAAAGTTGACATATATATATATATATATATATATATATATATATATATATATATATATATATATATATATATATATATATATATATATATATATATATATATATATATATATATATATAACGATAGAAGCCTTTGGATTATATAAATAATTGGAACAATTAAAAAAGTTGAGTATCTCCGTTCAAACAGGCACTGGTAGGAAAGAACGAAGAAGAAAACCTCTAGTCTTTCCCAAGACCTTAGACTGATATAGAATACAAATATAAAAGGGGCATTCCCTAGTTTCTTAATACATTACTATGCTCTATACTACTTTATCTATATTTATTCTTTAGAAATTGATACACTTGTTTCTAGCAAGCCATATTTATAATTTCTTGATCAAAGCCACAATCATTCACTCATCTTTCAGTTATATTAAGTGTCTCGATCAAGTTCAATTTATTGATGCTCTGCATTCACATCCATTACAAACTTGTTTTGGAAGTTATAACTAACTTTAATTTAAATTTGGAATCTATATTACTTCTAGACTAATAATCTTCAAGTAGATACTAAATTTAACTGAAATACAACAGATACAAGGAGAGGTGAATAAATAACTTTAGAGTATTAGTACTAACTTCCTGCTAAGTTATAATATAAATATATTCTTGACAGGGATTAGTTATACTTTTTCAGATTTCCTAGTTGTTGTGATTAAAAGGCCTTATTCTAGTTAATATTTAAATTGAATTCATTTCTACTTAAAATGTTTAGATTGTAATTTGTGTTGTATTGAATTCAATTTTACTTAAAAGAAGCCTTATTGTAATTTGTATTTATACTTTTCTAATTTGTCTTTATTGTGATATGTAATTCTACTTTTTAATTTGTATTTATTTTGAATTCAGTTCTACTTAAAACCTACTTTTTCAGATCTCCTGGTTGTTGTGATTAAAAGGCCTTATTCTAGTTAATATTTAAATTGAATTCATTTCTACTTAAAATGTTTAGATTGTATTTTGTGTTGTATTGAATTCAGTTTTACTTAAAAGAACCCTTATTATAATTTGCATTTATACTTTTTCTAATTTGTCTTTATTGTGATATGTAATTCTACTTTTTAATTTGTGTTTATCTTGAATTTAGTTATACTTAAAACCTTAATGTAACTTGTAATAATACTTAATTCAATTCTACTTACCTTCCTTATGCTAACAGACAAGCTCACATCTATCCAGACAAGGACGCAAGTAGAATATTAAAAGATATGAAGATCAAGGAAATTGGTCCTTAACAGTTTGAGTACCAGATCCCCCATAAAAGAAATACTAAAAACAAGCTCCCTGGAATACAAAATGCTCGAAAATGATATGGCTAGGGGATACAATTGCAAAGGAATTTGAAGCTAAAATACAATGTGTGAAGGGTTCCAACCATACCCTTTGAACATAAATTAATTTATCTACTAGATTAACATTAGTACTGATTACTAGACCTAATTTAAATACAGAGGGCTAGATGGATTGAATTACGTCCCAATCCAACAGCCAAACATCTCTAAGTTCTTTGTTGCTATAATTGTCTTACTTCCTTTAGAGGGAATGGATAGATAGTATTAAATTCCTTTTAGCAATATGATTACTAAGATATGAACTATTTATATTATTTCTTCCAAAACTTAAAATGTAGAAGATAAAGAGATGAAAGCAACATAAAACTATAGAAAACCAAATTTCAAGCTATACTAATGAATCAAAACCACATGTGGACAAAGAGTCAAACAAATGCTAATGACAAAAGATATTTTATATATGGTAATATATGTACATAGGTATCTATATGTAAGAGAAATAAACTACAAAATAGGGAACCAACTATAAAATTAAGGCAACCATAAAACAAAACTACACGTAGAAGGCAACCAAAAGCAACATAGAAGGTGATAGACAAAATCCTAGAGCACATAGAGAACACCCAGGCGAACACAAAAATAGAAAACCCCCATTAGTAGATAAGGGCTAAACCTCCTCCACTTTGTTCCAACAAACCATAATCATATCTATGGCTTTATCCAAATCGTCTACCTTAGATCTCAGAGGAAACACATATGCCTGTTGTTATTTGTTGGATCTTATCATATTGGGCAAAATGAACTCCAGATTGCCAAGATCATCAAAAGACACTCCAAGATCTAAATTCACTCTTCACAAATAGCTCTGGAAATTCATGGTGAAATGAATCGATGAATTTTCTCCTTTTAACAAATCTTAGTTTTCACGATCACCATTAATGCTTCGTATTTGGTGATAGGTCATCCTCCAGTTAGTTTAGTCTTTAATTCTTAGAAGACATCTTCATTTCGGTAAGGTCGCCATCACTCAGTAGAGTCACCAACAACTAGTGTCTACATCCAATGCTTTAGTGTATCTTGACCATTTTTGGTAAGGTCTTGCGACCAGACTTCGCTCAGTAAGGTCTCCTTATTTCCATCTTACTCGGTGATCCTTGTGCATCTTGAATTTTAATTGGATCTTTCTACTTATTGAATAGAACTAATGTTGAATATATGCTTTTGATTATCATTTTTAGTAGTCTCCATGGGGAAGTAAGTTGAAATGGTTGAGCCATCCAACTCATTGACTTGGGTGTCAATAATTTCAAGACTTTGGCTTGCATTCTCTGGAGATTTCTGCAACCATTGCTGCCTCATTTCTTTTCTAATATCATTAGCTCTTGCTTTCTTTTCATCTTCAACTCTACCTTTGATCATGCAATTCTTGGAAAGATGTCCAAGTTCCATGCAAATAAAACATCTTTGTAGTGTCTCTTTTCCTTATATGATGTTTCACACAATTTTCTCCAATGTGTCCATATTCACCACAGTAGTGTCATCTACACCATGTGTTGTAATCCCAACCAAATATTTCTTTTACAATCTTCTCTACTGGGTTCAACTTCTTGGTTTTGCATTCTGAAGATCTATGTCCTTGTTTATTGCAGCTATAACATTTTCCTTCAAATTTAGACTTTTCTTTGCATTCACTTTCTCTATGTCTGTGCTTATTGAAATTGAAGCAATTTCCATTGAATTTTGGTTTACCAATGCTTCAACATTAATTAGATGTATGACTTATCTTACCACAATGATTGCAGGTAGGTCTTTTATTCTTTTGAGCTCCTTGCTGAGATGATTCTCCTTCATCTATATATCCTAATCTAGCTTTTCCTTTGTGCATATACTAATTTTTCTCATTCAACCAATTCATTCTTTCTTTAGATTTCATCATCCTCTCATTAGTTTGCTTTTCCATGCTGTGATCATTCTGCAGCCTTTCATTCTCTGATCTTAGATTCATGAGTTCTTCATTTGCGCCAATGAGTTGATCAATACAATTTGCTTGCTGAAGGGATAGCTGATTGATTTCATTGGACCCTTTCCTTCTATCTCTTATTTTCCTTTGTTCTTTTGTTCCATGACTTCACATAATCTGACTGATTGGATTTCTTTCTCTGTTTTAAGCTTTCTAACTTCTTTTTGAAGAGTAAGATTCTTCTCAAGTAGATCTTTGATTGTTTCATCATCTTCATTTGAATTTTTTTCTGGGCATAAGTCTTCAATTCTTTCTTCAATGTAGAGATTGTCATCCATTTGTACTACAAGACCTTTTCTCCTTTGTAATGATTGAGAAAGTTTCTCCTTTTCTTTCTTGAGATTTCCAATAGCCAGTTCCAAATCCAACCTGTCATTCTCAATAGCCTTTTCTAAATTATATACCTCCATTGCCTTTGATCTTTTCTCAAGTTGTTAGACTTCTTTTGTGAGAACCAAATACTTTGATACCAATTTTTGGAAATACAAGGTAGGCAAGGTTACTAAAAGGGGAGGGATGAATTAGGAACCAATAAAAATTTAAACTTATTTCACCAAATAATCCTTCATGTATAATTATGATTTAATTGCATGCATGAAAGAATGAAAGCAATAAACATTCATAACACTTTGACACAAGATATGGTGACCCAGAAACCTTCTAATAAGAAATTAAAACTGGGGTAGGGATGATACCCACAAGCTTTAGTACTACAGTATAAACTTAACCTGTTAAGGCTTACAATTGACCACTTCTTGTGATCTGTCTTGTTAGGAGCAATAAGGACTATTAGTCCACCTTGTGAAAGGATTTACAAACATACAATGAAGTATGCACTCGGTTAAGAGATTTAGCAAAGGACGCTTAGGTCCACCTTGTTAAAGGATTTGTCTGATACACCTATTAGGATGACTCAACAACTAATCTTTGATATGCAACTTAGTTTGGTAGTTGAGATTCCTTGATTTGCAATGATCATCTAAATGTGATGGATAAGTCTCTATTGTACCATATATTGCTTTTAGCCTTCAATTGAAACTCATACAGTTTATATTCTTATTACAAATATTGTGATGTTTCTTGGATGTGATACAATACATTACATATATCAATCCAATTAACTACTTACTAGAGTCGGCTACAATATCAAATTAATCATAATTCACAAAGTCAACCCAACTGCTCTAACTTAGGTTCTGAAGAAAAACTTGGTGATGTTTTGACACTCGACAACCATTGTCAACACTCGGTAAACTTTGACACTCGGTTGATGTTGAGGCTCAATCCATACTAATCACTTTAAGTAGCTAGAACTTAGCACTGTGTGACTCGATGAGTACTAAATAAGTTGGTAGATACAGAATCACTCGGTTGACACTGCATGACTCAGTCAACACTAGATTCACATCGTTAACACTGCGAGCTTGGTACACACTGTAGAACTTGGTTAATGCTAGAGAGCTCGGTTAACATTACGATCTTCTTCACTTTTGCTGGATAGCTTGGTAGCCATTGCTACACCTGGTTTACACTGTACATTGTCTATGAAGCTTGGTAAACATTGTGAACTTGGAAAATACTGTAAACTATCTTAGGTTCTCGGTAGACACTGCATTCTAACTACTTGGCTTAGGAGCAACTAAAACACTTGGTTAACACTGTTGGATGAATGATAAGCTCGGTAGCAACTGTAGAGCTCAGTAGCAATGTAACCATTTGACTAAGTGTTGAGTCACTAATAGACAAATTGACCTTAATGTTAATAGATATGAGTTTTATTGGAATAAATTTTGAGTTCCTTGGATCCTAAGGTACACCAGTGTAACTATTGAATTCTATCATAACATACATGAAGGAAACAAAGGAGGTTTAGAGACTATTGCATACACATGATCTTTGACCTCTCAAAGAGATCCATTGGCAAGCCCAACTTTGAACCACAAGTTTGTTTTAAGCATGCCATATTGAAGCATTGTCGATGTGAAAGAAATGCAATTGATGTAAAAATAATAATATTTAATGAAAAGTCATAATGAGTTGTGAAAATAGTAGTTAATGTCTAATTGGTTATTGCAATTTATTTATTTTTGAATGTGTTTCTGACTCAAATTTATTGTAATATTATAATATCTATTATTTTTAAATATATAAATATTCTTTAATGAAATATCATAAGTATATTTTATTTATTTATTTTAGCTTCATTATAAATTTGGGGATTTATTTTATAGTGTGTTGGTTAAATACTAATCATGGTAATTGTATCATCTTAAAATGGAAGCACTTCTGTGGTAAGAGTGTTTAGCTCTCCGAGTAAGTGGTCTGGGGTCATGTCAAGTGCCTTGAATGGGTCTTTGCATGGATCTAGTTGTTTTTCCCTTGTTCTGCTTCTCTCCTTCCATTTCTAGCCTCTTTCTGACAAATTTCTCTATGAATATGAGGATTTTGACTTTTTGGGTCAAGGGAAACCTGAAGGGTCTAGGTTGACCTCGACCCTAACCTAGGTCAAGGATGACCTTGACCCTAACCTTGGGTAGGGTCGACCTCATCCCTGACCCCAGGTCTAATTTTTAATTTTTGAGAGTTTCGAGATATTGAGCTTTGAAAAGTTTCTTTTTTCTTGCTTCTGGGTCAATTGTTTTGGGTCTCAGAATGATATAATCTTAAATTACATTTAATATAGGTCCATTTTTAGGGGTTAAGGTTAATTGAGATTTAATTCTCCAATGTTGACCTTCTCTAGGAGTTTGTGCCCTAGATCTCTATATAAGGAAGCCTGCTTCCCTCATTTTGACATCCATCATCTACTTACCATGAGGACATACACACTTGAAGAAATTTTATCACACACATCCCTTATTCTATGAAGTGAAGATCTACTAAGCATTCAAGCATTTAAGCATTCAAGTGTTCAAGCATTCAAGATCCAATTCATCAAGCAAGTCCATTGTTAGCCATTGAAGGATTCAATCTCTATGGAGCCCTCTTGTTGAAGATTTCTCCATGCATATTCATTCAAGCCTTTTCCTATGCAAAGATGCATTCAAGATTGGTGTTGAAGATCTAATGCCATTGATTTGAGACATCTTACATACATTACTACATTCATTTGGAGCATTTGTACTTGTGGATTCAAGGATTTGAATCCTCTACAAGGATTTCAATATAAGCAAGGTGAATAGTTCCATTTACTTTGTTTATACATATTACAATTTCAATTACATTTCAAGGTTGATTCCAAATTAGGGTTTGACAAAGGAAAACCCCCCATCCAAACAAACAAACCATTTTTCTTGCAGATATAGGTGTGGAACAATGAATTGAAGAGAAGATTTGGATATCCTTTTCGTCAAACTTGTGAGATCTATGAATATAAATTTCGTCGGAGTAGTGTAGGTCAAGGTTGACTTTTTGGGGCACAATTGTGCCTTGCGGTAAGATCATGCCCCTCTATCTGGGTCAAGATAGACCTCCCTTCAAAAGGACAAAAGATTTTTGGGTTTTCTCCATCTCGACATTTCCAGTCTAGATGAGGTTGCAGAATTCCCTGAAACTGTACACAGACATCAAAAATCAGCATTTTCCAGATTTATCCTACTCTAAGGTTAGTATTTATCTTTTATCTATTCAAGATTTAAGCACATACTTCTCAAATAGCAAGACCATATGATCTATTATTTTATTCATATTCTTCATTGCTTGATCCATTTGTGCATTGATCACTTCCATGTGGTTAATCAATTTGGATCATTCCTTTTGGAAATTTGGGTTGAGGATAGGTCCTATTTTCTTCCTATTCAGTAATATAGGCTATCAAATTTTAAATTCTTGTTGGGTTAATAATCTTATACCTTACTCTTTATGTAAACATTCATATTCTAGATGAAGTGATTGTGTACCTTCAAACCTTTAAAAAAATCATTTCTTCAAATAAACAAAAAAAAAAAAAAATTAATATGAAATTGTTATCAACAAAATAACTATATGTGAATATTTGTTTTATCATTTCTTTCAAGAAAATTGAAATTAATATAAAATTTTGAGCCAAGGGGGAGTTGGTGGGGTTTCTCCCTTCCCCAACTCTACCTCTCACTCTAGCCCTGGCCATACTATGTTAACTAAGGACTAGCCTAAGCTTATTGAGGTTGTTGCCAACTTGGTTGACAATGTATTGGTCATGCTTTAAGGGGAATCTAACTCATATTCCTCTATTTCTGGCAAAATAATGCTTGATGGGACAAATTCTCTACTGTCACCTCTAGTTAAAGGGGTTTCATTCATCAACAAAGTGGAGAAGAACTTAACATGGACGATACAAGGGATCTCTAAAGTAAAATTGAGACTTTGAATGGAATTTTTAAGGATGCTATCACTAACATCGAATTCAACCTCATGGTGATCACCATCTGTAAAATACAAAGGGAAATGATGACAAAAATAGATTTTGGAGTTATTCCTTGTAAGAGAAAGCTTCAAAAAGTGGGAGTTGATATAGATGACAAACATGGGGACGAACAAGGTTCAAGAGACACTATAGGTAGGAATGTAGAGCTCAACAAGCTTGCGAATAATGAGATGCAATTAAGAAGGCCTATTTTTTTTGGCAATGTTCTAAACTATGTCTTGCATACAAACATTTTTTAAATTTCTGATGCTTTGTCGAGTTACTCTATTTGCCTAACTTTTTTGGCCACGTTCTGATCTGTGTCTTGCATACCAACGGTTTTTTAATTTCTGATGCTTTTGTGGGGTTACTATGTTTTTATAATTTTTTAATTATGTGTTTAAGATTGATTTTTACTTAAGTTTGGCTTACATAACTAGCACTATGTTAGGTTTATTTATCTACTAGAACTCTGATGCTAGTTTATTTACTTTTTAGAACTTGGTAGTTATGGATGTTGATGTTGGTAACTGACTATTAGAATGGTTGGTTTTGTTAATTTTGTAGTAAGGAATAGCACTAGAACGTAATGGGTAGTGTTGTACTAGTTTGCTACTTGGGGGTAGAGGCTCTTGGTGTTGTTAGCTAGTGGTTTATTGTTTGTTTAGAGTTTAGGTCCCTTCCCTACCTTCTTTATTAAAAAACTATACAAATGCTAACTCTTGATGTATATAAAGTTATTAAAATATTCCTCATAATTTCACTTTCATTAATGTGATTAAATATACAAATGTCAATTCTTAATATTTGATCATTATGTCCTAGAAAATGATTAATTAATATATAAGAAAAAGGTTAAATATAAATATAAACAATATAAATACATATTTATTTTAAAATTAAGTTTTTATAAAATATTTTGATTTATTTATGTAATTTTATGAAAACAATTTTTAATGTATGTAACGAACATTTAAGAGTGTACTTTTTAATCAATGAAATAATCTAATGAACAATATTATATTAATTAAAAATGATATTATTTTATTATAAAAGATGTGTTTGACATTTTTTCAAGTTCTATTTTATGTTTAATTAATTTTTCTATAAAACAACAATTATGATGATTTTTTATCATTAAAAATTCTAATAAATTAAACTTATACCATTTTAAAATTATTTGTAATATATGTACTATTATTTATCTATAACACTAAATTCTTTCATATAGAAAATTTTCTGCCCACTTAAACAACTTTGTTTCAATAATCAACATAGAAAAAATAAGAATTCCTAAAACACAACTCTTAACCAAACCATTATACATGGCCTCGTTCCTACCGTTCATATAATATTTTCTATGGATGACATACTCTCACTTAAAATATGCACATTGACTACTATCAAGCTAGTTATCTACAATTTTTCAAATCTAATTGAGACAAATTAAAATATCATATTAAGTCAGAAAAAAGTTTGAAAAAAATCTTAAATATTATTGATGTAGGAAAGAGGTAAACTACTTTTGTCAGGTTTTTCTACTCTAACTTCATAATTTCCATGACAAACAAAATTTATTAATTTATGATTCATGAACATGTTTCTGCTAAGGCCACATCCCATGGAAGATCTCAAAATTTTCCCAACTCTCTGGACACCTTCAACAAAATGATGTTGATTCCCATACACGGGTGGGATTTCAAAATTGGCAGTTGAATGCTCGCACGCTTGGATTTGTCATCCTTAAACCAGAGTGTTTTCTAGATAGAGACTGTGTTACGAGGAGAATGATTCACTGAATTATAATTCTTGGGATCCTTCTCTGGATCAAACGCACCTTCTCCATAACCGAGGAGCCAAAAATCATGACCATGAAGGTCCCATGGATGGATCTCTGAGTTATTTATAGTAAGAGTATTTGTGTTTTGCAGAATCATATCTACAAAGGAGGTCGTTTTGAATACATATGCTCTATTTTCTTTGGTGGCATTAGAGTTTGGAGGGAAAAAAAATTGTGATCTCGTGGACTGTAGACATTTGGAGGCAACTTCATTGCAGCCATATATTGAGTAGGCGGAGGAGCCAGAGAAATATTGTTGATCGCCTATTTTAGGTAATCGTTGATTTTATTCTGCAAGTTGAGTAAGATGAGTTTCCTGTGGGATTGAAGATGAGGGGCCTTTTAACGCTACAATCTTTTCCACCCATAGCTTTTCTAGAGGCAAAGTCATTCCATAGTGCGGTCGATGGAGATTGGAAAAATAGAACAGTAGAAACAAAATAGAGAAAACAAGTACTTCTAGCTTATTTTTCTATTGAATAAGAGATGCAAATTTATACAATAGTTGACCCAACAACATTTCTAAATGACTGCTAATTAGATTGACAACACACACAAACTTACAGCTAATTGAAACTTATGGACACCTAACTCAAACACATCTACAATAAGAACTTGATTCCAACTAGAACTCTTTGACTCACACCTAAACTAAACTTGTGTTGCCAACAGCAACAATTATTTATAAACTAAACTTGTGTTGCCAACAGCAACAATTATTTATTGACTAGTTGAAACATTAACTCTAACAAAAGACCTGGTGGGAGCAGACAAAGTCCATTTACAGCAGTAGCAGTTGTGTCTGTCCCCACTATGAGGACCTTCCTTCATCAACTTCCCACGTCTCTACACTTTCATATGGAAAGCATCTACCCAACTCATAGATTAGATATTATTTTATTATTTAATATTAATTTAAATTAATAATTCACTGCTTTGTAAATTTCTAAGAATTAATAAATTGCAATATTCAAACATTATGTCTGCCGCATAGCCACTTCGTTCCAAATCGATCACCGAGTCGATATACATGTGAGCGCTATCAAGTCCCGACCCACTGGCAAGAGTTTTCATGCGTTAGTCAAACCATGCTGGAGGCAAGAGAAGGGAAGCCTATCCGCTAATTATTTTCATAATTTCATATAGATTCAATTAATATCTTAAAAAATAGCACGTCTGCTCTAAGATAGAAGATTTGTTATTATTTAAATATAAATTTACCATAACAAATAATAACTCTTTATACAGATATATTTATACAGTTTATCTTAAAATAATTATTAAGTTAAAATAAAAAATAAATTACATTAAATCGAACAAACTAATAATAACCATTTCGATAAAATTGTATTGAAATAAACAGTAACAAAAAAACTTACAAGATTAACTTAGAATTGGTTTAGTAATTACTAACGACTACTTGATAAACTAATTACGAAAAATAATAATAACAATTGAGGATAAAATTTTATTAGAGGGGCAGAAATCTTGAGAGTCAATAGGCTTTGTAGTGACCCAGTTTTTTTAAAGTAAAATTGGGCATAGCGTTGTAAATGAAAAAAGGCGATGGATATCACCGTACAGACTGTAAGTGCCAGTGCTACCACAAAAATACCCTGGAGATGGATTAGATTACTGCGGCATTGACTGCTTGTTGTATAAAATTTAGCCCACTTAAAAAAACCCAACTGTTACAAAGGCTTACTATTAGAAGACGTTTATATATGTTGCGCCAGAGAGGATGAAGCATTTCCACGAGGCATCCATACCCAAAACTCTTACTTTTTCTCAATCTGAACTATTACAATAAACATTGCCTAGTTAATAAAATCTAACCTATGCTCATAATTTTGTTTATCACAACATCTAGTGGAGCAATACCATTGCTGTCTACTTATTTACATTCACCGGGATACTTTTAAGTATTGGATATAACATCTGCAAAATAATGTAAAAGACACTATTTTCACTTCACCAAGGATAGATGCTCTATGATCCACACAGTTTAGAAAAACATTCATTTTTAAAAAATACTGTTTGAAATGGTGAAGATCTACTAGTATGAAAACTATAGAGAATATCTTTAAAGGTTACAAGTGTTGTTTGTATGAATACTTCACCTGTGAGCTCCCCGTTGTTTTGTGAAAAGTCATGAATACTTCTCAACCTTAAAGACTTCCAACTTCCATTCTAATCATGGTAACAACTCTGATGTTCGACGGGAACCGACCAACATAATAGATAATCTAGTTCCTATAGTGACCTCCCTCAATCCAAATAACTTTTGTATGTTGGTTCAATAGCAAGACACCTTTGTTTACTTTTGCAGCTACATCTTGAGTGGCTCCATGAGTGCGAATGATGTTCATTCTGCAATTTTCTTTCACCTTTGAATTCTGACCATGTAAGATATACGTTGGCCACATTTTAAGCTCATTTGTGGATTATCTTCTTCATTTCTATCCCCGACAACATAAGCTTTCATGTGGACTATTCTTTTCCTTGCATTCCCTTTGTTGCTCACTTGTTGTATGAGGAACCAAATTATCACATATGTATACTATTTTTCACCAAATTTATTTTTGCCTTTCTTGCTAATATAATTATACAGTGCAAAAGATGATATAAATTATTTTACTGAATCAATCCTTGTAGGTGTTGACTCTATACTTTGGCCATTTTCTGAAGTCAACGAGGACCAACTAATTGGCAAGGTTCCATTCCTCCTCTTTGGGTTTAGGAATCTTGGGATTATCATATTTTCTGATAGCCTCCATGTGTCCTTCAAGTGTATGATAACTTCTCACCAACCTATTAATTCTCAGACGATCTCTCCAGTTGCAAATCACATGATGCCATGGAACTCATATCATAAGGTTCGCTTCAGCAATTTCTGTAATTTCAATAAGACCTCTGGGCGCATTCGTATAACTGGTGATTCCTATAGATTCTATTTGTCTTTTGTACATACTTTTGATGCGACCTCTACCATGGCTTTTCTCCAAAATATATTCGATGTCATTCACCTCTAGATATTGCTAAGCCATCTCATATTATGTTAAGGTATCATCGCTCCAAATGTAACAAGAGCTCTGCTAAGCTTAAGTCCCTGCCTTATCTAGAAAATAAGACAATATTTGTGTTTTTAGGTTCCTACGGTAGGCAGATAAACTAATGTAAACTAATAGATTTGTTTGGTACAATTTTTCTTTAATTTTGATTTGTCAATCTCCCAATCAAATTGGAGAATTAAATTTTATTCTACAAAATTACAATTGCTAAATATTGATACTTATTTTTCATAATTTAAAAACATGACTTTTCTTTTTTTAATTGGCTGTAGCTATCAGAAAAATAAATAATTCTTACTTGGAAAGAAATTAATTTTTTAAACATTAGAACTACCAGCTTCATTCTGGAAGTTTCTAAAAGTTTAAGCTGGAAGTTCCTAAATGTTTCTTACTTTCTTAGCTGGAAGCTGACTGTCTCCCCAAAATACTGTTTTTTTTTTTTGGCTCAGCTGTTTGTAGAACCCTTTGTTTACAGGTAGATTCTTTCAAAAATTCAATCCCTGTTAATAATGCTAATCCTAATTTGATACTTAACACCATTCTCAATTGTGACTTGCCTAAACTGAAATTTGACTCACCGAATTTTGGAAATATGAGAGCTTAGTATATGAATTAGATGCAAAATCTAAGTGGGATGAGAAAGCACAATAGAATTGTGTTCCAAGTCCGAAATAATTAGAAAGAATGTTTTTGGGTGTTTTGGGTAGCAGTGAGCTGTGAGCTGTGGGTGAGGGGATAAAAAATTAATTGGAAAACATTGAGGATGTCTGCAAACTTTGAGGATTTTTTTGGTTAAGGGGTTAAAATGGTGCATGTAAATTCTGAACCTGGGCTTGATCACACTGGGAATGGACACGATTCCAAAGAATTAGACATTGCAAGCTTCTTGTAAGGGTATGGATGATGTCCCTGTGTATAAGTTATGCACTCTGTATGGAGTTGATGAAGAATTCGAGGCTGCATTGAAGGAGACCTTGTTCGAGGTTGAAAAAATTCATATTGGGTGGAGAAGCAGTTTTCCCTGTGCTTGAGTGGAGAAGGTCTTACTCATTAGGCAATATGAAGGAAGATTTGGTTGCAGGATTAACAATTCTATTCTCTGTATTCCTTGCGTACAGACTACTGCCTTCTCATATTTTCAAGATTTTACTAGTTTTACAAAAGAACTTAAATTTTGCAATGCACTGGCAACCCCATGATAACAAGCCTGGTGTTAGTGTATCCTTGAATGCAGTCATTGCATGATTTAGTTATGAAGAGCCCTACTTGTTATTGTATTAACCTAAGTGTCTTCTCCTTTTTGAACTACATAGGATATTGAATATGCACAATTGGCAAACTTAGGATCCTCAATATGGCCTTTGTATGCTTCGGTGGATATCCATACCCTATCCCAAAGCTCTCTTTTTACCACTGCTGCAAAGAAGCAGGGACATAAAGCCACAACACTAATAGGCCAAGAACAGTAAAATTGCCCAAATAAATCCCAACTCCACGCCATTCCAAAGGCCACAGGGAAAAATCCAAGCCACAAAGCGGAAAAAAATTATTTGACAAAAATAAACCCCACTACCTAAGCAGAGTCACACGAGTTGGAATACTCCCACCAGGCCCGCAAGACCAAAGAACCAACGCAAGAGTAGGCAAAACACATTGAAGCACAAAATGAAGGCAACACCAAGGGATGTTAACAAGGAAACACTTGTCATGATTATGATCAAATTTATAGTTTAGTTCAAGTACAACAGCTAATTTAGCCAACACTGGCACAGAAATAGATAGCACATATTTACAATTAAAACATCTATCGTTAATCAGTATGCAATATTTCAATAGGGATGATGATGTTATAGTAGTTGTACTAAATATCTCACGCTGACCTTTTCTATTTTTGAACAGCAGAGAAGCAATGCTGGTGAAGAATTTCCCCATGGCAAATGCAGTGACCTAATTTGAATTTCTTGAGCACTAATGCAAAGAGTCAAATTGCAGACGAACTACGAGTCAGATAGTCAACAACTGTTCTTACTTGCCATGTCCATGTGTTATTTTCCTGCAAACAAATATGGTTATATTTATTTCATCTTTGGACGAAGGGAGCCCAAAATGATGGTGCGCCTGTATTTGAGATTAGACACACGCTAACTTTGCATGTTTGCACATTGCTTTTAATATCTAGTATTATCTTGACAAATCCAAGTATCAGTCAATTATTGGAGCAGAGCCTGGAGAGATGTGCATTCTCTTCCATCCAACACCTAGAAATATTTGGTGACATTCTACTACCTAGACATAAAAATTTATACAACACTTTTAAATTACTTCTGTGAAATCAATTCAACTGGGTTTGATCTTATTCTCTTCGAGCATGTATAATGGAATCTAAAAAGAAAACAACCCATCTATGACATGGTCAAATATTCAACATCCGAACTGCACGGACTTACACCATTGGAGCAATAGAAGTTTCCAAAAAAAAGTGTAACCGACACAGTTATTGTGCCTGAAAAAGATGCCAGATTCCCATCATAACATGACGAGCTAAATTAAGCTACCCCCAAGAACAATTTCAGTAGCTACTCGTATTATATTTATGCTAAGGATCACCACAACAAAGAAGAAAACATGATTAAACACGAGAAACTAATCCCACGCAAAAATGCCCATTGCACAGATGTTGTTTATGACAATTCAGAAAGCTCCTAATAGTTGGTATCGTACTATTCAGTTGTCATCTGTAAACTCAATGATGCAATTACACAAAAAAACATACCTCTAAATACATGTGAAAACATATTCCTGATTATGAGAACAGCCACACAGTACCAGCTATTGTCAGTGGTATTGAAGAATCAAACTTCTGAGAATCATTTTGTGTGCTCTACCATTGAATACAAAATTACTGACAGCTGCATAAGTTATACAATCTGAGATTGATCAGACCCTATTGATATTCATTGGCTCCTTCAACTGGACAGGAAAAAGAAGGAATAGTAGCAGAACTTTATATATATATATATATAGGTGCCAATCAATAGATTTTGGCATTTTGTTTTTAGCTCACACAACATCCATTTTCTGCACAAAACATTCCATTTCTAGGATGTAGTTTACATTGTCATGCATATTGAAAGTACTGGCATTAACTTCCACGTGTTATGCATGCAAGCTAAATGTGGAAGCATAGAGGTTGCCCACATTGTTAGTTTTTATAAATATCATGTGGAAGACAACATGCAAATTTTCATATTTTTTAATTAATTAGGAAGAGACTACCTGAATAAATTCTTTAGGCCAATCATAAAATGGATATAAGAAAGTGAAAAATCAACTAATATAATGAAATAATCAAAAGTATAGGTTAACAAAATTTGACATAATTTTCAAGCAAATATTAATAATATTAATGAAAGATGGAACGCATGAAAACTGTAGTCTCTTGCCTACTAACAAGAACAAGCTAGAGTTCCTTAAAAAGAGACAAGATAATTTTTATGAAAAATTACTAAATTTTTAATTAAGTGTACAAACTTATATAAAAATATTTAAATAAAGTATTCAATATAATAATTATTATTTAAATTTGAACATGTATCATTTTTAAAAAATAGAAAATTAGTGAATCTTTAATTAGTTTATAACCAAAATTTATTCAAGTATTTTACATTTAGTTGGTATTACACTATGATTATGGATACTACTAATTACAATATTTTTACTCGTTCTTGGGTTTAAAAACACATTTTGACCTCTTGACCAATTCATGACATGTTTGTAAGGTTGGAACAAGGTTGCGAGGTCAAAATTTCCAAAATGTAAAAGTTGCTTAAATGTTGCAACTTTAAAACTTTGCAAGAAGTGCAAAAAGGTTAAAGAGTGTAATAAGTTGGTTCAAAAGTTGGTTGAGAAGTTCTCAACTGTAAAAAATCCTATAAAAAAATTGTAATGGTCATTCCAAATCAATTAATGAGAATAAGGAGAAGAAAGAATCATTTTGGAGCAATTTTGGTGTTTTCAACTATTGCTATAAGGGAGCCTATTCAAATTACAAAACACATAAAAAACATAAAAGTATAACATTTAATGAAAAACATAAAGTGGAGAAGATTTAGACACTATTATCCATATAACACTTCTACATGACACCATGTTGCCTTTGCCAAATGTCACACTATCATTTTTAATTGAATTTCTTTGGAAAAAATGAAAAGACTTCCAGCAAAAATGGACACAACTGATAGAATAAAAAAATAATCACATTAAGAATCTTCATTTAATAGGAAATTTAGGCTGACCATAGTATAAAGGACAAATTTTGAAAGTTGCACATACAAATTAATACAAAATAGTTGATTGAAAACTATAGCCTCCCTCTATAAATAGGTGGGACTAATAAATAATGAAAATATAAGCAACATGTTTAAAACAAAAGTATCATATCTTAATAAATTAATTCAATATATCATGTGACAAACATAGATTCACATTTTTTAATGTATTAAATATCATGATTCTAAAGAGAAAAATAAGAATAGAAATCTCTTAATTAATTTGATATGTTATGTTGCTCAAATTTTTGAAAAGAATATTTATGAAGATTGGATTTAAAAAAAAATAAAATTCAAATATATTTTGCAATATAATTTATTTTTAAAATATTAACAAGAATAAATCATTATATTTTAGATTGTAAATAGCTATATTTTAGATCCAACGAAGCTAAACCTAGTCAATTTTTCAAGGATAGACAATTTGTCAATATGGTATCTATAATATATTTAAAGATATTTAAATTTATATTATTAGGTTCAAAATCTTGTCATTTTCTATTATATATTCTTATACACTAAATATTTTGATGATAAATCAAAGATAATAATTGAAAATATTAATGCTAAAAAATTAGAGATTGAAATCCAAAAACAAATGAATGGTGTTAATATGAATTGTAAATTTTGACCATATTTTTATTATTTTTATTAAATTGATAATATATTACCAAAAACAATCACAACATAAAAAGCAAGTAAAAAGACTATTTACAATATGTGAAATCTAATTTTCATTTTTTCAATGTACAAAGTGCAAAACCAATGATTGATAAGCTAGTGAAATCTAATAAAATCAATAATTGATAGGCCAGTGAAATCTAATAAAAGTGAAATATAATAAAATCAATAATATGAGGCAAGTTAAATCTAATAAAATTGAAATATAATAAAATCAATAATATGAGTTTTTACAACATTTTCCAAAAAAATTCTATGATTTTTATAGTCAAATTCATGAAAAATGCCACTGTGATGAATAATTGAAAAATATTTTGTCATTGAGAAATTTTATTGAAATTTTATTTATAAAATAGAGGTTGACTTGAGTACCATCCTTACATTTTCTTCTTCTTGGATCATTTTAGCCTTGAGTGGTGTCTTTTTATTTTCTTCCTTTGGATTGCTCACTAACAACATTATATTTTATCTCCATCTCACATATCAATAATAATTACCTCAAAACAAAAAATTCCTTTTGAAGTCTGTACAATTGACATCCCAATCTGCATCCTCTCAAAGACATTATCAAGGTGATAACTATATGATGGATGACTTTTATAACAAAATTAGGAGTCTTTTGACTCTTGCTATTTCATTAGCAGAATTAGGTACTGGAGTGAAAAAAGATAAAATTCTTATTAGATAATTGAAGTAATTTAAAATAATACTAGTGAAATGAGGATTTTAGCAACTCTAGAGAGGTTTCATTTCGTTTAGCCTATTAATTCTAGACATTGTGATCCATTGCTTGGTAGGGATGGGAACAACTTCTCATGATCATAGTCACGCTTTTGTTGTTGTTTAATAGGGGCCTTTGCAAAATTCTTTCATTTCACTCCTAAGATAAAATTTAAATATGATGATGGCATTATGATTTTCATTCTTACATTCAGCATGAAACATTGTTTGGATACCAAATTGAAAACATATTCAACATGGCTTACCAACGCCTTTCCACTATAGCAATTGGATGTTTTGTTTCCCTCAATAATAGTGTTTGGTTACTAAATTGAAAACATTTTAAACATGGCTTACAAATGCCTTTCCACTATAGTAATTGGATATTTTGTTTCCCTAAATAACAATGTTTGGATACCGAATTGAAAACATATTTAGCATGGCTTACCAATGTCTTTCCACTATAGTAATTGGATGTGATGTTTCTCTCATTATAAGCTTGTTCATATGCCCTATCTGATTGGGACATGATCTTCATACCTCCATTGTTAAGAGAATTCATGGTATATCACATGTACTATTTTACTTCATCACAATAGATTCCATTTAATCCTACTAAGTGAATGATATTTTTCCTGAGCTAGTGCACTATTGCAAGATATATGGTAGACTACATGAAGCTAATTTTTGAGTCTTTTATAATAAACAAGAGTAATTTAGGAAAGGTACTAGAAGGCATCATCTAAAAAGGATATAAATATGTCCTAGAGAAGAAAATAATGATGGACAGGGAAATACAAATAGTTAAGATGCTTAATGTTGTCATGTTGAGTTTGGCACTATTATCATTGGTGAGTGTCGGAGTATGGTTGCTAGAGCGAGTTCATTAAGGCAATGTTAAGGAAGAGGAACCAAAAGAAATATTTGGGAAGTGAAGGGAAGAGTCATTACTACTTGATATTTTGTATTATGTAGAGAAGGGCACTCATGATCCAGACACTAAAGGGAAGGAAAAAACCATAGGTGAAGTTTTGTTAGATGTGTTCATATTCAATTATGAATAACTTTTTGTTTATTTTTAGTTCTTCATGTATTTCGACATGAAACTATACTCTGTATTATGGACATTGTGAGTTAATATATACTCTCATGTGTTCCTTTAAGTAAGACTATTGTTAAATCCACATTTGTGAATGAATTTCAATTACTGATTGTGCTCTATTTGTAGATTTGTTGCCTTTGCAGAAATGTTTGGAGTTTTGTATATGAAATTTTAGTTTATTTAACACTCATTTGAGATGGCTCACAGCTTGAGCTATGTAATAGCTTTTCTCTAGTAGTTATCATGTGTTAATTTTTGCATATACATTTTGAAAATAATGAATTCAGACCTGTCTAAATAGAAATTTCTTGATGAAACCTTGATCTGACAATATATTTGTTTTAAGAAGTTCCAACATTATATGCTAATAATTCTTGTTTGACATAGAGTTTGTTAATTTGAACATCATTTTCAATTTTCCTCTCAAGATTCATTGAAGATGAGAGAGAGGAGTTCTAGTAATGCAAGTAATGTCTAGAGATTACGAGTACTTAGGTTTTCAATTATATAATTAACAATTGCATTCCCATCAAATTGTTTTAGTAAGTGAGTTTTAACCATCAAATACTGGCAATATCATTTAATGTATGCATGTGGTTTGCTAGTATAATCTATTTATTTGATTCTCCCTTATTTTTTACCAATATAAAATTTAAACTATTTAGGGTAATTAGATTCTACATATAAATACTATTGCAAAAGGAAGATGCTACCAAATATTAAAACACTAGATTACAATAATATTAATGCATATGCTCTTGTTTCCCTAAAAATCTATATGTTCTCAAGGTTTTTTCTCATTATTTTTCTTCTAAGTTATGTGCCTTCATATAATAATCAAAATTGTTTTGTTATATTGCTTTTCAGTTGTGCAGGTTTGAGAAAGATAAAACTAGTAACAAATTTTCTTTGATGAATTTAGAGAAAATTCTAGTATGACTACTTTAGAATTAGAACTAGGTATTAGAAACCTATATAATTAAACATATCTATATGTTTTTGGGCTTGGATTTTTTCAAACATGTTGAGATGTGTACTTGTAAGGGATAAAGCAGTAGGAAGTATGAAGTATGTAGAATTTGGTGTTGACTATACATTCTAAGAATAATAGTATATTGTGGATTAAGTGGTGCCAAATTTTGATACCCAAGCTAAAATGATGACCTTCACCAATTTATTTTTCCCCTATTTACAATGGTTATCCTCTTTAACAATTGGAGAGTGATGAATTTTTAGAGTCTTTGATCATACATTATAATAGCATTTTGGCATTTTTTATATGTACTTTTCTATTTTAATTTCTCTCTTAATTAAATATGAATATGTCTGCAAATCTTTTGGTGTTAATTATTTTTTTAATTCAAATATTAATTTTATTTTATTCTTCCTCCTAATCTTAAAAGAATGTAAAAACAAATTCATCTTTGTTCCATGTTCCCTAATTACAAAAAAAAAAAATTTAAAAACAATTTTTAGAATTTTTCAGAACCATTTAACTATCATTGTATTTTCTGCCATTATATTTTTATGCTTAAAAATTTTAGCATTTAGAAACATTCTTTATTGGAAGGAAATCTATGATATAGAAAATACTCGATGAGCACATACTTGACTCCTATAGAGCTCCATACACACATATTTATGTACATGAATTGGCCTATATAGAGTAGCTTGGTCACAATGATGATCATCTGACTCTTCCATGTAAATGATTACGTGTTTAACACTAATAGAGAACAATAGGTAGAGATACCACCAGGTGACAAGGGAAATGAATCTAGAAATTATCTTATTTAGTAGTCTCCAATTCCATAGAAGTCATGTGGAAACTTATACAAGTCCTCATAGATATTGTCCAAAATTCTTTTTGGAGGAAACAAGAAGGGAATCATTAAAAGATAGAGCATTATAAACATCCAAAAGACAAAATAATAAAATTATTTAAATTATTGAAAGGTTATTTTATATTCCTATTGTGTTTTTTTGTAACTAGGTAGGGGATGACATGCAGTATAAGAATGGAGTCTAGATAATTAATTTATTAGAACTATTTCTACTAGTTTAGCCATTTCTTCTTCATATTCTATAAAATTTATATTTGTTGTATGTAATATTCTAATTTTTTTTTTGAGTCTATGTTTAAGAGTTTATTGATGTACCCAATTAATATTTTTATCTCCTTGAGTAACTCATTGTATCCTAGATTATTGTTTGTAAAACACTTATTGTTTTTTGAGTTTGATCCATCTCTCCCTCAATGATCTCTCCTCTAATCATATAGCATCATATTGCTTCACTTTCTCTATTATACTTTAGATATCATTCAAATTAAAATACTATATTTAATTTAATTAGCTCTGGACATTAACTTAATAAACCTTACCAATAATGTGCATCAACAAATCACATAGACATAAATGAAAGAATTGTTTAGTACAAATTTTGTTGCTTGCAATATCAGTACTAAGCAAAATTCCCCAAACTATGCTTCTAAATGTTGCATATTGATATTAAAAAAAAAAAAAATTCCTTCCCACCTAGATTTTTGGTCAAGTAGTAGAAACTGGAATAAAAAAGAAGAGGAAGGAGCACAAGGTTTCATTGAACAAAATACCTCAAGAAAATTTCCTTTCTTGGATTGCAGTGGTTGTAATGTATGTAGATAATGCATTTATTGAGAACGTTTCAAGCCTCAGAACATTCTTCAGAACAAAACAACTCTACAGAAAAAGGGGAAGAAGCAGTCTATTTATGCCTTTGTTGTCTGTCTAAAACTAATTCAAATATTTTCATGTTACTATTGTATTTTTAAAAAGTTTATAAATGGTGAGGACTCGTCCCTTTCCTAAGATTATGAAGAATTCAAATGATATTACAAATTTTTTATTTAATCATCAAAAATAATGTTTTCTATATATGCATGGATTATATTTAAAATAAGCATCCTTATCTACAAAATCAAAGTGCAATGGATTTTAACCATTCCCTAACTGCTTAAGGATAAAAAAAAGCAATAGAAACTAAAACTCAAGGACACCATACTTGAAGCATAATTTTACTTTCTAAAATCATCATCAAATAGAAATTGAAATAGAACATCTTACACAATAGTCAAAAATAATATATATTATAAAAATTTAAATAGAAATCCCACAATATTGACTACTAAATGTGTATTGTCCTTCCAAATTTTCCAATAAGATAAATGTATTATAAAAATCCAACAAAAAGCCTACATAAGTCATATTATTAAATCTATATTTTGAAAATAAAAATAATATTTCTACAAAGTACTCACTAATTTTGTTTATATTATAAAAATTTAAACAAAAATTCTACATTATTTATTGGATATAAAGAATATATTATATCATTCTTTCCTATACTCCCATACATTGTCGCCTAAGTCTTGTCTATCTCACTTGCTTGACAGAGATATAAATAGTTAGATTAAACTTAATATTAAATCAAAATCTTGCTAGAAACTTCTTATGAAGGATTTGAAACTTAAATCAAAATATTGAAGAGAAATAAATAGAGGTTTATGTGTGTTTCGTATTTGATGAGAAACAACTCTATAATGTGATATGTATTAGAACAGTTTAATATTATATATTTTGTATGTAAAATAATAAACATTTGCATGTGATTAAAAATGTAATTTCTTGAATTGTTTGTTTTCTCTAGTTTCATTTATCTCTTTCTTCTATCGACCCTTGCCTTTCTATCCCTGGAAAAATTGAAAATGATGCCAATGGATATTATTTGTATGTTGAAACCTATGTCATTTATTATAGACAAATATCATGTTTAGCTATGCAACAAGCAAAATACAATGCCTCTAGTGTATAGTTCAAAATGATCATAATGTACAGTCGACTTCCCTATTTTTTTTAGGCATGCTAAATATTAATGTTGTTTCATGGTAATATAGGCTATCATAGAATGGGTATGTGTACTTCCTCTAGATATAGTCCATATTGTTGTTCAATTATCTCTTCAACTTATGGATTGTTTTTAAGATCAACTCAAAAGCATGTAGTTTTTTTTCCTTTGGGGCTTCATTTATCTTTGGAGAAGTCCTTGGTGCCTTTAATGTAAATGATGGTCTACAAAAAATATATATTAAATCTCTTAAGGAATGAAACTATAATGCAGTATCTAGAATATTTGGCACAAGTCCACAAAATTATAGAATATTTATCGAAGTTTTGACAAAATAGAAAAAATAGGGATTTTTTTTCTAGATCAAGAGAGAAAAAGTGAGATTTTGTGGAAGGTGGAGGGTACAATTCTATGCTTTTAGGAAGTCAGCCTAGCCAAAACCATACTAGATAGTAGATTTTGATGCCATGAACATGCTACGATAAGTTCTACTCATAAAGCATGCACAAGAGAAAACAATGTGTAAATACAATTTACATAGTTGATATCAAGACTTTAATACCTTAATTAGGAAACCCATATTTAGATAAACTAGGTATACACATCACTAGCTAGACAAGATTTTTGGTCCAGTCAATTTATGAAATGATTATGGCCATTTGTTTAATTTGTTTTACAATGGGGTCTAATATACTCAATTAAGTATAGTAACATTTTTTTGCATGTTTTTGGATATGGTGATATCCATAGCTTAATAATAATTGCAATGAAAGAGGCTTGATTCAACAGAGAAGAAGAGAAACCGCTAAATAGAATCATTTTTTTTCAAAGAAATATATAGTAGACAATACATTACACTACTTGTACTACAATGTTTCTTAAATTGCATAGGAGTTCTCGTTGAAGGATCCTTAATGTAATAATCACATTGCCTTGGAAAATACTCAGAGTTGGAATAATTTTGAAAGACATCAATGGATGTCATTGTAGAAATTCTCCATTGTAGATATAGCAATTCCATTTGTGTTGAAGACTCACAACCTATAGACATTGAAATGTTGATAAAAAATTAAATAATTTAGCTTCAGTATATCTCCAAGCTCTTACCATGATCTTATTCCTTTTAGAGCTTTCTACTTTTATATACCTTAAAGCCAATAGTCCCTTAGTTCATTTTCACACTTAGACTTAGAGCTAATGATCCCTCGACTCACTTTTTCAACATTCATCATTAAATTAAAAAAAAATCAATAATTTTGAGCTGGTTTGATAAACACCTTTAATTTGCACCACTTAACACCTTTAGTCTAGCTTGGAGCATTAAAATTGACTTTGTTCCAAGCCCAAATACCATAAGTTTAATAAAATTTCAGTGTTGTTTGACTGTTTCTTTTTCCACCAATATCCATGTCCACAATTGCATTTGGTTCATTTTGATTGATTTCGTTAACTATTTTTTACTGTCAAAAGCCACATTTTGGACCTTTTTATCTGTGTTGTTGAATTTTTTAAAATAACTTTCACTCATTGGTCTTTTGAATAAAATCCTAATAATGTCTATGCAAGCAAGCATTTTGTTAGCATTGTCATTTTCATTTTCTTCTTGCAAAGGTCACTGCCACTGAGAACAATTTTCAATAGGTACTCCTCTTTGATATGCAACTAATTTTGTGTGGTTGAAATATTATAAGAACACTAAGTACAAAAAAAATTGATCTTTACTTAACCTTTCATCTTTCTTATCCATATACATTCCAAATCATGACTCTTGCAAATATGAAAGCAGAAGACAAAGACCCTTGGCTTCTAACAAATGGATTGCATTTACAAGTTCTTGGGAGCATATTATTGGAATGAACAAAATTATTCCTCCATTGTAATTTTATTTTTCATAAATTATTCAAAATTTAACCGTAATCTTGTTTTTAGAAATAATTTTGAACTTAAACATTTTATAAGCATTCAAAGTTTTGAAGTCATCTATGTTGAAGTTTCATAATTGTCTCGAATAATATTTTTGAACCTAAATTTTTCATTTGACACATTGAAATGTGTATAATGTATTGGATATTTCTACTGTATTACACATTTTTGTTTTTTTTTCTAACATAATGAAGATTGCATGTGAATTTAGCAAACATGTTGAAATATTTGTTCTAAAACAACTCCTATATGTGTTTTCTTTGTATATTGTTTTTATTTTTGTGCTTGTATTGAGTATAATGTGTGCCCCTTCAAAATATAGTTTTCTACTATTCTATTGATATGTCAGTTAATGGATACTATTAAATTTCCTTATTAAAAAATGTTATTCATTTTTCTTATTTGGTTGAATGTTAGTCAATATATCTGAATGCTTCTAAATTATCTATCTTTCAAGGAAAGGTAAAACTAATTTACCATTTAACTATGTATAACTCAAATAAACATATATCAAGACCATCCTAACTTGGACATCTTATTTTCAGATTAATGTCAATGCAAATAAAATAATTTAGATATTCACATCTATTGATTTAATACTATTTGCTTATATAATAAAGCAGTAGTTTATTGTATTAGGGAAATTACTGTCACTCATGCAAGTGAGTTTATAGACTGTATGCAATCATTATTTCATATCCTCTGATCATACAAACTATATGCGGTCATTATTTTATATCCCTGATCACACTCTCTAATAATCATAAAATCAATTGATGCAGAAATGCATAGTATTACTGTTGTTCTAATGCTTAAGTAGTAAGAGGTGGGCAAGTAAATCCAAATGGAGGGGTAAGTCCACATGGAACAAAGAGCTCAAGTGCAATAAGAAGGATGATGGTGATGTTCAGAAGCTTAATCCTAATTATTGTACATAAAAAAAAGGCAGTCTCAATTTTCCAAATGCCTTGAAGAATAGGAAAACATGTATTCATAGTAGGATCTCCAATTTTTCCATTTACAAGCACATCCACACAAGCTTCAAATTAGCAGACAACTTGCCCCACTTGATGGAGCAGGAGAGGATAATTTTTTGGGAGGAATTTTTATTTTGTGAGGGGGAGAAGACTTAGCTTCCACTACGAAACCCATTATACTTGCAAGACAAATAATTTAACCATCACAACTAGTACTACAGTATTTCTCATCTTCAACTAAATTGCACTTGGAAGATAATGGTAGTTCATGGGAATTTATAACCCCGTGCTTTTGATTTTCAATGATGAAATTTGGCCTAGTAACTTCACTTCCTTTTAATCTAACATGATTTTCCAACTTGTATGATTTCCATTTAAGATAATAATTGAGAAATTGATTCATAACTTCACTTCTATTTAATCTTACATGATTTGCCAACTTGTATGATTTCCATTTAAGATAAGAATTGAGAAATTGATTCTCAAAACAAGGATTAACATGAAGTTTTAAATTCACTTTCAACACTAGCATCTCCAAACTCTACAGTTATGCATATCCACACTCTAGATTAATTTCATGATCATTATACTCTTTGCATGATTGTTGACATTGATTTCTTCCCAACAGACTAAATGTAATAAGTTAAACTATTGTTACAAGCAGTTGGTGGATGAGTTTTTGTTTAAATTTTAGTAGAAATGGGAGTGACTCGATCACAAGCCCCTACATATTGTTCTTGTGGTCACTTGTAGCTTTTGTCCCTAGGTGGAGCCTACCCTCAATGTCATGTTTTATTCTAAATTAATTCATAAATAATTTCATTGAATTTGCATGCTCGAAATCCACCCTAGAAATTGATATGGCTATATAATTTTGCACAATAGGGTAAGTGATTTGTGTATGAAGTATTGTCTCCCTTTATTTTTCCCTACAAAATAACCATTCAATGACATTGGTGACTTTGGAGGACTCTTTAATTTCTCTTTACTTTACTTGAAATGGCATGCTCTGCAATTTATTATTTATGAAAATAAAAATATTGATGCTCATTCAATTTATCATTACGAAAATAAAAAATAGCGATGTTCATTCAATTTATCATTAAAAATAAACTTTTAGTAGTGATTTACAAATTTTACTTTGAAGAGATGTTAACTTTTTCTTTTATAAAAGTTAATTGATAAATCTTTAAAAAATTATTTAAATTATATTTATTAAATTATACGAAACAAATGTTTAGATCAAATTTTAAAAAGAAGCAATGTAGCTTGAGTCCTACCTTTTACACAAAATAAGAATAGATTGTTTCTTGGTGCATGTTATAATGATTAGAAGATGTTAACTATTTGAATTATTGTTAAGTTAGTTTCAATGCATTTTATTGCTATTGGAAGGATCGACCGCAAGTTCAATTATCAAATTTGACTAGGAAAAAATTGCATGGTAGATTTGGCTAATTATGGGAGAGATTGTCATTGATGATGGATAATGGTATTTTAAATCTAGGGAAAAAAATTCATGATAAAATTGACTCATTATGGGAGAGATTGACAATGATGATAGATAATAGTATTTGATCTGAAATGTCAATAACAAATTCACAAGAACTATATTCAGGATAATATATTTAAAATAAACTCACAATTCCAAAATCTAATATATTAAAATGAAATAATTCTAGATTTGATTGAGTAAATGCTTCCAACAAACTTAGATTAAAATCTATGATCTATAATTGCAACTAATTTAAAGCATAAATTGTTCTTTAATGAACTAAGTAAAAAGATAAAAATAAAATTTCAATCAACAAACCAACAAAATCACATATTTGCAAATAGGAATATCGAAGCTTAGCTTAGAAAAAGATAACTCTTGCACAAAGAAAAATCAAAATTCT
Organism: Cupressus sempervirens; assembly: GCA_028749045.1. Lineage (NCBI taxonomy): Eukaryota > Viridiplantae > Streptophyta > Pinopsida > Cupressales > Cupressaceae > Cupressus > Cupressus sempervirens. The sequence continues at coordinate 352,071,311 of CM053785.1, forward strand.
GTCAAATAAACAAAAAAAAAAAAACTAATCTAAAATTTTTAAGTAAAAAAGTACAATATAACCATCCCAAGGTTTTCTCAATACAATATGTATTGGGAAGGCTAAACACACAAACAAGAAGTATTTGGTTTGCTAAAAAATCTCACTATCAGGTGCATAGAGGCTCATCAAGGATAAAATACATATGTATTAACACTAAGAAGTTTCAAAAAGAAGTAATGGATAAATAAAGTAAAATCATAAAGGAAAAAATGGATAACAATTTTCATGCAAAATGATTTAATGAGACCATGACATCATGAGAGACATGGATGGAGTAACATCTATGACATCTATGACAATATAGATTAATAAGGTTCATTGTTTACAACTTGTAAGGTGAAAGCTAATAAAACAAATATAAACATAGAAAATGTTGTGCACTTTGTTGTAAAGAGTAAACCAAGTAAGAATAAACCGAGAGATGTACTAAATTATTTGAAAATTAAGAATTTTGATTGCTTGTTTGAGAGTTCATAATATGCTTTTATCACTAATGGGCTATTTTTTGGTCCCTTGTGAATGTTACTTGGTTTGGTTTTTCTAAGCGATGGATTAGTTTGGTTTCACCTATGGACATTTGTTGACTGTTGTTTTTATGGACAGTTGATCTAATTTTAATTTTTCTCAGTCTAGTTTTGCCCATAGGTTGGGGAAATCTATGGGGGAGAACCCACAAATTTTGATGCTTGATTAATTGACTATGACAAGCATTATCAATGCATGCAAAATAGATTTCAAGCATATGTTGTAGTATATTTTGAAGAAAGATATATTATAATAGTTGTGTTCAAGTTTTTTGTTTTGTTATTTTTGTGTTTGCTTTATTACAGTCATTAAGGCTTTATATTTCACTTATGTTGTCAATATTAATGGGGCATTTGAAGAATATTGGGGCAACTTTCTAAAATCTATGTAATATTTGGTTTGGTGAAGACAAGATATAAGTTTTTCAAAATTTTATTTGAAATTTTCAACTAACTTTAGGACTTTAGGATTTTTTAATTTTTTTATGAAATTTCAAATCACTCTTTTTTTGTAAAGATTGCATCCTTTATCCTATTTTTTTAAGATTATGTCCTTTATCCTATGTAGTTAGATCTAAAAATTAATGAAAAAATGGCACAATTGAACCAAAGGCTATTATATCAATAAAATAATATTCTTTCATTCATGTTTTTCACATTAGTATATTTGAATTATTTATTTAAATATTTAAAGAACTTTATTTTATTTGAAGAATAAGGTGTGAAGTCAAAATGAAGAAGTTGGGAGATGCACTTCTATGGAGTTACAACATTATAATAAGAAAAATTGAATTAAAAAGTCAATAATCAAATATAATGAAAACATGAAATAAGGCAAAAGTGTACAAATAAATGGTAACTTGTGAGCCCATCATGTGGGAGGTCTTGGGTTCAAGTTTGTTTGACATATAAAAATAACTAATATAAGTTTCAATTAATGTAGATAATTATCGAAATTGCATAAAACATTTAACTATTAATATTTCTTTATAATAAATATATTTTAATATTATAATAATTTAGAAGTAATGAAAATATTTTTAATTAAAAAAAAAAAATATGTCTTTGATAAAGGTAAAAGCCTACAACACAATGGTAAATTGTGAGCCTCTTATCAAAGAGGTCTTGGGTTCGAATCTACTCATGATCGCACTTAATAAATAATAATAATTAATTACAACACATAATAATTAATCTTGGCTTCGGCCTCTTACCAATCAAAAAAAAATGTCTTTAAGAAAAATATTTAATTTTTTAAAGAATTTATCTATATTTGTGAAATAATATTATATTATAATAATACAAAAGACTTTTTTTCATCTAAAAGATTATTATTTCAATATAATTACCAATAAATATAGTATATATATTTTAATTATATTAAATGTTAAGATCTTGCCCATGAAGAATAAACTAACCTCAAATTTTACACTTTACCATTTAACCTCTAAAACTATTTAATGTTGACAATTGGCTATATGTAGATATGTAACTATTGTCATTAATAGCAATGCATGATGTACATGCTTGTAGTAAATCTCAATACTTAGCTTTTAGGTACTCAGAAAATTGTCCAAGTATGGAAATGGTTTACAGTAGAGTATTGTTTTGTGTATAACTTGTTTATACAATGTTATTCTTAAGAGAGAAGATATATGGGAACAATATACATATTGATGACTATGTATATAATCTCATACATTAGTACGGATAGTCTGGAAGAAAGATATTTAAGATGTACAAAACATCAGAATGAAATGTAAAGGAATTATTTTATTTACAAAATAATTCCTTGACCATTTAGGGATGACATCTTAGATGTTTACTCTAATTCGAGAAAGTTTATTTTGGTCTTAGCTAACCTAGCAGCAATATTTGAAAAGGCATGGTATTTATGCAAACACATCTTGCGAGATTATTGTGATGTAAAATGTGAAAGTTGTGAATGAAAAGTTTTGTATCATATAGAAAAGTTTTGATAACCTGATTTTATAATCAAAGATTGAGCTAAGGTCAAAGATCAACTGAAAGAAGGTATAGCATCCATACTTTTGTATTCAAGGAACTTTAATTACTTGTTTGAGTAGTGAGCTCTTCCTACACACATTGTACAACTCCTAAGAGGGTTGGAATCTCCTAACATGGGTTCTAACATTAGATAAGTATTGTATGTTGTAATTTGATAATATTTCTCAAGGTTTCAAACATGACAACTATTTTAATTCATTTGAATAAGGGAAACACGTGTTATGAATTCATTTGAACATCTAGAAATAAAGTGGTTTTAAATCTATTAAATTCTTAGTTTAGAAGTACACTATTAATTTTTAATCACTAAGTCAATTGTTAGAAGGAAAACCTATAGTCACAACAACTACTAGCATTATTTTTCATAAAGAAATTTGAAATAGAAAGCACACAGTCTGAAAATTAATTTCTGAAAATAATCAAGACTAAAGTACTCAGTATTGAAATCATAACCATGAAATACTTTTAGAATTTATAGTACATTGCATCACCATCCTCATTACCCACACACAAATTGAGACCTTTGAAAACAAAGGGAAATGAGCATATGTTGATTCACGTCCAAACAAGCTAGGCCAATTTTGGAGCTAACTTAGAGACCAAATGGTGGCTTTTATCTCTAAAATGTCATAACAATTTTTCATAAGCCTTGTAAATATATTTTAAAAATTATCAAAAAATATCAACTTCATGATAAACTAGAAATATCTATAATGTTGTAGACTATGCAATGCTTTGAAACTTCTCAAATGCTTTAAAAGTCATCAATTCCATAGCCTTAATTAGTTGTGTGATCAAGCTTTAAAAATTGAAGAGCGCTATATTTCAGACATAACTGAAATGCACCTGAGCTACTAGCATCTACCCAGTTGAAAGCATACATCCCCAGCCAACATCACTAACAATATTTTTATCTTCTATTTGTTCAGCATCTTTACAAAATGAACTATGTGCATGTTTCATATATTAGTTGCAGTGAACAATTTAATAGTATGTCTCAAAGAGATGTGACCTAGAATGTAGTCATGCCTTGCAAAATATCCACAAAATGCACATCTCAAAAGTCTCACAAAATTTTAAGCAAATGCAACTACCATCTATAGAGTCAAAGTCTACCTTGTTTGCTTGTGCCCAAATGGGAGATCTGGAACACAATATTGACAGTTATCAAAGAGTAAAAGCAAGATTTTCGAACTCAATCAACACAGAGTGTCCACTATGAATGGCAATAAATGAATTTATCAAAGTCAATGTTGAGATTGTAGAATTGGTACAGACAACACTCCATATGCAGACAATTTTGTAAACAATAAAAAAAAATTCTCATAGAATAAAGTGTTTTTCTAGCCAATTTTAAAGCAATCAGCAAGATTTGGTGTTTAGCACTTTCATCTCATTTTGGGAGTGTTTTTGGGGATGAGGAAAACTTTCAATTCAAGCTAGAAAAAGGTTAGAACCAATTGAAATGAAATTCTTTATCACTACTACTGAACTTTCAAGTAGCCAAACTAGCCTTAAGAAGAAAAAAAAGGAATTGTCTTACAACAAAAGTGCAAATCTCTAGAAGCAAATTTGAATAGAAAATACATTAGAATTTTTAGAGAAATAATTTGAGAACGCACATGAATCATAGATGCATATATCATTAATATGTTGTGAATCATGTATATATGCAAAGTCTATCATGCGACATGAATTCTTGAAGAACAAGAGTTGCATGCACTAGAAGACCCATAATTTGCCAAAAAATTGAAAGACTGGCTTCTATAGTAGGAGGGAGATGTGCTCCATAATGCTATAATATTAGTGTTGGTGGATTCTTGGGCTCGTGTAAACTATGGTAAGAAGGTTTGGCTTGATTCTCAATACATTAATTCAAGCAATACCTATATATTCACCTACTTATCAATTGGTATGATTTTTGCTTTTAGATAGTGCTTGTACGTGGACCTGTCAAAAGGCTTGATGAATTAGAAATATTTTTATGATTTTTTCATGAGAATAAGAGCATATTACTTTGTAGCTTGGTTAGAATAAAAAATTCTATAGTCTCAGTTCAAGAAGTTAGGCATCCAAAATTATTATTTTAGGGTAGATGGAAGTTGCCTCTCTAACCAGTCTTGTTTATAGTAACCAGCTGGCATCAGGGATAGTGTATGTATTACTTGATTAATACTCACCTTCATTCCCATGCTTATTCTCATGGTATGTAGAATTTACCCTATCTCATACCTCATTAGTTTTATTTCTTTTTCTTTTCTTCTCAATTGATTAATATATCAAAAATTTCAGCTTCAGTTGCTTGGCTTCAACCACAGTTTTAGGTAAGCCTGTATAATAACAATTCAAAGCCCTTTTTTATCTATATGAAAATATTTATATTTTTATTTCAATATAAATTTATATTTTGTATTTTTTATATGCATTTGAAAATATAATGTTTGTTGATACCAGTGACAGACAACATAGGTGTGCTTCTAATCAAAGATCATTGCCTCTACTTGATATCATTTCTCAATGGTTTTGACTAAGTTACAATTGTAAACTTCTTATTTTAATTTGTATTGCAAGTTATTTGGTATACTTATATTTTATCCATGGATTCTATTTTAATATATGTTATATAAATTGAAATAATTGTTTGATGCTTTGGTTATTGTAAATATAGGGCATCTAATCAATAAGATGAGCTTAAAATCGTATAGTTGATATAGATTCAAGGATGAATATAGAAGTGGGGAATCATGTGATGGGGATGTCTTCATGTATTTCATGTACATTAATCATCCTACATACCTAAGAATTCTTGTAGAGAAGTGCGTTCAAAACTCACCTAATTAGGATCTTAGTTTTACTACCTATCATGGCTTTCTTCTTTCTATTTTAATTACTATTGATATCCCTATGTTCACATTCTGCAATTATATTTTTTCACTTTTGACTTCGTAGGTCATTAGATTTGTTTCTTTTGAGCAATCTATATGTGTTTGGTGCCATTTTTTAAAACTGTGTAATTTTGTTCATCTTCTTGTAATAGCTCTCTTATTTTAGAAACACCATATCTTTTGTCATAAAGATAGTCAATATAATATGTTCTCATCTATTTTTCCTTTTTCCTATATAACAAGTGAACGAGTTGTTGATAGAAGAGTATATACATTTATGTATAGGTCTAGTGGTGTGTCTTACATTCTTTTCTCCTCTTTTGGAGTTCTCTCTCCCCCTTCTTCATTTTTTTAAAAATTTGTGCATCTCTATCTAGGCTTGAAAACTATATTTTACCAAAAAGCATTGTGTTCTTATTTAATTATGATTTTTGTTTCGGTGCTTGGCTCATTGGGATGGATTCATATCATTCCATGTAATGTACTAAAAATTATTTTAGGTAAACGTACTAAGAAATTGTCAAGTTGTTCCTCTACCACTTCAAAGAGTGAGAATTCATTAACTAAAACTATTCCTCTTACAAAAAAATTTAATGCTTATGAACTTACCATTTTTCCCAATGCTTTTAGCTTCTTTGCCATGATTTTGAAATATTTTTGTAGTATAATATGGGAACCATTGGTATATTGATATATTCTCACAAAACTTGAGCCTCTTAATAGTTGTGAAAAAATTATTATTGTCACAGAAAATAAAAAATCAAGGACAAGCATGTATTGAATAATTTTATTTCTTTATTGAGAGTTTTGACTACCAATTTGGAGTATAGTTGAAATAATCTTGTCTTTAGATTTTAGTTAACAAGATTTGTCTTTTTATTATGGATTTTTAATAACATGCAGTAAATTTTTATTTACATTTGAAACCCTCTAAAATCATATGAACTGGATTAAATTAACTAACTAAAGTCCCATGTATGCTTGGTTGATTGGTGTAAAATGTAAGCACTTATAAATATACAGATAAATATAGTTTTAGATATTTTTTAAACAAGCATTTTAAGAAACAATATTTGTGGTTGGATAATTTCATTAGATTCTGTGAAGGACCTTACAAATTGTTCAATGGATGAGAAGATCCCATGACCAAATATGTATATACTATTATTATAAGTACATTGTTAATGAAGAACCATTTAATATACAAATTTCACCACCTCTGCACTGCATCAAACATTTTGGTCAGATTTTTGTTTTAACAATGTCATATCTTTAAAGAATCTTATTCAAATAGGTCCCTATTGTATACGTAAGAGACTCAATTGTGCTACCAACCTTTGGAAAGCATTTTAAAATATATGACTAGTGAAAACAAAGTGAACAAAGCACTAATTATTTTATAAAATAGGTTAGAATATGTGGATATGTTACACAAAATATGAACATCTTGAATATAATACATCTTCATATACTGAGCTTCTACATAAATAATCTTTTAGAAACAAATAGATCATTTTGTTAAAATTTAGTTTATTAATATATAATTGGTATTAGATTATATATTAGGATTTTGGAAACTTGAAAATATTAAATAGGAGTATTTTTCTGTTTAAAATTAGAGATATTTTTTATGAAAATTATCCAAATTGGTTTGGAGACAAATTTAGAGTATTTGTATGTAAAACTAATTTAATGAAATTTTATTTTTCTATATTAAAATTAATTTAAAAAAAATCTAAGATGGTAGGAAAAGATAAACAGTTAAAACAAGTACATAGCGAGCGTTGGGATAAATAGGTTATAGTTGTATCAATGTTTCTTGATAACTATTAGGCTTAATGGCACATGATTTTTCTCAATATTTTTTCCCCATAAACTATTAGGATTTATGTGTTTTTTTTTTGTCTAAATTGATTTAATTAAAACTTCTAATAGTAAAGGTTTTTGCTATTTTCTGTATGTAAATAATACTACTTATAATCATCTTGAAATTGCTAACTATCTATATAAAATATTTGTTATTCATTTTAGATAATTATTTAGGTTTCAATCAACTATTTTGTATCAATCTTTGTTTTGGTAGTCATGCAACTTTCAAAATTTGCCTTTTTACTATGGTCATCTTAAAATTTCATATTAAATGAAGATCTTTAAGGTGATTTTTTCTTATTCTATTGCCTATGTCCATTTCTATTACAAGTCTTTTCATTTTTTCTCAAATAAATTCAAGTAAAAATGATATTGTGACATTTGGCAATGGTGTCATTTAGAGTTGATGTATATGGATAATAAAGTAATCTTCTCCACTTTTATTTTTTCATTAAATGTTATACTTGTATGCTTTTTATGTGTTTTTTAATCTTAATAAGTTCCATTAATTACTATTCTAATACTAAATGTTATATTTTTTGCTTTAAAAAATAAAAAATTGTTGTATAAATAGTAGTGTAATCATAGTGTAATTACCAACTAAATGTAAAATACTTCTTTTTAATATTCTACATTATTATTTAGATTTGAATAAATTTTATCTTTAATAAATTTTGGTTATAAACTAATTATAAATCACTAATTATTTTCGATTTTTTTAATGAACATTTTCAAATATAAATAATTATTATTAAATTCATTTCTTTATTTAAATATTTTTATATAAAATTATACACTTTTTAAAGATTTGGTAATTTTTCATAAAGAATCTCTTTGTATATTTTTTAATTTTCACTCTCCATTTATATTTCTTTTATTTTTTACTTCAACTTTATCTATATATTGCACTAGGCATGACTCTAACTTGTAGAGCTCTTGTTATTAGTAATTTTTTGACAATTTTTTATATGTATGTATGTATACATTAATTGTCTATGAATAATTAATTAGAATGATTAATTAGTAATCATAACAATATATCTTATGGTTAAATCAATTCAACTGAAGCTACAACATTAACATAAAGTAATTAAGTAGATATCTTGATGTGTCTAATACAATCATTGCAAGCATGGGAAGACTATTCTATAAGGATACTCACTATAAGTATTATTCTAGTAATTTTTGAGTAAGTAGGCGGTTTAGTAAGAGCCTATCAATTAGATAATTTGTGTGAAGGATAAGTTTTGGTAAGAGTTACATTATGGTTGAGACACCATATGATTATCTTACTTCTTGATCAACATGCATCACATTTCTTTTTGAAGGATCTATATGTTACACTTATTGGACATGAAAGAGATATTGTTTTATAAGAGGAACATAAATGTGTTTGGGTATGGATTGCAATAGACATAGAAGATTGTATGACCGATGCTTATGGTGTGAGGATGTGAATTTTGATGCAGAGATTTTTTCAAAGCTTCATTGGAACTAATCAAGAATTGTAGATGCTACCAGTCAGTTCTATAGAGGATAGTAAGTCTAATTTTATATTTTAATTTTATTGGTGAACCTAACCAAGGGTCAAATCTATTTCTGTATTTGAGCATTGAGTTTCTTGAATAAACTATATACTGTACTGATGCCTTTAACTCGAAATCCTTTAACACAATAACTTATTACTACAAGTAGTGACATATTTGTGGATACCATCCCTACGATAACTTATTACTAAAAGTAGTGAGATATTTATGGATACCATCCCCACTAAAGTTTTCCCCCTAAATAAGTTTTCCTCAAAAACAAGTTATAGTGTTATGAGTTCTCTGATTAGTTTCTTGGTGTGGTTTACTTTATTTTTCATATGCTTTATATGTTGTTTACGCAATTTATTTAAAGTTATAAAAAGATATAGAATACTGATTCAACCCTCCCTCCCCCGATATTCTTCAATCCTAACCAACCAGACAAGAATCTATAATATATTGAATGCATAAAGTATCCCAACGAGGTGCAAGCTCAAATGTAAATAGAACATGATGTCCATATGATACTCTTAGGTTCTGTTGACATTATGGTCAAGTTTTTCCATTAAGTGACTCATACTTAGTCAAATGGTTAGCAACTACTGAGCTTATCTTGTAATTTACAGTGTTAACCAATTAATTTAGGTTCTACCGAGTTCTATAGTTGCTACCGAGTTCCAAAACCAATATTCAGTTCACACTAAGTAATATATACTGAGTTGATGAACTTATCAGTACAAACCAAACTTCATAGTATTTATCAAGTTGCAAAGTGAAAACCATGGTCTCCAATATTTTCCAAGTTCACAGCATTAGTTTATATCAAGCTCATAGTGTTAGTGTTAATCGAGTGTGATTCAATTTATATGTCAAGTTTCATAGTGTTCACTGAGTCACCAATGCTAACTAGGTTTAGACTACTTAGAAGTGATTAGTATGAATCAAGCTTCTACATCTATCGAGAGCATGATGATGCCGAGTGTTGACAATGGTTACTGAGTATCAGAACCTCACTGAGTTTGTCTTCAGAATCCAAGTACCAACAGTTGGTCTGACTTTGTGTATTTTGGTGAAACTTATATTATAGCTGACTTTGATGAATTGTAATTTGGATTAGTATATATGCAATGTATTGTATCACATTCAAAGGAGATATAGAAGAAAATATGATGCGAATATAATAAGAACAAAGGTGCAAATTAGAAGGCTAAAAGTAGTATAAGGAGTAGTAAAGATTTATCTATCACAGTAAGGTGATCATTACACTCCAAAGGAATCTCAACCAGCAAATTAGAGTTATAGATTAGAGATCAACCACTAGTTCATTCTAACAAGTGGAATAGTTAAATTCTTTCACAAGGTAGACTTAATAGTCTTTTGAAAATCTCTTTACTAAGTGCATACTTCATTGTATGTTTTTTAAATCCTTTAGCAAAGTGGACCTAGCAGTCCTTATTGCTCCTAATAGGGAAGATCATTAAAAGTGATCAATTGTAAGCCTTAACTGGCCAACTTTATATTGCATTACTAAAGCTTGTGGGTATAATTCCCACCCCAATTTTACTTTATTTTGGAAGGTTTCTAGGTCACCATATCTTGTGTCAAAGTGTTATGAATGTTTTAATGCTTTCAATTTTTCATGCATGCAATTAGATCAGAATACATGTATGAAGGATTAATTGGTGAAATAAGAATAAGTTTTATTGGTTCTTGATTCACCTCTCCCCTCTCAATAACCTAGCTTATCCTATATTTACTACAATTGGTATCAGAGCTTTGTGGTTCTCAAAGAAGAATTTTAACAACTTGAGCAAAGATCAAAGGAAATGGAGGTATTCACGATAGATAAGGCTATTGATAATAAAAAACTAGATTTGGAATCGACTATTGGGCAACTTAAGAAAGCAAAAGAGTAACTCTCTCAATCTTTGAAAAGAAGAAAAGATCTTGCAGTACAAATAAATGACAAATTCTACACTGAACAAAGAATTGAAGATATCTATCTAGAAAGAAATTCAGATGAAGCTAATGAGGTAATCAGAGACCTATTAGAAAAGAATTGTAATCTTCAAGAAGAAGTTAGAAAACTAAAAAGAGAACAAGAAATCCAGTCAGTAAGATTGTCTGAAGTCATGGAAGTAAAAGACAAAGCCAAAGAAGAGATAGAAGGAAAGAACAATGAAATTCAACATCTATCCCTTCAACGAGAAGACTTCATTTATTAGCTTACAAATGTAAATGAAGAAATCATGAATCTAAGATCAAAGAATGAAATATTGCAAAATGGTTTAAACACTAAAAATAAAACCAATGAGAGGAATCAAGATGATGAAATCTCAAACAAACACGAATCAGTTGAATGAGAAAAGTCAATATAGATAGAAAGGCAAAGCAAGTATAGGATACATAGAAGAAGGTGAATCATCCAAGCTTAATACTAGTAATGGAATAATAAATCTTGTTATTTAGAGATATCACTTTTTCATTAAGGACCTTAATCTGATCTTGTTGGTCCTTTTTTATCTTTTCAACTTTTCTTTCCTTACTAGTCTCCATATTAACTAGGCTTTTGATTTCAACATTAACATTGTCATCTTTGGGGACCTCAACACCAAGCCCTATAACAACCTTAATATGGGCTTCCTAGGACTCCTATTCAACCTCCTCTGACTTTTCACCATCCACTTTAGCTTCAAATTCCTCCTCTATGGCACTATTCTCTGCTTTCTCTAGAGTTTCTTCGATCTCAATATTATAGGTATCATTAGCATTTTTGTCCTAAGTTTCCTCTCTACTATCTTCCTTGTAGTTCATACTTTTTTAACCTTCAATCTCTTTGATCTCCTTTCACTAGAGCTAAACTCAATATAACAACCCTGACCCTTCATTTTCTTGTCTACTTTATCCTCGTCAAACTCTTTCGAGTCTTCTTTATCCACCTCAATAATTTCCCTGAGGATTTTACTTTTCTTAGGGGTTTCAACTAAGCTAGTTTTAGAGGATGTATTTTTTCATTTTATCAAGGTTTTCAATAGTAAGGATTGTTCTAAGGTTTTGTTTTTTCCCTTAAGTTTTTTGGGTTTTTCCTTTGCCTTGCTAGAATTACCAGGCTCGACAAGAGGGGCTTCTAAGTTAATTATCAACTCAACTTCTTCAATTACAACTAATTTTCTAGGGAGCTACAAAGAGCTCTCTTTATCAGTAAAGTACCTACCAAAACCAGATAATGGGAGAACACATGGTGGTAGAGAGAAAAATCAAACCCTGGTGTATAGGTGGATTTTTCCCATTTTTAATACTACTGATCAAGGAAGAGTATAGGATTAAAAATTGTCAAAATTTTCACCATCTCTTAACATATTAAGAAGTGGGAAGTGATAACCATGATAAGTAGTAAACCACCCTTCCAAGGTAAAGAAATGCATAACCCAAAGGAAAAAAATGGAAAAAGAGCAGGGGAGGGAAGTACGGTCATACCTATTTCCAAATTTAATCTTGATAGGCTGCTCCATGCCTTTGAAAAACTTATTTTTGAATTTAAAGTAGTCTCACTTCCCTTTCCTCTCAACCTTCTTCCCTTCACATTTCATGCCCATCACCTCAGCAATCAACTAAGGAGTCACAAAAAGCTAGACACTACCAATGGTGACCTCTCCTATATACCAGGAGTTAGAAAACTTAGCAGAAAGCATGGAATTAAGAACTTTCATAACGACAATATAATTGCTCATCCCTACTCAACACAAAGTAGTTCAATATTTGTCCATTTTACAACTCTTTGCAACTTCTTGGCTCAACCCACTTCAAAGGAACCCCTATCCTATAAGCCTTTTCAAAAGCTGGGGCTTCTTCAAAAAGAGCAAAGTTAAACCTAATAGTTTGTTGACTCACAATGTCTTTCTGCATTATAACTTTTGACCTCAAATCACCTAAGCCACCTAGATAGTGAAAGTTTATTATAGAAGAGAAAAGAAGAACAAAGTGAGAAGTGTTGGAAATAGTTTCTTCTTGATCGCTTATTAAAAGGATGGTACTTATCACACAATCTTTCACAGTTATCAAGAAAGCCTCAATTTTAAAACTGCCAACTTTCAAGCCCTTGAAATGACGTGAGTCATTATAATACATTATGGCACATTCCACATTCCATAAATAGGGGGTGTACTTTTGATGATTCACTAAGTTTTTTTTAGCTTTGGAAATGATAGCAATATAATGTATCATAATCTTAATCGTTATAACTTTATACCCAAAAAGTTTCATGATTAATATGGAAAAGGTGGCTTCGATAATTTTAGGAATGCAATCTTTATAAAGCTTAGTACTTGGAAAGTAATCTATCTCACCATGTTTCCCACTCGAAACTTTATAGGGATCTTTTATGAATTTTCACATTCTCATGATATTTAAAGACAAAATAAAGGCAACACACCTAACATTTACATCGTATGGGCCCTACAAAGAATTGCAAATGTGTTAGTAATAAGTTTGACAATAGAAAAATTAAGAGATTATAAAATTTGATAATTAATTTTTTTTTGTTTTGTTTATAAGAACTAACTATACTTCTAAATCAGTATATTATTATTATTATTATTATAGGATACATATGAGAATACCAACGGATTAAAAATAACATGAAATTAAAATTGAAATGTTTTAATTAAATATTTCCATTTAAAAATTCCCCATTTTAATTGATCTATTTGTTATAATCTTTGGCACTAGGACATAATTTCAAAAAAAATATTAATTATAGATTTTACACGTTGGGACTTTTTCATTGGCTTATAGATTAATTTGTAAGATTTGTTTTTTGTTATTTAGCTATATAATATATTGTTGAATTATGTTCTTTATTGGTATAATATAGTGTTGAATTAAGTTTTTTACTAGTGATGTCTAAACTCTTTCTATCTATATCTATCTATAGAGAGATATATAATATTATAGAAAATCATTCATATATTTCATCAACATTCATTAAATAATTTTAAAAATTAAAAATATAATACATTTGAAACAAGTATTGTTAAATATGATTTTTTATATTGAAAGTAAATATTTATAATGAATTATTAAAATCTCTATTATATAAAAGAAATATGAAGAAAACATTATAGTAACCTTCATAATTTAGTGACGTGATCATACATCAAACTTCACAAATTCAATATTGTGAACCTCAAGCACAAGGCTCCAAATTGCACCAATATTTCTTAAATACAATTTTAAGACTAATAATCATCAACATAGCTTTATGGTTTTAAATATAAAGAGAATAATATGTAGATAATTTCAAAAAAAATCAAAATATGATTTAAATTTATTATTATTTGTTAATAGTTTTAAATTATAAAATAAAAAGATTTTAGTTTTTTTTTAAGTATACACTCATTTTTTTATGTAATTTTATAATTAATAAAAATTTGATTAAATATGAAATTTGTATGTGTACCAAAAAATTATTATAAAGTTTTCTATTTGCTTTACTTTTAAAAATATTTTGGTAGAGTGAAATGTATACGTTTAATATTGAAGTCGGGTTTCTAGAAGTTAATAAAAGTGGATAAGATAGTATATTGGCTATAGCAAAAGTCACAAACTATATTTATTACAGTCAATGTAATAAGTCAAACTATATTTGTTGTAGTCTATATAATTTGTTAATTTCTAACAGAAAACAAAGAGAACTAAATAATCTACATATAAGCCTAGAATTAGAAAGATGAATTTTGTTTTTATTCATGGTATAAATTTGAATATGAAGATGTTGAAAATCAACTTCTTAGATTTGATATATAGTCCAAATGATATTTATTCACAAAAAATAAACTTTTCATATCCTCGCATCCTAATTTGTAATGTATGAAAATTGCAAAAAAAAAAAAAAAAAATCATAATTGCAAATGCAAACGATGGTTCTCACATCCTAATTTGTAAAGTATGAAAATTTATTAAAAAAAACATAATTACAAATGCAAACCCGGCTAGTTCTCACATCCTAATTTGTAGTATATGGATTTTTCAATTTTTTGAAAAATATAATTGCATATGCAAATGCTAGTTTTCAAAAAATAATTGATAAACTTTCGAAGTCTACCTTACGATATTAGAATTTTAGTTGATAGACTTTCCTTCTGGTTGTCTCTAGTTGGAATTTATTGGATGCTGGAAAGTTGTTATCAGTAAATGGTTTGTTATTAGAGTTTTTGTGTTTTGGATATTTTTAGTTGCAAGTAACGTACACCTCTAAAATCACTCATTTCTATCATCAAAGTGAGTTGGAAAGCAACATCAGTACTACGCACCAATTTCAATCAACTAAGTGCGTTCTCCACTCATCCACCCAGCCAGCACCTGGTTTCATATCACCATTAAAAACTTGTCCCCCATCGAAGTAGCAGAATTCTCTAAGGAAAAATATCATATCTTGCAATTGCTTCATTTCTACATAGTTGACAGGCAAGACTCCACCTCACCCAACATATATTCACATTCAATTGCATATACTATTCTTACGCTCCTATGCCAAATCTATCTGTAGTTGGTAGTTTGTGAGTTTTGCTATAAATCTGCTTGCGATCATCCACATGGATGATGCATCCTCCGGCTCTGGCATTGGATAAAAAGGCTATTTAGGCTATTACAGTATTTTGTTGATAATCCTCATAGTTTTATCCCCAGTTCTTTTGGTAATGTTCATCATATTTCTCAGTCAGAACTTTGCATCCCTTGAATGGGAGAGAGGGGAACATGTTCCGATTGTAGAGGAATTAAAAATACTTGGAGTGAGATTCAAGAAACTGAACGGTCACAGATGTACAATGCTCAAATTCACAATAAGTATACAAAATCAAATCTTCTCCTGTTATTTAATTTTTTGTGGTCACCAGTACCACTTACAAATTATGGGACTTTTGTGGTATGAAAATTGGAGGAAGGAGGGTGTATTCATACTTTATGACTTGTATATGTTTGTAAACAACTCTTTTCAGTAGATTGTGAGTTGTTTGGTAAAAGATAATCAAAAGTATTAATATTGGAAACAGAGATCTGATCAAGTATTTTAATGGGGGCTGCGACTCCATGGCTATTTTGTAGTATATCAGTTGGGAATAGCATGACGATGGCTATGTACTTATCTTCTATGTGGTATCCATGGCATGATATATCTGTATTAATTAAAAATCATATTCTTGCTTATGTTTTGCCACATATAACTTGTTGAAGTCCCCTGATTAAATTGTCTAGAATTGGAAGATCTTCCTTAGATGGGGAAGGGAGTTATCTGTAACAAATTGAGTATCTTTAAGTAGGCTAAGAAAGACCAAAATGTAAACTTCTGCAGATGTATTTTTATTGCTTGCTTAGTAACTATCTTAAAGAGTGCATTTTCCTTTTAGCCTAATATCTATGTTAAAGATTGCATATCGTATCTTGCTTCCTTTAAAAGCTTTGCCTTTGTTTTGGGAATTTCAATATCTTCCTTACATGTCTCAGAGATGACCAACAATTTTGCTACAGTATGGAAAGTATTGAATGTGTGAAAGGCGTTCAAAGATTACCATGTACTCCAACAGATAAACTTAGTTTCACGTCTTTTTCATAGATTCATAAGAATATATCTTAATTTTGTGTTAATATTTTAAAAAAGAGAGAGGGTATAATAGAGTTCAAAAGTCAAAACCTAAACTTTACCAACATACATTTAACTTTCTAATTGAACTATTATAGTCTTCATCTTTCTTTTATTTATTTTTAAATTTTAATAATTATATATAAAACATTTTAATTTGTTTCTAAAATAATATTTAAAAAATTTTGAATTGTTCAATCAAATTATCTTTAATAAAAAATATTTAAATAAATAATAATATAAATTGAATAAACTTAAACATATTTTTTTATTCTATGAATTTTCAAATATAAAGAATTCGCCTATATTCATTTTTTCTTAGATGCTACTAGTATGATACACTACCAAACCTTTTTCATTTTATGCTAGAATGATAATTTGTAGTATGTTGAGAACACATACATAGTTTAAATATTGCTAAGAATTACAATATTTTATTCACCATCAATATAAGTATGTATCATTGTTATGTGTCATTAAGAATATAATCATAAAGAAAAAATAATGAAGGTTAGAAAATTATATTATGATGAAATTTATATATTTATGTCACTTTTTAAAATTTTAAATTCATTTTGATGGAATGGATTAATTTAAGTTACATATCAATGATATGGGTGATCTTTTTGATGTAATGGCTTAGTAAAATTACTTATCAATCATTGACATATTTGTGATTTAATTTTGGTTCATTCTTTGATCTTTATCTAGTTCTTCCATATATATTCTCATATAGCTCACTTTTACACTATCATTACATATAAAATATTTTGATATATTCACAAATACAAGTAATTTATTGTGCCCATACTAGCATACATACCCATATCTCTAATATTTACCTCGAGATATGCAAGTTTTCACATCCCAAGATGTGTGAGTATGTTCCTAGAGGGCTTGGGATTTCCAAGAAAACTTAGACTTCTAAACTCAATTCCTAACTCTATGCCCTTTGCTTCTATTGGTGGAAGCCAACTTGATGTACATTTATATGACATGTTCCTAAATTTAATATATTTTAATACATCCATTTGCTCAATTAGTTATAATCGAACAACAAAAAGAAAGTAGAAATAAAAATATTTATAGAACACTTCAATTAATAGTTATAATATATTGCTTCGCATGTTGATCGCAATGATTAGCTTCAAGATTTGGTTGAAGATGACGAAGTTTCAAATAGAGAAATGAATATGCATGGTACCATACCAATGCATGAATGGGAATTTTCGTCCTAGATGAGTCTAGGTTTTAGTTTTAACCTAAATGAGCTTGACATGTTGGGAAAATGAGACTTTGATGATAATCATAAGTGGGAAGAGCATAATGTGCCTTCAGAGTTACATGACATTTCCATTCAATTCATACATAGAAACAATTTAGTTGGAACAACTCTTTACCCATCCACCTCCTCATCCACTCATAATTACACTTTATCACAAGAACAAGAAGTAACACTTTCTCTCATTAAAAACCACTCCATGACTAATTTCTCTATGCAACCTTTATACATGGTCATATAAGGAACTGCTGGAACTGGAAAATTGTACCTTATTAATTGCATACAAAATATGCTAAGTAAATCTAAGTCAGTGCAAATAAATCCACTCCTTGTTCTTACTCCAGTAGACATCGCAAAATTCAATATCCATGCTACTACCATACATGCAACCCTCAAAATTCTAATCACAAATATGAAACCTTTGTAGGGCCAAACACTCACAAAATTCCAAGAAGACATGAAAAATATACAATATATTTTAATAGATGAAATGAGTTTTATTGGTCTCAAACTACTACTAAAAATTGATCGTAGGCTATGTGAAGCTATACCCCAACAACCTTAGCTCCTTTTTAGTGGCATGTCTATGATTCTAATAGGAGAACTTGCCCAACTCCCACCTGTTACAAATAAACGTATTTATGCAATGCATACACATCAAAAAAAATATATAGCACAATTTTAATACAATAGTAACATTGCAAATGATATTTAGATAGGTGGGTAATGACCCAATTCAAATAAAATTATGTCAAGCATTTACTAACATCTGTACCATAGAGCCATTGCTACAAGATTGGGAGTTGTTAATGACTCATACGAATAAACACCTAACGCCAAATGAACACATTTTTTTTGATCAAGCAACACATTTGTATGCTCCAAATGAACAAGCCTCGCTCCACAACTAAAAAAGGTTGCAACAACTAAATGTACCTATTGCACTTTTTCATGTGCTAAATACACAATGTAGGATAATGGACTCAACAAAGGATGAATAACTTCCTAATGAGTTATTAATATGTAAGCTTCAACGAATCATGCTTACATCTAACCTCTGGATTAAAGCTGGTCTTGTTAATGGATCTCTTGGTGAGATCAGAGATATTATGTATCAAATAGGCTCTAAACCTCCCTTGTTACCTTTGTATGTTATAGTGGAATTCAAAAGCTACACTGGACCATCTTGGGATCCATTGAACCCAAAAAAATTCCAATACAACCCATAACATGAGGAAATCGTACACAAACACCACTAACTACAGTTTGGGCTATCACTATATACACAAATCACAAGGGTTGACCCTAGATAGATCCACAATTGATATAGCTAGAACTAAAGGAAAAAAAGGTACTTAAGTCCATCCCCTCTAATGATAGTTATTACTATTTAATAGAAAAATTCTATGAAGTCATAAATACCATCTAACTCACAAAATCAAATAATCTACAATTAAAATGTTCTGACTTTCAAGTGTGCAATATCAAGATATTAAACTTGATCATGTTGAAGTAATTGAAAATGCAAACAAAATAATCTAAAATTTAAGCATTTTAAGTTTGAAAGGATAAAATGAAGAGATTAAGCTCGATCATGTTGAAGTAATTAGAGAAGCACCCTAAATTGTTAAGAGTAATAACTCTTAATCTATGATATTTCATAATTAAATATTGTTAGAAGATGATTTAGCATGAAGTCATCCAATTCTCCCACATATTCCATTCCTAAAATATATGAACAACAAAAAGAATTAGAATTAACAAATTAAATACATAGTATTTAATTTATTCACACAAGTTTTGATCATTTTTGTTGATTTGTGGAGATGCAAAATTAATACATTAACTATCGTTCATCCTTTTTAATATTTGCAACTCTAATTCTCACGAAGTAGCTTCAAATAATAACTATAGTATATATAGAACTAATTTCTTTGTCTTTCCATGTATTTCTATGTCATGATTCGCTTAAGATATCACATACACAACACAATATTACAATACTTTTTTTTTCCGCTTTAAAAATTATTATTGTTCATACAATGTGACTTTCATATACTTTCTTATATTATATAAATATTTAGTTATGCTTAGGAATCTATAATCTATCGGAGTATCCCATAAATCTTCTTTTAGGGCATGTGCTAGCAATAATAAATGTCCCTTTACCTTGGGTTGGGTGTTGAGATTGGAATGAACGAGAGAATTTATTTGTCATTTTCCTTTAATGCTGTAACGTCTTTTGTACATTTCTCTACAGAAGGATAAGAACAAAACAACAAAACAACAAAAAGAAGCCTGCTCTCGCTTCGAAAGGCCCACGAATATTTCTCCCTCAACATTTTAAGCTGTTGTTCTATAAAAGTAGCTCGGCGTAAATGGCAACACGCGGACCAGGAAATAATGATGGAGAACAATGATGTCATCAGCTACTTGCGGAGCACTGATCAAATCGTCATTGAAGTGGCTGATCATGAACAACAAGAAAGGAATTATCTTCAACAGTCGCAGCAGGTTGTGTGTCTGTATTCTCAGATTCTCTTGTTGGAGGGGCTCATCTCAGAGCACGCACAAATCATGTATAAGCTGTTGAATTATTATGTGGGTATTCACGGAACAATCATCGCTGCCATATTTTCAGTGCAAACAGTAAACACGAAAATGAATTGCGCAACATGGTGGGATTTGCTGTTACTTGCTGCTATTGCTTCGCTTGGATTGATTTCTGCAATTGCCGTCAACACGTTCTATCAGTACACTGCATTGCTTAACAGACAACGCGTTGCCAAACAATTTAATGTGTTACTTGACAGACATCTAGAGTGTATTGAAGTTGTCATGGTCAGGAGAGGCACTCCTGGGCTTTCCTTCATTATACGCAATATGAGTAGGGAAGTAAATATGAGAGAGATGTCAGTAAGGTTGTGGTCCATTCGGAAGGTTGGGTTTCTCATCATTTTAGCCGTCTTTTCCCTCCTTGTTTGTGCTTCTTGCAAACGTCTTATTTGTTAAAGGTCATCCCATTTCATTCGTTTCCTTTGACCTTTTCTTGTTTCTTCGGAGGTTTGTTTATTTGACCATTATTTTGATTAAATTGTTGTGTTGTTCTCAAGATTTAAATTCTATAAAAATGTTATTATTGAGTGTTCATGTTGGAAATGATGTCTTATATTTCAGACTTCTAATTAGAAACCTGGAATATTTTAAATCTATATTTGTTAAGTCTAATTAGAAATGGTCAAATTCTTTATAGATTTCTGTATAGGCTTGCAAGAATTGGAAGTAGGCTTGGAATTTGACGGTCATCCCTAGCTGTCATATGATTTTTTTTTATGATGGTTCAGTCAGTTTATTGCCTTTCCTTTTATGTTTTAAAAACTAGCACTTGTACCAGAAAGAGGTGCAAGGGGTACACCGATAGGTTTTATTAGAAAAGAAAAAATTAAGAGATGTAAAATTAATGGAAAGATTTCAAATTGATAACATATAATCAAATTTTTATATAGAATAGTGGCATATACACATCACTAATCTTTTTAGAGGTTCAAACATTGTACAACATCCCAATTCAAGAGTTGATTTGAATAGTACATTTTTTGAAAAAATTTTGAACTATAAATACATTTAAATGAAACATTTGTAATATCATGCAATTAGTCATGTGAGGGTTTTTTTCTTTCCAAATTCATTGAATATAATTGCATAATTCCTTAGCTGTAGCCACTCCATCTTGTGCAGACTCTTTGGCTTCACACTTTTCCCCATCAATTACTAACTTAATAAGAATTATGTGAACCTCAATCAATTCCATTTTCATCTTGTATCTGACATAATCTTGTATAAAATAGTTTAGGATTAGAGATACCATGTGGCATGAAGATTTGTTGATTCATAAAAATGCCAGAACATTTGTACATGCTCATTGAAACAATGTGCATGATGCAAAGCCACTTTTCATAATTCATGTTGACAAAAGACGTCATGGATATTTCATTTGTTTCATTAGTCCTTCTTTCTACATACTTTATTTATATATTTTTCTACCTTTTTCTTTTTCCCTAATGGAATTGGGATGTTGGAAATGATCTTGGTGTGCAACAAGTGTGTAAAAAATGGGTGAAAAGTCAATAAAGCAAAAATGGTCTTTTTCATATGCATTTATGTAGTGAAGGAGGATGAGGTTAATCGATAGTTCATTGAGAAAAGGTTTTTTTTTTGTTAGAAAATGTTCTAATGGACAAGTGATAGCTTCAAAGGAAATATGCATCAATTTTCATGAATGTTTGAAATAAAACCTTTGAATTGTCACCAACATGCTTGTTTTATGTCTACAATGGAGAAAGGGATAAATAAGGAGAGAAGGGGTAGAGAAGAGTGGGGGTGGGTGAGGGGAGGGTGTGGGGCAAGGTCCATTAGAGGGAGTGAGAAAGAAAGAGAGAAGAGGAGACATGCCTAGAGATAAAGAAGAGAGGAAGGTAAAAGTAGATGGGAAGATAGTAGGAGATTGATAAAGAAGAAGAGATAAAGAGACATTAAAAATTAAATATATATAAAAATGTAAAAAGTAATTTTTATATTTATGAATGAAAAATATATATATTTATATCAAACATTATAATAATAACAAATGTAAGCAATGTAAAGATAATCTAATGTCAATATGTACATCCTAGATAGAGTAGAGTGCATGTCTTCCATGTTTTGTTAACACAGCTAAGGAAAATGTGTTTCACCACACAAATACATATAGTTGACCCACTTTATAATTAGCACTGGTGCATTTTAATTATATAAAAAAATTGGACCTTCTAAATAATATTATATTAACATTTTTATATTTAAAATACTATATTCAAAATAAATCTAGTGATGAAAATTAATTATTATTACATAAAGTAAATGTAATTAAAATGGTAACATTCAAAAAATACATTTGAGAGTTTCAGGCGATAGTTTCCTACTTAATTTTTTACACAATTTTATTCAAAAAGATATTCATTAGCTATTATAGACTGTGTAGAACTTAAAAACCCAAACACTGAAATTTCTCAGCATCCAAATAGGTATATCATTTGGCAAACTAGCAGTGACATTTTTGATGAGATGGATAGTCTTGTCAAGGACCATCCTCATTTAGTATTGACTGCGTGAGTAACTAAACTTCTTGATAGAATTTAGAATTATGTACATTATGCAATTAGAGCTTCTGATTATAGTATGATTTTGTTTTGAAGCCATTACAATGGTTGATTTAGAGAAAATTTGTAGAAAATGATGATAAATGGGGAGCTCTAAGATGGTTCATTAGCTTTGCCAGCACCTGATGTCTTGGAATTAAAGTAATGATAGAGACAAAATGGGAAATATGATCTAAATATTAAATAAAGAGAAATAGATAACAAATGGTGCAGAGGCAGAGTACCTAATAAGAAGGATGAGGTCAATTGAGAAATCATGTGGACATTCAAGAACATTGCATGCACTACATGATTGGTTCTGTATCTAAGGATGGACTTCAACTATAGATCCCTTATATCTATATTTGTTAAAAAAACATGATGAAATAATGAAAAATAAATGTCTTCTTTCCAATAAGAAATCACAAATACCTTAATGTCAATCATCTAGTCAAGTGACCAAGAACATGCAAGATAAAAATTTACAGCACATACTAAATAGTAAATACCCACAAACATTATGGTAGAATGATTCATTCTATAAAATATCTTTTATCTTATAAACATCAAAATTCTTCTACTCCATTCTATTTTTTTATACTATACACTTTGTTAATCTACAGGCTATCTTTATTCTTATAAACATTCAACTTCTTCAACTCCATACTTTTCCCTTCTATCCCTCAAATAACATAAACTTGTTTTTGAACCATTACCTTCCCTTAATCACCATAGAACATATAAGTTTCAAGGGTGCATTACAAATTAATGTACTAATCAAAACAAAAAAGAGTAGAAACATACCCACCAATATCATCAACATTACAAGCAATAAATAGGGCATCCTAAATTGTCCTCAACATATAGATTTTCTACAAATCCCTACTTAGCAGCGCGAAGAAGAGAGCACTGAGAAGAGTCATAAAAAAAGTCAATAATAAAAATCATAAGTTCTCTCAAATCACATCCTGAATATGGTTTATGCCTTATATAATTCATAGGAGGATCATAATTACAGGTCATGAACACATCCCCATGGCTAGATATAATTCTAGCACACCCAACAATTCTTGTTTTCCTCCACATAATCTGAATATAATGCTTGCATTGTTGATACTCATTACAAGAATTCCTCTGATAATTGTAAAACTTGTAGTCTCCAATCCATGTAGAAACAACATCCTTAGGCTACCAAGCTTTACCACTTCCCCAAAAGAGATTTTCACCATTTGAAACATCCCTAGTCTGCGATCCTATTTCATTATCGCTTTGAGGTAAACATTGGGTTTTTTCATAGCAATGTTGCAATAGAGAAAATGCATCCAATACCATCATCTATTGAATGCTCTGTTTTAACCAGTCACACATTCAATCTATCAAGTTGTAGGAGTACTTGTAAACACATCGTTCCAATTTCCCACACCTAACTTCGTAGGGTTTCCTTCGCATCCCACTTGTAGTTTCTCCACCATCATCCTCTAGTTTTCTTTTCTAGAGAGGATGAGCTACTAGTACCACTAGTTTCATTAATACCATTGTCGGTGTCACTTGAAGTAGTTTTCAGGTTTCATGACAGGTTATTAGCTTCACTGCTTTATTTGAGGGTATAAGACAAATTCTGGCAAATTTTGGCTTGTGTGAGACAAATTTTTGTTGGACTGAACTCCAATGGGAAAGCCTATTAGCTAAGAATATTAGTTTTCATTTTTCACTAATTTATGAATAATTTATTAATGCTTTTAATTTGAAATATTGTATCAATATTATATAAGTAATAATTAGTAACATTTTCACAAAAAGAGAGAGATGTTTCTAAATACATATGTTTAATAAAATTCTAAAAAATAATTATGGACTTTGTAATATATTTAATATCAAGAAAGTTTCTAAGTATGTATACTTCATACTAATAATTTAAATTGCTAAAACAAGTATATATTATGTATGATTTTGTTTCTAAGTTTATAGATGCACACTAATATTTTAAATTACTAAAACAAGTTTATATGAGTTAAAAATGTTACATAACTATAATAAATCTTGATCGTAAGTGTAATATTTATGGTTATAAAAATTTAACTTGTCACTCCATATGGTCCAAGAAATTTTATGCTGTCATACATGGCTTAAAACTAGAAAAACGGCCAATGCGACCATCAAATTCTAGGCCTAATTGGAACCATATTTACTGAACAAAATTCCCAACTGCAATCATTACATGAATTTAAAAGAAAAAATTGTATTTTAAAATGGCCACATACATGTAGCTATCAATTTTCTCTAAAGGGAAGCCCTAGAAAAATGTTGGCTAAAGCTTTCAATGGCCAGCTTCATAAGGGTCTGCTTCAGGGTTTCATATCTAATGTGGATCTAAATATTCACCATGTTCCTTCTTACAATCAAGCTCTTTTGGAACATTTTTTTCGCAATTGTAATCACAGATAAAGTGGTAGGAAAAATAGCCTTAGGAAAAGGCTGTAAAGAATTTCCAATATTATTCCAAAGCTTAGGAAATAATAATATATTTTTAAAAAATTGTATTATATATATATGAATACTCAAAAGTAAATTCATGAACAATTTAAGAAAAACAATGATGGGAGGTTTTTTTTCAATTATATTAAATGTTAAAATATAATTGAATATAGTGAACCTAATAAAATTAGATTATAATTATGATTAATCATTATGACATTGTTTTCTTTTGTTATATATATATATATATTGATCATACATAAAAAATTGTTCTTTTGCTCACCTGCCCTCTATCATCTACTCTTTCACATAGCCAATATCATTACCAATTGTACATTATCACGCAATCTTTGGTTGTCATTTTCTCTTTAAAAAAATAGTAAATATGAGGGAAAGACAATGAGTTATGTTTTTCTATGTTAGTTTGAGATTGATATTAGTCTTAGTATAGTGATGTAGGTACATGTCCTAACTATAATCTAAATGACTATATAGACACCATAAGTAAAAAGATTAAAAAATTATATTTAATAATTGAATAAAAATCAAGATATAACTACATGTTGACTTTTCTTTTAATTTAATTATTCAATGTGAAGGATTTGTTTTATCTGAGGCATTTTTGAGACAATCTATTGATAATCTTAAATCTTGATTCATTCAAATTTTTCTTATACAATTCAACTCTTCTTCCAATACTACCCTGACCTAATTGTGAGATTTCATATGTTGTGTTCTCTAAATATACCCTTGAAAGTAAATTGTAGCCATTATTGCAATTTGGAAGAACCCCTTTTCTATAAAGGAATCCTATATAGCTTGAAGACTTAAATCTTTAATATAAAATTTCCATTCTTTTGAGTTAGAAATGAAGTTTACATGATAAAGTAATAATTCCATAATATTTTTAAGATTGATCAAGATGACTCCTCTACATTGAAACACAAAAATTCACATGTGATTATTGTATAAGCAAAATAACAATAATCATTAAAACATTAGCATTGCCCTTTTTCATTTAAGTGGGGTCCAAGTACAACTAAGGATGAATATTGACTTATTCATTCCAAACAAATACAAGAGGAGAATTTTCCTTTAATGTATAAATTTCACATTTTCTATTCACATCCAATCATTATTTTTTGAAGGAATAACTAACTCTTTTTCTATTATTGTTATATAAGACCAAGTACACCAAGAACTTTTTAAGTCTACCCTACTACTTCATATCAATTAAGCACTATCAAAATGGTCCTATGGATAAAGTCTGTTTACGTTAACCACTAGTTCAAAGTGAACTTGCACATGGCCACTATGTTTTGGCCTCGATCTTGGATGCAAGGAAAACTTTTGATATTCAGAAGTCTTTTGGGATAATTGAATGATGTTATAGAAAAAAGTGATAAAAATTTGGGTATTCCACTCCCCAAAGACTTTTATATGGTTTGGAGGTGCAGTCAAGATGTTGTTACGTATATTATTATACATTGTGGAGATTTTTCTATCATACCATAAAGAAGGAAAATGGTGAGTTAGAGTGTTTCCTTTTTGAATTTGATGTTGGAGCTAAAAGAACAGGAGTGAGGTAGGTAATTGTAGAAATATATATAGGCTAGAGGTCTTATAGGTTATGATATCTAGATGGATCATAGCTAGAAAAAAAAAACCTGTAGATGCATAAAAAACTGAAAAAAAGAATGAGATGAAAGAAGAAAATCTCATTAATTACAAATAACTAGAATTACAATATATAGACTTTCTCAAAACAGAAAGTGGAGGAAAAAAAAAGAATAAAACTGAAAAGAAATAGAGATATTCCTTAGCTTAAAAACTAAGAAAATGCAACTTTATCCACAAATCAAGGATAAAATAAGTTGCAAAAAAAACTATACTTGAAAGTAAGTATACAAAAAGAAATCTTGTTAATTTTAGTGCACTAACATGTTTGAGTAATTGAAAACCCACATTGGTTGTAGGCAAGGCTTTGAATTCAATCCTCGACTAATCTTCAATAAATGCCAAATAGAAATCATATTATTTATGTTTCATTGTAGGGGTAGGAGGCTGATGATTTTTTTCATAACAATGCTCCATTTTGTGTCTAGAGCTTGGATAATAGCCACAAGGATTATTGGGTAGATGTTTTATGTTCTCAATTATCTTCAAAGTTACTATTAAGGGTTTGAAGGGATGAAAATATGCCCCTTCTTCATGGAAGTGTTTCAATAATAGTAATATATTAGGTTTGAAGGGATGAAAACATTTCCCTTCTTCATAGCATTTTTTTAATAGCATTAATATATTGGTGATTATAGTAGTGGTAGTTAGGAATTAAATATGTTGACAAGTGTTAATGCTTAGCATCAACAGAAGTAATGATGATATAAACATTCTGTTTATTAAAGACATATTAAGATCTGTAGTAGGTTCTTCCAATAATATTTGCTAATGTTAATTACACACACACACACACACACACACACACACACACACACACACACACACACACACACACACACACACACACACACACACACATGTTTGTCTTAATATTTATTATTGGTAGGATTACCTTTAGATTATTGGTAGATGTCTTTGTATGTTTTGATTAATTTCCATCGGGTTTCATATAGTCTAAACTAACTATTAGTTAGTTATGCCTCCATAGAGGCATGACTCTACATGGTCAAAAGCCTCGTAGAGTCATGACTCTATGGGGCATACCCTTTGCATATTTATATAAGTCAAACATAGTTTGATGGGAATGTCATCTATTTACGGCATGATAGACCCATCAATCTCCATATTAAACATTGCAAAATACTTTCCAAAATTCTTTCTCTATGATCTAATTTTTAGGACCTTTATTATATTTAGTCTACTATCTATATTATAAGCAATATACAGAGAAAGAGATTCTGCATCTAAGAAATTCAAAGATCACCATTATTTGAAAAAAAAATCTAGACTACTATTATACAAGTAAGAGTATCTATTGTTCCCATTTTATTGTAATAGTTTTATCTATCAGAGATCACTAAAACTAACATGGTATCAAAGCCTTTCTGATAAGAAAAGCTATTAATCAGAATTAAAATCTAAAGTCTCAAATTTTCTAAAGCTAAATTATATATTTAAAATCATAATGGTGAATCATGTGAGACTAGAATATAGGCTTGAGGGTGCATCTAATTTTTCATCATGGAAATTTAGAGTCTTGATAATATTAAGGGAAATGGAATTCAAGGAATATATTGAAACAAACATATACATGCTTGAAAATGAACCA
Source organism: Cupressus sempervirens (assembly GCA_028749045.1). Classification (NCBI taxonomy): domain Eukaryota; kingdom Viridiplantae; phylum Streptophyta; class Pinopsida; order Cupressales; family Cupressaceae; genus Cupressus; species Cupressus sempervirens. Next base: position 352,100,050 of record CM053785.1, read on the forward strand.
AAGAAAGTAACATGGAAAAGAAATAATAATAAAGCAATGAAAATTATAATAGATTATTTAAAAGGTCATATTCTTCCATCCATTTCTGATCTCAAGACTACATTTGAGATGTTCTCCACTATAAGAGATATATTTTAAATGAATAATTAAAAGATCAACTTGCAACAATGGAAAATCAAGTTGATGATAAAGAACTTAGCATGATAGCACTAAGAGGTCTTCCTCTATCATGGGAAACATTTATTCAAAGTTTAAGATCTTGACCCGAACTCCCTAAATTTAATTTATTAAAGAATGAATGCACACAAGAAGAATCAAGATTAGTCTCAAGAGGACTAAGTACAAATCAAGAGGGAGAAATTCAAGCACTCCATGTAAATTTAAACAAGAAAAGAAAATTCAAACATAACATAAGGGAATCTAACAAATCTTATAAGCAACATGATTGGTCCAAAGATGTTTCAAATGTGATAAAATTGGTCACTCCCATGACTTCTGCCCTAAAAAGAAGAGAATTCAAGAAGCCTTAGAAAAAATAAAAAGAGAGGCAGTAGAGGAAGAAGAAAGAGAAAACTATATTTTTTCTTAGCCCTTTCAAGTGAATTAATCTCAAACCACAACACTTGGATCATAGATAGTGGTTCATCTCGAGACATCACCAATTTTAAAGACAAATTTGAAACTTTCTCTGAACAATCCTCATAAGAAGTTACCATTGGAGATAACTCTACTCTTCCTATCAAAGGCATTGGTTCTTGTTCAATTTATCTAAATTCAAGAATTACTCTACAACTCAAAAATGTTTTACATGTACCAGTAATAAAAAGAAACCTAGTCTCTATTTATGGTCTTGCTGATCAAGGATTCAAAATCACTTTCAAAGAGGAAAAAGTTCTATCTTTGCCAAAGAACTCTAATATTAAGAAAGCCATTCCCATTGAATTTAGAGATGAAAGTCTATATAAACTTTGTAATAATCAAAACCTTTCTCTTAGTCATGAAACTTCAAATTGCACCAAAATTTGGCATAGAAGGCTAGATCACCTTCGCTATCATGCATTATCATCTATAGAAAAAATTGTAAAAGGTTTACCTAGTCTCAAAACTGATCACTTAAGTATTTGCAAAGGATGTGCTTTAGGCAAAAATACTAAGGAATCATTTTCTAAAAGTGTTCACAAATCAAAATCCATTCTTGAACTGATCCACACTGATATTTGTGGTCCTATGTTTGTACCTTCTCTTAATGGGTGCTTCTTTTATGTAATTTTTATTGATGATTACTCTAGAAGGACTTGGATTTGCTTTCTGAAATAGAAAGAATCAGATGAAGTTTTATCAAAATTTAAAGAGTTCACAGCCCAAGTTGAAAAATCAGTCAAGATAGAAAATAAAAATTCTAAGGTCAGACAATGGAGGTGAATGCATCTCTGATATTTTAAAGAATTTTTGCATTGCTGTTGGGACTAAGAGGGAGTTTTCTATACCATATAATCCTCAACAGAATGGAGTTGGTGAATGTAAAAATAGATCAATTGTTGAATCAGCTAGAGCAATGATGCACAATCAAAACCTTCATACTTCCTTCTAGGCCGAAGCATCTAATAGTGCAGTCTACATTCAAAATAGATGTCCACACTTAGTATTAGATAGCACAACTCTAGATGAAGTATATATGGGCATTAAGCCTAATCTAAGTCATCTAAGAATATTTGAATTTCTTATTTATATCCACATTCTTAAAGAAAAAAGAAAAAAACTATAACCATCTGAAAAGAAGGGGATACTTATTGGATATAGTGAAACAACAAAAGGATACAAGGTCTTCATTCTAGGTCAAAGAACAATTAAGATTAGCAGAGGTGTAAAATTTGAAGAAGATATTGCCTTTAATATTTCTAGAAATAGTGATGAATCAATTATTGAATTTATTCCTAAAGTAGATGAAAATCACCAAGAAAAGAGTGAGAGGGAGAATGATATTGAACCATCTGCTTCCACTATGTCTAATCATGAAGATTCTACAAATGTCAACAATAAAAAGAGGCCACTTTGGGCTAGGAAAATGATAGAAGAAAATTAAGTTGAACCTAATGAAGTGATTCAAGAAAGAAAAAGAATGAGAAATCAATCATGTTATGTCGCATTATTAATTGAACTTCTAAAAATTGAACCTTCTAATGTTAAAGAAGCACTTTCAAATCACTCTTGGAAAGAAGCAATGATAGAAGAATATAACTCTTTACTAAAAAATGATGTTTGAGATGTTGTACCAAGACCTAAAAATAAATTAGTTGTTTCTTCAAAATGGTTGTTTAAAATTAAGCATGCATCTGATGGTAACATTGAAAAGTACAAAGCTAGGTTTCTAGCATGGGATTTCTCATAGAAAGAAGGCATTGATTATGAAGAAACATTTGCACCAGTCGCTAGATACACTTCAATTAGAACCATCTTGGCTATTGCAGCATCCAAGGGATGGTAGGTTCATCAAATGAATGTCAAAACAACATTCCTAAATGAAAAAATTGAAGAAGAAGTTTATATTGAGCAACTAGAAGAATTCAACACTCATGATAGAAAAACTCACATTTGTAAATTAACGAAATCTCTTTATGGTCTTAAACAAGCTCCTAGAGTATGGTACAAAAAGATAGACAACTATCTAATGAAGTTAGGATATTCTAAAAATGAAGCTAATCCTAACTTATACTTCAAAATAAATGGTGATGATATGATTATTCTTGTGTTATATGCTGATGATTTTTTAATAATAGGTGAAGAACATCTCATAAAGAAATGCAAACAAGAACTCACAACAGAGTTTGAAATGAAATATTTAGGTCTACTTCACTACTTTCTTGGATTAGTAGTTTGGCAACAGGATAACTACTTTCTTCTGAATCAAGGAAAATACATAGTTGACATTTTAACAAAATTTGGAATAATGGAATATAAACTAGCTACTACTCCTATGGAAGTAAATCTACACAAGTTGAAGGATTATATGATCAAATCAGAATGTACAGATTCTACTTACTACAGGTAGATTATTGGATCCTTAGTGTATTTGGTGAATACTCATCGTAGCATATGTTATGCTACTAACACCTTGAGCTAGTTTATGTGTGCACCAAAGAAGATACATTTACATGCAGGTAAATACATTTTAAGATATCTAAAGGGTGCTATTGGTATGGGAATCAAATATGATAAAGTCAACATTGAACTTCATGGATATTCTGATTTCGATTAGGCTGACATTCCTACTTAACGTAAGAGTACTTTTGGATATTGCTTCAGTCTAGGATATGGTATGGTTTCTTTGTTCAACAGAAAAAAAGTTTAGTTGCATTAAGCTCCACTAAAGCAAAATACATTGCATCTTCCTTGGGTGCTAGAGAAGCGATATGGCTATGGAAGTTGTTAGTATATTTTTTCAAAAGACCTTTGAAGCCCACTGTGATTCATTGTGATAATCAAAGTTGCATCAAGCTTTCAACCAATCCGGTTTTCCACAATTACTCCAAACATATTGAAATTTCTTACCACTACATTTGAGATATGGTTAATTGAGGAATCATTCAACTGGAGTACATCAATACTAATAAGCAAACAGCTGACATCTTTACTAAGCCTCTTGCTAAAGTGAAGTTGAAATACTTTAGAGAAAAACTTAGTATGATTAATTTTTAATATTGAATATTGAATTTAAATTTTCAATTCATGTGAGTTTATGCTTTCCCATTGTTGTTTAGTCACATCAGATATGTAATGAAAGGTGATGATCTTTCATCGATATATCTATTTAGAAGGTAATTGTTTGTAAGGTGATGATCTTACAAATGATAGGCCTGTTATCATCGACATCTCTAGATATTGCTTCAGACAATTAGAGATCATAGGTAATGAACCCATTATATTACCATGGACATATCTAGATATTGTTTCATACAATTAGAGATCATGGGTAACGAATTTATTATGTTATCATGGACATCTCTAGATATTTCTTTAGGCAATTAGAGATCATAGATAACATATTCATTACTCTAGATATTTTTTCAGACAATACAGATCATAATATATGTTATGATAGTGTTCATAACTTAGTGATTTAAAATTATGACTAGTCATTGTTTTAGAGTGTTAAGATTAGATAATGAGTTTAGATATTCTATTATGAAATCTAAAGGTGTATTACTTCTCCCTTGCTAAGAGGGAGTGTTAATATCTAGCATCAGTAGAAGTAATGATGTTTTAAACATTCTATTTATTCAAGACATATTCAGATCTGTAATGGGTTCTTCCAATAATATTTACTGATGTTAAATACATACATACATACATATATATGATTAAATGTTTGTCTTAATATATATTATTGGTAGGATTACCTTCAGATTATTGGTGGATGTCTTTATATGTTTGGATTGATTGCCATCAGGTGTCATATAGTCTAAACTAACTATTAGTTAGGTATGCCTCCATAGAGGCGTGACTCTATGGGGCATACTCTTTGCATATCTATATAAGTCAAGTATAGATCGATGGGAATGTCATCTATCTATGATATCATAGACCCAACAATCTGCATATTAAACATTACAAAATACTTTCTAGAATTATTTCTTTACAATCTAATTTGTAGGACCTTTATTATATTCAGTCTATTGTCTATATTATCAGCAATATATAGGGAAGGAGATTATGCATTTAAGCAATTCGAAGATCACCATTATTTGAAGAACAAATTTGGACTACTGTTATACAAGTAAGAGTATCTATTGTTCCCATATTTATTGTAATAGTTTTATCTATCAGAGATCACTAAAACTAACATAAGAGTAGTGTTCTATTTGGAGATTTTTAGAATCAGTATTCTTCATGATATGCAAAAACTATTCATATTTAATAGAAAATATATGTGCAACCCCTCTAACTATCTTTAACCTATAAAATATATATATGTAGTTGCTTAAGATTTATATCATATATACAAGCTTCTTGCCTCATTATTAATGTAAAAGCTAATAACAAATTTCATATAAGTAGGTTAACAAAATATTATACAATGCATAGAGATTTGTCTTCATGGTTAAAGTATCATTAGAAGTGTACATGGTAAAAGAACACATATTCATGAAACTTTAATGTAGAAAGAAAATGGACTAATGACAAACTATACTAGACCCAAGACATCATTAGCAGCAAGTGATCTCTACAAACATCTCATGTCTCCCTAACTACAACCGCTAAAATAGCTCTTAGACTAGCCTTTTAGTGATAGTTATAGAATGGGATATTGCTAAAAATGTAAATCTATGATGAAAAATGCAAGATCTGTGACCATAATGCGGACTATATGTGAAATGCAACTCCTAGAAATGCTCTTGAAAGGAACTAAATGTGCAATAAATGAAGCTAAATGATACAAAATTATACAAAATGACATAAAATGATGCTAACAATGCTATGAAATCACTATAATGAAGATGCTAAAACAATGAGTCTAAATATGCATATAGTGTAGCCGAATAAAAACTTGGGTCCCTTGTCTCTTAGATTTCCTCCCTATTTATAAGATTTTGGAAGGGGTTGGGGTAAGAACCAGGATTTTCAATTTTGATTGAGGATGAAAGTGAAACTCAAAATATCTCATAAGAGGCCACAAGGAAGAGTCCAACAGACTTGGTTTTGAGGATAATATGGGGATTTTTAAAATTCTTTTAAATGGTAAAAGGGAGATTTTCATTTTGTGGGGATAAAGTGATTTTATTGATTTACTAAATGATTTACTTTCAACATTTTGTCTTTTTCTTCATCCCTTTTTGCATTTTATTTTATGAATTTGAATTGTTTTCTTCCTCTTTTAAAGTTGATTTAGGTCTTGTCAATTTAAAAGGTGATTAATGACCTGATGCAATTTTTGATTTAAAAGTTTGTTGTGTTTCTTCTAATTTTCTCTTTAATTTGGTCCTGATTGATCAAGATTGCATGATTTAAACCTTTTCCAAATTTTGGGTGTCTACAAATGCCCCTCTTTGAGCTAATATGCGAAGCAGATTAGTTTAAAGACTATCTTGATTTTTTGATTTTAGGTCAAATTCTAATGACTGGATGCCTATTCGATGATATTTTGTCATTTTGTCATTGTCGTGGTCTCTATCTATTGATGGCTCAATGTTTGAATGTTGATGATTTGATGTTTGATCATTGATGACATTTTGATTGTCGTTGATTTGATGGTTGGATTGCAATGTTGATTCAATGATTTGATTGCAATGGTTTTGTTTGGATACCTTGGTTTTGATGTTTGCAAATTTTTGGCTAGGGTAGATTGTTTTGATGTTTCAAAAAATTTGAATGCCCCAGCTTGGATGTCCTGATTTTATACACTGCCCCCTCGAAAATAAAATTGGACAAAAGTAAGAAAATGCGAAAGTGGAGGATGTTCCAATTTTATTTCTGACATGGTGGGAGATGGGCGAGAAGGTTTGATACAATACCCAAGTCAGCTTTGTTGATCAAAAAGTTGTCAAGAGGAGCTAAATAATTGGAAAAGTTGGTATAAATGCCACTTTGGGGGGTTAAATAGGTCAAAAAGACCTTTTACTCTTGTCAATTTCACTTTTGGCTTTTTCATTTGGTAATTTGGAGCTCTAATCCAGTGAAGATGGCGGTGTCATTATGCGAGCATAGATTTGAGAGGGGCTGTCAGTATGAGCATCCAACGGACTATGGTGCTCCAGTATGTTGTAATTGTGCCATTTTGTACACGGTCAACATAAATAAATTGATCCTTTAGATATGTCATAATCAAGCTTTTATACTATATGATCCTTTAGATAAATAAATTGAGTGCTTACTAATAGTTGAAATAAAGATGTTCAATAGAATTGTCACTCCTAGCAGAGGCTAAGTATTTTCCTATTATAAGCCATTACAACTAGGCTAGCACTATTGTTTGTATAGCATTGGTCCTTTGTCTTAAATTGTAATTATTACTAACTAGCGATCACACCCTAAGGTCCAATGGGTATGCAAAAGTGTACCTGAATGTTCTAAACTATTGATGGTTATTACAATATAGGGGGGATTGATGTTGAATAATTAAGTTATTTCAAGTAAAAGCATTACTACAGTTGAGGAGGATCTAGTAAGTATATGGGAATGCCTAGAAGATGAAATAGGACAAGATTGAATTGAAGTGAACTCATGGGCCTTTTTCAAGTAGATAGAGTATATTAATGTATATATACATATGTGACTGAATTTCTTTAAATTTGAACCGCCCAAAAACATACACAATTTTACGAAATTGTAGCACATTGAGAAAATGCAACTAGATACAAGTGACATGTATGCCACCAAGCAACCATTATAATTTTTATGATTTTCTATATTAATGATGATTACATCATTAGAGGTAGAATCATTAGAAGATTAATTTAAGGAGTAGAGTTTCATATTTTTTAAGAATGAAACAACAGGTCAATGCGAGAAGAGCATAATGACTATCAAGAAGCTTTTTGCAAATTACTACAAGATTACTTTTCTTTTAAATATAAGACAAAGTCAACTTTTAAAAAATAAACAATGGATGTGTTAATAGGTGTGTAGGGGCTGGTTGAGATTAATAATAGTTATCACTTTCTCCTTGCATTTTGGTGTGTATCTCCATTCATCATAAACCTTTGAGACATGGGAAAATAAAGTTGCTTTGCAATTTTATACATGTTGTGTAGAATATGATCCTATAGTATGATATAATTTCAAACATGTGCCTTTTGCCTTGCATTTTTGTTGGAACTTTTTAGAAAAATATATTATATGACCCAACTTGCAACTTAGCAACAAACAACAGGATGTTGTAGGAATCTACCTTTTTTAGTAAGACAAGTTTTTCCAATGGCACAAAATAATGTAGTTTAGTATTTTGTCATTTCAAGTTGGACATATAATCAAAATTTGAACTTGTGACATTTTTTACACCGCTTTTCCCGGTGAAATATCTCAGATCTTCTACAAACCTTGTCTTTGTAGCATCCATTGTGAAAGAAAAGAAAATGGATCTTGATTACACCTCAATTTTCCTAGTTTATTAAAAATCTTGAAAAAAAATCTATCTCCCTATGAAAATTGTGCTACAGTCATCTACCTTTTTTATAGAAGCTTAAATCCTTCATAAATATGAGGAATATAGCTGACTGAGCCTTCCCATTTGCTTAATTATATCTCTACACAAGAACACATATATTTAGAAATTAAAATGGAATAACACATCTTATACATCAATCACACAATTATAAAATCACAAATCCACGACAGAGCTTGGTCATCCAAGTTTAAATCTTATAAAAAAAAGTGTCCAGCTAGATTGTACTAAAAAGAGAACAATTTATGAAATATTTCCTAGCCCAACCATTGCTGATGTTAAGATTTAATCTACCAATTTGCACTTCCACAACTTAACCTTGATATCAAAGCTTGAGCCAAAATGTTTCCTTGTCTCTGCATGAACCCTCTAGTATCTATGATGTTCTACAATTGGCCATTTATGTTGCTTCTCAAGTTTTTAGATCAAGAAATTGAAGCTCCCTATTCTAGTCACTCATTTTAGAGAGTGGACAAAGATGATGATGAAGTGGGGTAAAGAGAGGTCATGAATCTTTCAGCATAGTGTGTAACCAAACCACTTACAATAGAATTTATAATTTTAAAAAGAAAAAAATAGAAGCTACAAGATGTAACACCTAGTGAAATTGAGATACCAAGTGAAGTATAGACATGTTTCTTTTAGAATGAAACAAAAGGTCTATGAAAGGAAAAAAAAATGACCATCAAGAAGATTTGTGTAGCCTACTGCAGATGTCTACAAGGTATAAGTACAGGAATTCCAACATTTTTAAATAGTAAAGTTCTTATAAAATAGACTACTATACCTTAATATTTTAAAAGGAATTGAAGCCTACAATGTCTACACAAATTATTCAAATTTTGGAAAAAAAAATTATCATGCCCTACCATTAGTATTAGTTGGAAATCTAAAATCATTTGCATGCATTCCATCTGCTACTATACCAATTCAGGAAAAGAGCAGTCAACCCCTATGTGGGGTTAGATAGCCAAAATTAGAAACCAACACAATGCAAGGGGAAGAAATAGGTAATGGAGAATTGAGTAAGCATAATAGCCAAGCATAAAAATTTTCATGTTACAAAGCTCAAGTATGGTAGAAAAGAGAGTGAACTTGAAGGCTATGGCCAGACATTTGACTTGAATGATCAAGTATGGGATTGGACAGATACCTTGTTCTTGACAACTCTACCTCTAGAGAATAGAAAAATGGATTTATGGTCAACAAAGCCAAAAAAATTTATGTATCTAAACATTTTTAATTTAGGAATTGGTAATTAAATCTTGAAATCATATTCCACTTATGGTATGATGTTAGTAATATAATTGCCATGTACAATAGATCTATGTTTATGTGATATACATATGGTGCTCTACAACTCAAAGGGCATACTCATGCAATCATACTGAAGAATGAAAAGAAAAAATACTGAGAGATTATTTTCCTACTGAGCTAATTCTATTATTATATTATAAGTGAAATGCATCAAACAAATTTTACACTTCACAATTTTCACATTGCAAATTATTCATGTCAATTAAGAGTAATTATGAATGTTGACAATGGGCCAAAATTGATATATTCTAACATCTCTTCATAAATTTATTTTATTTTATTAAATCCCTTTTAGATGTGATCTCACAATCATATATGCCTACCACTTTAGGTCTTATGGTAACTCACTAAAGATATTGTCTACATCTTCATATTGTAGTCATTACATGTGTAACGAGTCTTTGCAATTGTTGAATATATTAGGTAATGGTTCTTGTTGTTGCATGCACTATCTTTTTTAAAATATGGCTATAGTCAAACACAAAATATTCTTAGATGTACCCATTTACAATGATCAGAATTTGCATGTTTTTTAGCATCTGATTATCTTAAACTATGGCAATGTATTTTCTTCTTTTCTTTAACATTGTCAAAATGGAAGAGTCTTTTGTCTTTTTAGATCTGCCAACAAATTTCTCTATTTTTGAAGGAAATCTCTACACTATTTTGATCTCTTGTACTTCTTTCAAAGGCCACAAATCAATGGACTATTTTCCAATAGAATTCTTATATCATCACAATCATTCATTCATATCGTAATTTCTTAATATATTAAGATTTTAAGTGTTTACCACTAACCAGTATTGACACACTCAAAGAATACTCATATCACCATTTGATTGTCATATTTAGTGCTCATAGCTCATAAGCACAATTGTCAAGAATTTTTTTAAAATGATAATACAATATAGCTTCAATTTTTAATTAATCATACAGTTATATGTGCATCCAAATGTTTGAAATTTGAATATGCACTCTAGTTGAAATATAAATTACAAAAATGATTTGCAATAAAATGACATATGGCTTTTTTATTAGGGGAAAGCATAGACAAACAATATTACAAATACAATTTCAGCAATAGATTGGACAACACACTCAAAATCCATATACATAGTTCCATTCATGACTAATTACAAATTATATATATCTAAAAGTATTTTTAAATGTTTTTAGTGAGCGTTGGTGTTCACTTGATCTGCAAATGACCAACCTAATTCTTCTAACACATCTCATCTTAAGTGTCTTTTCTAAAGTGATTTGCAATTGATAGGCAATGTGTAATGTGACACATCAAATTTTAGTCCATTACCAAAAAATTTAACAAGGGTTTCTTTCTCTGTAATTCAATAAGAATAGTTTTGCTAATTTTTTTTAAAATTTGTGTGAGATGGTTCTTGTGTAGATTGGTGAATTATAAGCTTACACCTTGTAATGTTGGTGTAGGGGTTAGATTTGCTTCTAATAGCATGTATCAATTTGATAAGGCATATATGTAGATCAAACTTGTTCCTAGGGACATTGTTACTGCATTCAATGTAATTATAAGTTATTGCATTCTATGTAATCATACATGCACTTTTTACTGATTAAACTTGTTCTTGGGGATTCTACTGACACTGACACTATTACTGCATTCAATGTATTCATAAGTTATTGCATTATATGTAATTATATATGCATTTTTAACCATTTACTCATTGAGTGGTCATGTTTCATTATGCTACCTAGGCCTAATTGATGATGAGTTGAATGACCGATGTCTTTACAGCATGGCCAATGCAATGAATTGGACTTGGACTTTTGATTTTTTGGGAGCATTACATTCAGAGATTTCCTCCAAAGTTAATTTATTTTGGTTTGATATAGCTTATAAATTGTTTAGGTCTTTCATATTATGATTTTGGAGCAATACATTCAGATATTTCGTCCAAAGTTTAAAGAATTTGTTCGAGTCTTTTGTATTATGATTTTGGAGCAATACATTCAGATATTTCCTCCAAAGTTTAAAGAACGTGTTCGAGTCTTTTGTATTATGATTTTGGAGCAATACATTCAGATAGTTCCTCCAAAGTTTAAAGAATTTGTTCGAGTCTTTTGTATTATGATTTTGGAAGCAATTTTTTTGTTTGTTATAGCCTATAATTTTTTTGAGTCTTTCATATTATAATTTTGAGAGTAATTTTTTTGGGTCTGATATAGCCTATCGTCTTGTCTCATACTTAGGCTTAATTGCACAATCACTCAAATCTAGCATTTTTCTATACATAGCTTTTTGTGGCAGAACTAGAGAATGTTTTATTTGATATCTATACAAGAGAGATTGATCTCATAGAGAAATCCATAACTGGTATTTTATTTTGAGACTTGGACCTTTACTTTTATAAGATTGTGTGTCACATGGATAACTTATTCAAGAGTGAATAAACTACTTGGCTTGCAATGTTTAGAAGAAAATCTCGAACTTTTTTTGGGTGCAAAATATGGAAAGGTAAAATTGTTGTGGTTTTAGAAAAGATAAAATAATTACTTGTTCGCAGTCCATAATGGAAGGCTTTGCATTCACTGAACAAGGAGATTGTGCATCAAAAGGAATAGCCATTAGGGGTTCTAGACACAATCCCATGGTTTTGATTCTGCACAATCATATTAGGAATCTTCTTTTGTTCAAAGGTATAGGCTACCTTTTACATAGACATGTTAAAGATATGCATGTAGATTGATTAAATAGCTAGTTCTTCCAATTTCTAGCACGAGACGATGAAATGAGTTATGTTTCTTACAACTTAAAAAATAACCTTAAATGTTTCCACAATAAGACCTGATCTATACAGAGATGTTCTAGTCTAAATTATGCATGGAATCTCTTGTGCAAAAGAGACATTAAATGTATTACTACACTTTACTACCAATGCTTTATTCCTAAGGAAATTCACCTATGCCAATGAAAATCAATATTTTACATGCCTAATGCTACGTCAAATCTAATTATGAGTGCTATGTTCCTCATGATATTAACCTATGTCAAACAAATTCAATATTTACATATAATATTTTAGAAACTTTGTAAATCTCATTTATCATGGTGTCTAATGTTACATAAGATTTAGGCGATTTTCCATTTGTTCAGTAATATAAACACACATCTAATAGAATTGGGATTGTTCTATCCAATGCTCCGGTGAGTGGACATGCCAATGATTCATACGCACCCTTTAAATGTACCTCATTTATGCCCATTTAATTTAAAATTTTTTAATGCCGCAAGTGGAAATTGGGGGGTTAGAAAAGCCTACTTTGAAGCAGTTTACTGTTGAATCTCTTTACAATGATTGATCATGAAAAAACTGGAGAGAGGACAAATTCTTTAAAAGCGCATACTCCTCTGTGCCATCTGTTTAACGATCCCTATAAGTTCGTTTTCTAGGAGTAATTTACTAATAATTCCTCTTACAAAATGTCATCTCATCCCTAAATTCTAATCACTTGTGTATAATTTTTTAACAAAACCCCTTCCAACTGTTATGTGATAAAAATAGTTAAGTAGAGAGAAACACTGCCATAAATGAAAGTTCCATTTCAACTCTCAATTTTAAAATTTTGCTTATAAAAACCTTAATATGTTTATACAGCTTTACAGATGCCTAAATATTCAACATGTAACAGTAAAACGGCCATCAAATCCCTATAATAGCCCAGTAAAAAGTTTTGATGCCCGGTAAAACTTCTGGTATATGAAAATAATTAATGCATATATCATTATACCCAATTCAAAATGCAAAGCTATGTAAAAACTCATAGCGTGATCCAATCTTAAGGATGTAACTGAAATTTTAAACATTAAAATTATATGACTTTTACATTGAATCTAGATATCCTTGTAATCACAATCAAATACCTGTTGTGTCAGATTTCTTTGATCTAATTATCTGTCTGGTTAAACATACATGAAATATTGACTTCATCGTGGGATATATAAACACACCGGTTTTCCGCGAACAGTTGTAAGATTTGCACACGTCAACACCCAAACGCTTGGAGGAAAAGTTTCCACAACAAAATCTGCACACAGCAATTGAAAATGCATTAGAACGGATTCAGCTGCGGCTGGAAAACAAAGACATATTCCAGAAAAAATCAACGGCCAAGTTGGTAAAATGCAGAACAATAACCAACTCACAACCTAATCTCAGAAATCCGTCCGCGGCCTGCGTATGCGCGGTGGAGAATGACCCAAAAGGACTGCAGCAGAGACATTTGATCGAATCGAAATGATTTGTGATTCATAGGAACTTATTATTTTTATTAATTAACTAATAACATTGTAGTTGCTGCTTAGAAATTGCCTGCGCTGGCCCACTTCATACTAAGATTATTATCTTCTTCCTGTTTTCTTCGTAGCTCACAAATTAAGTGTGAGATTCGACTCCCCAATGGGGCTTTACGACCCGACATGCCCGAATTTTCTGCCTCCCTCGTGATGGCTGTTAAAGTCTAAGATATTATAATTTAATAATAAAAATCTCTTTACCTTGGGTGTCATGTCTTGCCTTTCAACCATTTTCTTCTTCTTGTTTATGTGGCCAATAGCCAAATGCTGACTTGGTTAAAGATGGTTTTAATCTTGTTTTAAGATAAATCACATTTAATATCTTCTATTACACCTAAGATTAAATTATTTATTTTAAGTTGGAATGTATGACTTATTATATTATGATAATGTTGCCATCAAATGTGTTGTTAAATGTCTTATTTTAATATCAATGTGATTATGCTAATGTATTTACTTCCTAATGATAATATAATTAAGATGTGATATGTTGGATTATGATGGGTGTTAACTCATTGTTGGTTGCGAGTGTTTGAGTGGATGTAGAAATTGTTGCGATAAGTGTATTTTTGAGGTAGAGATGGCTAGCCTCTCAGAAGGGGATGCATTAGATGATCATGTTGCCACTCACACACATCACTTAGGATTTCATGTTGTTTTGTGTTACATTTACTAAAAGTTAACCTTGTAAGCTCAAAGTGGAATTTAGATGTTACATTGGATGTGGTTTAATGGAAAGATGTATAAATAGATTGTTATTATATTATTATACAAATGGATGATTTTTGGTAATAGATAGACAAAAGATCCACCTTGATTGTTTAATAAGACTTAAGTTCTAATATCTACATGTGCCACCATACAATTTGTTTATGTTTCTAACTTCAAAAAGAAAAAAGGGGAAAGCCATCGCACGGAGGATTAGGTTAGTTATTTTGGAAGGAATGATAAAAAGAAAGAAAGAAAACAAAAGAAGGAAGAAAAAGGAGGAGCAATGGCTGGAACTAGAGAGGGATTTTGGGGAAGAGCCACATCAAGAAGGATTTGGTTGCATGCACTATCAGGTTCAAAATTATCTATCAAATCCATGAATGCATAAGTTGATTCAACTTGTTTTAGTTCTTCAATGTCATTATGTATTTTTCCTTGTTAGTTGTTTTGATTTTGTGGAAGTATTTTGTGTGTGCTCTTCAACTTTAGACTGCTACTTAGCTATAGGATGCTAGACCTAGGGTAATGATTTAAATAACAGTCATATTTAACCACATGACATAGGGTTTCTAAAACAAAACTCTGCCTAGTCCAATCTTGTTTTATTTGACAATGTGATTTCTATTGTT
Organism: Cupressus sempervirens; assembly: GCA_028749045.1. Lineage (NCBI taxonomy): Eukaryota > Viridiplantae > Streptophyta > Pinopsida > Cupressales > Cupressaceae > Cupressus > Cupressus sempervirens. The sequence continues at coordinate 352,115,195 of CM053785.1, forward strand.
GCGATGAACTCTAATTCATTCTACACAAAACAATAGTTGAACAATTGCCAACCTTGAATCCGTGATAACTATAGTATAATTGAGCTTTGCATATGCATTGCCTCTCTTCCTTTCTTGTTTAGCAATGAGTATAATCAATTACAGAGTTAGAGGTTTGCCACTATTATCTTCACTAAAGGTGTATTTTCTCTATTTTAGTGTTTCTCTTTTGTGAAGCTGCATAGATTTTTTTTGGGTATCTCCTTCCTTTTAGATGTGTGCAGACATTGGACCTTGAGTATCATTCCACTCCTTCTTGATCAACCTTTGAAGTCACAACTGCAAATTATTGAGTGAAATATGTGGATGTGTGTGCATTTTTGTTAGAATAAGACTATCCAAGCTAAGTTAACTATTGTTTTTCCATTACATTTAACTCTTCTATTCAGTGCAGATTTCTTAAATTCTATCAGATATTATAAACAAATATTTCCATTTATTTCTTTCCATGATGAAATGTTAGCATGATGATTGTGGAGCACTATTAAAGATGTGAAAATTCTAGAAATCAACAGTGAGAAAAATATCCCTTAACCAACTGATTTCTAATCTAGATGTAATACTGTAAGATGTTTGTTGAATTGTTTATGAATAATTTCAGGATTCATAATGTACTGATGCCAGTGTTTTTGATTGAATCAATGTTTTTTTAAGAATTCATAAGGTTAAATGAAATGTTGTTTTCTTTATTATTATTATTATTCTACAACCGAGTGCATAAATGAATTGGTGTAGGTTGTTTGATGCTTTATTACCTTCATCCTAGTATTGTTGTGTTTGAATGCACCATAAGGAAAATATGGACATATGTGTTTATAAATAGATTATTTAGATGTAATCAATATGATTCTTAGGCCTAAATCCTATGAAAAACACATTTCCTTAGTTAAGGGATGAAAGTGTTGCTAAGTTATTAGCTCAAGATCCAAAAAACAATACAACCAGAATCCGTTTTGACATCTTGTTGTAAGTCAGTGTGTAGATGTGTATTTTCCTTCATGGCTAAGTGTAATGTAGAAATAATAGGAAGGATAGAATGGATACTTCATGTTTAGTTTCTTCTATCTACCAATTCTATAGAATGGATACATTTTGTTCTTGTTTCTTCTACTATTAAATCTAGCTCTGTAAATGCTTGACCAAGCCACTTGTTTACTGCATTTAATTATGTGGTCCAGGTAATGCATATTGGTGTGTGACTATGCTTTTTTTGTTTTAATACATATGTGTAGATGTGTACTATTATTTTCATTCCCTACTATATTCCATGATTAGGCTACTAGGCACATGGATGCATGTAGTATGTTTCACCATTGCACTAGATCCATCCTATCCATCTTGTTCTAGGAAGCTAGGCTTCTTGTGCTAGGGTTAGGGCATTCAAGAAGAATCTCAAGGGAGTAATCACTCTGTGGTTGGCGAGGTAAAAGTGCTTGGGCCACACTCTCATCTCAAATAGCAGATAGACGACATCCTATGGCTATGGAGACAGGTAACGTTGAAGGTCACATGATAGGAATGTATAAACTTAGCTTTTATTGTATTTTAATCCTTGAGATGAGTTGTTTTATGTAATTTCAAGAATCTGATGTAAATGTATTTCACTATAGTCAATGAATGTTAAATCCAGCAACTTGGCCTTATGTGTAATTAGTTTTGTGTATCTCTGACATAACTTTATGATGGATCAATGTGATTAATCTTCACCAACATGATGTAACTCTAAATATTCTTTGAGTATTCTAAGATGTGAAATTGTAGATCAACACCTTTATGTTACGCTTAATTTTTTTGATAAACTAATTATAATATTTAATCAGTTAATGGATAATGAGTGGGTCTTTGACTTTTCCACATTGGTTGTGATTGGTTCCTTTCTGCTCTTTCTACAATTTGTTTATCGTGGCATTTTCAAAGTAGGACATGATTCTTACATATGGTATCAGAGCATGGTTTAAACCTAGGCCCTTGGGCTACTATGCTAACTTGCACCAATGTTTGTTAGGTGTTTGAGTTATTACCATGGCCACAAGAGCTAAACAAAGAGGCAGATCTAGTAGTGGTGCACGAACTGAGGAATCTAACAAGAGGTTAGATTAGATATTGGCATTGTTGACCTAATAGGGGGCTTTGTTATAGTAGCAAGGCCAAAGGATGGATAACCTAGAGCATGAGACTCGAGGCGAGCACATTAAAGAAGAGGCAAGGAAGTGTGATGAAGATCAACACTCCAAAGCCCTACATAAATGGGAAGAGAAATTGAGGAAGAAATGTGAGGATGAATAGTTGGTTGAGGCTATCATGAGATCAAATTTAAAGAAAAAGGTGAAAGATGATTGTTGGGTTGCTCTCATTAATATTGACAAGGTATAGATAGTAGTTGACTTGAGCAAAGATCTCAAGAAGGTGACTCCATCCACATTTCATGGTAGAGCTTCTGGAGAAGATGTTGAGGCATGGATTACCAACATGGAGAAGTGTTTCCTAGTTCAAAACTATAGGGAGAAATCTAGAGCAGTTTGGGCCACATTTCAACTAATGAATCATTCGATGTCATCCTAGGCATCAATTGCTTAAGTGAGCATAAAGTTCTAATAAACTATTAGGATAAGGTAATTGAATTCCTTGATGACACAGGGTATTTAGTGATACTAAATGGTGTCAAACAACCTTTGGAGCTAAGGAAAATTTGAGCAATGCAATTGAAGAAAGCCAAGAGGAAAGGATGCCAGTTATATGTTGCCCATGTTAAGAGTCTGGAAGAATATCAACCTCGATTAGAGGATCATCCTATTTTGCAGGAATTCAGAGATGTGTTTCTGGATGATTTTCCCAAACTACCCCCTAAGAGGGAGTTTGAATTCTTCATAGATCTTGTACTAGGAGCAGAACCTCAACAAAGGTTCCCTACTGTATTACTTCCACAGAAATGTATGAGTTGAATACTCAGCAATAGGAACTCTTGGATAAAGGTTTCATTCGACTTGGTGTATAACTATGGGGAGCTCCTATAATCTTTGTTAAGAATAAGGATGGTACCTTAAGATTGTGCATTGACTATTGTATGCTAAACAAGGTGACCATAAAGAATCGATACCCTCTCCTAGAGATTGATGAACTTTTTGATCAATTGAAGGGAGCAACCATATTTTCTAAAATTGATTTGAGATCCAGATATCACCAACTTTGGATTCGAGATGAAGACATACCCAAGACAACATTTAGAACAAGGTATGGGCATTATGAGTTTTTAGTCTTACCTTTTGGACTAACAAACACACCAGCTACTTTAATGAACCTAATGAACACTGTCTTTAGAGACCATCTCGACAAATTTGTGGAGATATTTATTAACAATATGTTAATATACTCCAAGAATTTAGAAGAGCATAAAGAGAATTTGCACATAGTGTTGCAGTGTTTGAGAGAGAGGAAACTATATGGAAAACTCTCCAAGTGCTCTTTTTATCAAAAAGAGATCCACTACTTGGGACATATTTTATCAACAAAAGGCATAAAGGTGGACCACACAAAGATAAAAGTCATCCTTGAATGGCCAACTCAACATAATGTAAGTGAGGTTAGAAGCTTTATGGGTCTTGCTAGGTATTATAGGAAATTCATTGAGGGATTTTCCAATATTGTAGCACCGATCATGTCTCTTCAGTGCAAGGGTAAAATATTTGAGTGGACATAAGCATGTGAGAAATCCTTTCAATTGCATAAGAAAAGGCTTACTACCACTCCTATCTTAATCATACCAAATCCTAATGGATTTTTTTTGTCACCACAAATGCTTTAAGAGATGAGCTTGGGGGTGTATTAATGCAGGATGGTAAGGGTGTTTCCTATGAGTCCAGAAAGCTCAAATTGCATGAAGTAAATTATGCCTCTTATGATTTAGATCTGGTGACAATAGTACATGTTTTGTAGATGTGGCAACATTAGTTATTGGGAAAGCCATTTGAGCTTAAGACTAATCATATGGGATTGAGATACATTTTCACTTAACCTAATCTGAATGCTAGGTAGAGACAGTGGCTTGAATTCCTTAGTGAGTATGACTTTGGCATTGAATATATTAAAAGCAAAGAGAATAGGGTAGCAGATGCACTTAGTCGCAAGAGGCATATCACCACTATTACTTCATCTCAAACTCATATAAGAGAGTTCATTCTTCAATACCTTCCTGGAGATACCCATTATGAATGGGTGAAGTCCATTTTGGATATCAATACCTCTGATTCATGATTTGTTGATTACTCTTTTGATGAGGATGATGTGCTTAAATACTAGAACATGATGTTTCCAATTGTGAAGGGTTGTAGAAAGTTGTTCTCAAGGAGATGTATTATACTCCATTTTCAGGGCACCTAGGGGTAAATAAGATGATGACTGATTTGAGACCTTTATACTTTTGGTTGGGACTCAAACAGGATGTGATGGAGTATGTGGCCTAGTGTTTGGAATGTCGACTTTTCAAGGTTGAACATGTCCATCCGATAGGACTTCTATACCCACATGTCATTCTATAGTATAAATGGTAGGTTATTAGCATAGATTTTGTATAGGGTTTACCCATAACACAATGCAAGCATGATGTCATCTTGGTTGTAGTTGACAAATTAACCAAAGTTGCACATTTCATTCCTGGCAGTCTAAAGGATGGATCTCTAGTTTTGGCAAGGATATTTGTCCAAGAGATATTTTGACTACATGGTATTATAGAGACCATTATCTCCAATAGGGATACCTGAATGAATTCAAGATTTTGGGCAACCTTGAAATCTGCTTTGGGTACCCACCTAAATTTTAGTACAGCTTACCAGCCTAAGACTGATGGGCAGACTGAGAGGGTGAACCATGTGCTTGAAGATTTGTTGCCCATGTATTGTATGGATCAATAGTATAAATAGGAGGAGTATCTCCCATTGGTGGAGTTTTCCTATAACAATTCCTATCATTCTTCCTTGGGTATGGCTCCATTTGAGACTCTTTATGGATGGATATGTCAGACTCCTATCAACTAGGATAGGGTTGAGGACAGGGTTGTTGTGGGTCTTGAGATGTTAAGAGAGATGGAAGAGTAGGTTATCCTAATCCACAGTCAGCTGAAAGAGGTAGCAGATCAATAGAAGAGTTATGTTGATGAGAAACACACTTTTCGATAGTTCTAGAATGGGGATAAAGTGTTTTCGATGGTTAGACCACATAAGAATTCGATCTCATTCGATAAGAGCTCAAAGCTTGCCCCAAGATTTTTTGGTCCATTTGAGGTCTTAGAAGTTATCAACCTAGTTGCTTATTATCTTGCTCTACTACCTACTTTAGCCCATATTCATAATGTCTTCCATGTTTCTTTGCTTAAGCCATATCATCCTAAGATATCTTATGTTCTTGACTGACATGTGTTGCAGGTATAGGATCTAGGGGTGATGGTAGTTTAGCCCACCTAACTCATTGAGTAGTGTACCCTTAGGGCATGAGACATGGACTTCTTCAGTATAAGGTCCAATGGGAAAAATTTGGCATGGATAGTGCCACTCAGGAGGATGCAGAGGATTTATAGAAATCTTTTACCCATCTTTTTGTATAGCTATTTTGTTTTAGTTGGATATTAGTTTTGGTATGTGTATGCTAATTTTGTTGTGAATGACAGCAGGATGATGGCTATTCCTAGTGGGGAAGGATGTCGCTTCTTTCCCTTTAACCATTTTCTTTTTCTTGCTTACATGGTGAATAGCAAAATGCTGACTTGGTCAAAGATGGTTTTACTCTTGTTTAAAGATGAATGAATTTTAACATCTTAGATTACACCTAAGATTAAATGATTTATTTTAAGTTGGAATGTATGATTTGTTATGTTATGATGATGTTGCCATAAATTGTGTTTTTAAATGTTGTATTTTAATATCAATGTGATTATGCTAATGTATTTACTTCCAGATGATGATATAATTAAGATGTGATATGTTGGATTATGATGGGTACTAACTCATTGTTTCTTGCAAGTGTCTAAGTGGATGTAGGAATTGTTGCAATAATTGTGGTTAAGGTAGAGAGGGATCGCCTCTCAGAAGGGGATGCATTGGATGATCATGTTGTTTTGTGTTACATTTACTAAAAGTTAACCTTGTAAGCTCAAAGTGGAATTTAGATGTTACATTGGATGTGTTTTAATGGAAAGACATATTGATAGATTGTTATTATATTATTATACAAATGGATGATTTTTGGTAATAGATAGAAAAAAGTTCCACCTTGATTGTTTAATAGGACTTACATTAAATTCTAATATCTACACGTGCCACCATAAAAGTTTGTTTATGTTTCTAACTTCCAAAAGAAAAAAGGGGAAAGCCATCATGCAGAGGATTTGGTCAATTATTTTGGGAGGAATGATAAAAAGAAAGAAAAAACAAAAGGAGGAGAAAGGAGGAGTGACAACTGGAATTGGAGAGGGATTCTGGGGAAGAGCTGCATCAAGAAGGATTTGGTTGTAGGTGCTATCAAGTTCCAAATTATTTGTGAAATCCATGAATGCATAAGTTGATTCAGCTTGTTTCAGTTCTTTAATGTCATTATCTCTTTTTCCTTGTTAGTTGTTTTGATTTTGCGGAAGTATGGTGGGTGTGCTATTCAACTTTAGACCTCTACTTAGCCATAGGATGCCAAACCAAGGGTAATGCTTCAAATGATTGTCATACAACCACATGCCATGGGGTTTCTAAAAAAAAAACTTTGCCCAGTCCAATCTTGTTTTATTTGGTTATGTGATTTTCATTCTTGTGATGAAATCTAATTAATTCTACACAAAACAATAGCTGAATAATTGCCAACCTTGAATCCATAATAACTATAGTATAAATGAGCTTTGCATACATATTGTCTCTCCTTTCTTGTTTGGAAGTGAATATGATCAATTACAAAGTTAAAGGCTTGCTGCTATTATCTTCACCGAAGGTGTATTTTCTCTATTTCAATGTGTCTCTTTTGTGAAGCTGCATAGATATTTTTCTAGTATCTCCTTCCATTTAGATGCGTGCATAAATTGGACCTTGAGTATCATTCCGCTCCTTCCTTTTCAACCTATGAAGTCACAACTAGGAATTATAGAGTGAAATATGTGGATGTGTGTGTGAATCTATTAGAACAAGACTATCCAAGTTAAGTTAACTATTGTTTTTCCATTACATTTAACTCTTCTATTTAGTACAGATTTCTTAGATTCTATCAAATATATAAACAAATATTTCCTTTTATTTCTTTTTGTGATGAAATGTTAGCATGTTGATTGTGGAGCATTATTAAAGATGTGAAAATTCTGGAAATCAATAGTGAGAAAAACATCCCTTAACCAACTGATTTTTTATCCATATGTAATATTGTAGTATGTTTATTGACTTGTTTATGAATAAATATAGGATTCATAGTGTACTGCTACCAGTGTTTCTTTTTAGCATTCATAAGGTTAAATGAACTGTTGTTTTCTTTTCATTTATTATTATTATTATTCTACAACTGATTGTGTAAATGAATTGTTGTAGGTTGCTTGATGATTTTTTACCTTCATTCTAGTATTACCATGTTTAAATACACCATAAGAAAAAGATGGGCATATGTGTTTATACATGGATTATTCACATGTAATCAGTACGAGTCTTAGGCTGAAATCCTATGAAAAACACATTTATAAAAGTTTTGTCGAGTTATTAGCTCAACATCTAGAAAATAATACAACCAAAATCAATTTTGACATCTTTTTGTAAGTCAACATGTAGATGTGTATTTTCCTTCATGGTTGGGTGTAATGTAGCAATAATGGGAAGAAATAGAATGGATACTTCATGTTTAGTTTCTTTTGTCTACCAGTTTTGTAGAATGGATACATGTTGTTCTTGTTTCTTCTACCATTAAATCTGGCTCTGTAAGTGCTTGGCCAAGCCACTTGTTTACTATATTTAATTATGTGGTCCAGCTAACACATATGTGTGTGTGACTATGCTTATTTGGTTTTACTACATATGTGTTGATGTGTATTGTTATTTTCATTCCTTGCTATATTCTACAATTAGGCTACTAGACACATGGATGTATGTAGTATGTTTCACAGCTGCACTAGATCCATCTGATCCATCTTGTTCCAGGAAGCTAGGCTTCTCATGCTAGGGTCAGGGCATTCTTCACATTAGGAAGAATCCTAGGGGAGTAATCACTCTGTGGTTGGCAAGTTAAAAGTGTTTGGGCCACACTCCCATCTCAGATAGCACAAGGACAACATCGTATAGATTTAGAGATAGGTTATGTTCAAGGTCACATGACATGAATGGATAAACTTAGCTTTTATTATATTTTCATCCTTGAGATGAGCTATTTTATGTAATTTCTAGAATCTAATGTAAATTTATTTCACTATAGTCGATGAATGTTTGGAGCAAAAACTTGGCCTTAGTGGTAATTAGTTTTGTATATCTCCGACATAACCTTATGATGTGTCAATGTGATTAATCTTGACCATCATGATGTAACTCTGAACATTCTTTGAGTATTCTAAGATGTGAAATTGTAGATCAACACCTTTATGTTACACTAGATTTACTAATAAACTACTTGTAATATTTAATTAGTTAATGGATAATGAGCGAGTCTTTGACTTTTCCACATTGGTTGTTATTAGTTCCTTTCTGCTATTTCTACAATTTTTTTGTTGTGGCATTTTTTGAGTAGGACATGGTTCTTACATTGGGTTGGATGTTGAGATTGGAATGCACAAGTGAATTTATTTGTTCGACCGACCAATGGCCACACCTATTTGTAGTTTAAGCTATTTTTCTCTAAAAATTAGCTCAACACAAATGGCTACAATAGCCAGTGGACGAGAAAATACTGATGGAGAACAACAATTCATTATTGAGGTGGCTGATCATGAACAATAAGAAAATAATTATCTTCAATAGTCACAGTAGGTTTTGTGTCTATATTCTTGAATTCTCTTATTGGAGAGGCTCATCTCAAGACACACACAAGGCATGTATAAGTTGTTTAATTATTACGTGGGTATTTATGGAGCAATCGTCACTGCCATATTTTCAGTGCAAATGGTACACGTATAAATGCATTGCACAACATGGTGGGATTTTTCATTACTTATTGCTATTGCTTCTATTGGATTGATTTTTGCAATTTTTGTCAACACATTCTATCAGTACATTGCATTTCTTAACAAACAATGTATTGCCAAACAATTTAAAGTATTACTTGACAGAAATCTATGAAAGATTAATCAAAAAGTTGAAATGAAATATAAACTAAGACCAAATAAATTATATTGATAAATAGAATGAGTTTAGAAATAGATGGCATCAACATTTATAGATCATAAATGATTTGTTAAAGAGACAAAATAATTGGAGGGAAAACACCCATGACCATTAGCCTTCAAATACTCAACAATCTCTCACTTGAAGACAATAGATGCATCAACTAATTACCCATTCCCCTACTCTACATGCTAACCTAATTCTTTTTAACAAGGCCAAGAGAATTCCTAACACATTCAAACTTCTCCTTGGCAACAACCTTCATCAACATATTTGCCAGATTGATCTTTGTATCAATTTTGACAACCTTTGGTTTTCCTTCTTCTACCACATAGCAAACATAGTGAGCATGCTTGTCAATATGTTTCGAGTGTCACTGAGAGGAATGATTGTGAGCCATAAAAATTGCACTTTGAATATCAAAAATAAAACATAATCATCTTCTTGCCAATGTAGATCATTGAACAAGCGTTGCAACCAAATCATCTCTCTAGCACCTTTGGAAAGAGCCAAGTATTCAACTTCAACAGAATAAAGTGCAACACAATGTTGCAGCTTTGAGGCCCAACTAATGGAAGCCTTGACAAATATAAAAGCATAACCAGTAGTAGACATGCATTTATCTCGATCTTCGGCAAGATTTGAATCCTTACAGTTGAGCACGATTTCTACCACACTTCTACATTTGGGCCCAAATTGTGATGGCCTGTCATCGCCCAACTAATATCAAGAGGAATTGGCTCCCATCCAATGGGCATCAGACTTTTGATATCAAAATTTGTGAAGGAAAGAGTGAGTGTTGCAATTGCAACGGCCAAAGCTATCATAAATTTACCCAAGTCACTAACAAAGAGTTGTTTTTCACCATCCTAATTGCGACAAAAAATCTATGGAAGACACAGTCTCAATTGCAATGTGTTTTTGATAGTAATGCCATGGGACCCATGGTTAGCTATTAGAAGCATCCATCACATTATCGAAGGAAAGGTGGTAGGAATTTTGCAACACCAACGACTAACTATCAAAAGTTGTAGTTGCAATTACGATAGCATGTTGTATTAATTTAAAAAAGAATTGTTGTCAAATGTTGAATAGCTATGATGCTCTCATAGCTCACATAGTTAGTTGTCATGCAATCATAGTTTAATATTGAGCTTCACTTGGTTTTGAGAATAGTTTAATATTCTCTACTAATTAGGGCCAACCACATGAAGATGGAAGTTCATTTGGCCCCACACTGCGCAAGCCCCCCCCCCCCCCCCACCCCCACCAAAATATTTAAATTCTAAACATCGAAAACCTTTAAGAAATGATCAACATTTAAAGTACAAAAAATGGTTCCATACTAGCAAAAGTGGCATCATTTTCCCATCTTCTAGTGCATGTCATTTTTCCATCACATCCAAAATAAGATTTTGCCACAATGAATTGAGAATGCACGTGCAGCTACATTCAAATGCATGGACAATAGGTGGAGCTAACAAAACACCACATAGTTACATTTATTTAATAGGTCTATTAAGTTTTTAAAATAATAGACCATCATGAACAATGTTCGTGGTGATCTATAACTTAAAATACCTAATAAAAGACCTCTAACAAAAATGCAAATTTCTTGTGTTTTTTAACTTCGCCGGTTGTCCATGCATTTGAACATCTTCATTTCTCACAAGAAATTTATCACACAGATACATATAGGAATGTCCTCATCACCTCCTGCATAGAATGAATCCAATAATACAAAATGCTCCTTAAGAAATAATAGTTCAGTTTAAATAAATAGATGAATGAGAGAGAAAAAGAGGAATCTACGTACCAATAGGCGTTGCCATTGCATCTATGACCATGCTACCTGTTGAGTGAGTTTTATTATTTTTCTATTATGCCAAGATCGCCCTATTTATATACATATATACATATATACATATACACATATATACATATACATATGTCTATATATATACATATATATACATATCTATATATATACATATATATACATATACATATATACATATATACATATATACATATATATACACATATACATATACATATATACATATATGTATATATGTATATATATATATAAATATATATATACATATATACATATACATCTATACATATATACATATATATGTATATATGTATATATATAGATATATATATACATATATACATATATGCATATATATGTATATATGTATATATGTATATATGTATATATATATATGTATATGTATATATGTATATACATATATACATATATATATATGTATATCTATATATATGTATATGTGTGTGTATATATATATATATGTATATGTATATACATACATACATATACAGAGATCACAAGGGCATGACAACAAAATCAACAACTGGATCAATTTAACTGGGTTATGGCTCGGGCATGTGCTATTCCTATTCATCATATGGTTTCAATGATAAAGGCAACATTTTTTCAACAATGGCAATAGGTTTTGTATCATTGGCTTTATTCAATGCCTGATTTTAATGAAGTAACAATGTAGTTTTTAGGGTGGAAAGGATTATCTCACCCCGAGATTCTTGCTAATGGGAGGATAATAAGTCAAATAAATATAGCCCTTAAAATGATAAATCAATTTGTAGAGGTTATGACTATGGAACAACCTAGGACTAGAGAGAATGTAAGCTATCTTAGGGTGATGGAGCAGGGCCAATTTGAGGCACTTTAGTAGAAGCATATGCCCAATAGCAAGCCTCGATTTCCATTGGCAATGAGATTCAACTTCCATTGTTGGGCTAGTGTATGAAGCCTTTATATCGAACCATTCATTATAAATTGGGGAACGTGCTTCATGCCTAACATTCAAGTGATGTATCTGCATATGCAATTTTATCACATTAGAAAAGTATATTTGGTCATGTTAGCTAGGAATAGTTGACTATTCATTTTATCATACCTAATCCAATGATAGTTCTATAGGAATTTTTAATCAATCTGACTAATCAACAACTAGACTAATGGATCGCAGTGACAAAGGTATAAAATCTATGATTGAAGTCCCTAAGAAAAAAGATTTAGATAATGAATCATTTAAGAGGCTACTAGAAAAAAGGGGGCAAAAGGACAAGATATGATCATGACCATGATAGTGAAAATAAAAACTATGGACATACAAGAATGAATTTAAAGAAATATAATGGAAATTCTACAAAAGGTTTTGATCAGAAGAATCAGATTTATGGAGGTGCCGAACATGATGATATTATATATGATGTACAAGGAAAATACAAGAATAGGGATATGGAAAAGAATTGTAGCTCACAAAGCGTGGGATCTGACTTGCTAATGGGGCTTTACAACCTGACAAGCCTAAATTTTTTGCCTCCCTTGTCATCACTATTAAAGTCTAAGATATTAAAATTTAATAATAAAAGTCCCTTTACCTTGGGTTGGACATTAAGATTGGAATGTATGAGAGAATTTATTTTTCATTTCCCTTTATGCTTTGCCTTCTTTTCTATGTATTTTAGCAAAAGGATAACAACAAAACAAAAAATTCTGAATACATAACCAATAGTAGACCTACATTTATCTTGATCTTTGACAAGATCTAAATCCTTGTAGTTCAGCATGATTTCTACCACACTACTACATTTGGGCCCAAATTGTGATAGCTTGATGTCATCTAACTGACATCAAGAGGAATTGGCTCTCATTAAACAAGTGCCAAAATTTTGATGTTAGAATTTTTGACAGCAAGGGTGACCATCACAATTATGATGGTTGGAAAAGAGTTCATTTTCACCATCATAATTATGACAAATATCTATTGAAGACACTATCTCAATTGCAATGTGTTTGCAATAGTAATGCCATGGGACCCACAGCTAATCATTGGGCACATCTATCACAATAACAATAAAAAAAGTGGTAGAAATGCTGCAAAACTGATGGCTAGCCATTAAAAGTGGTAGTCACAATTACAACAACATGATGTATTAATTTTATTTAAAATTGGTGCCAAACATTGAATAGCTATGATGCTCTCATAGCTCACAAAGTTAGTTGTCATGCAATCATTGGTTAATATTGAGCTTCACTTGGTTCCAAGAATAGTTTAATATTCTCTACTAATCAAAGCCAACCACGTGAAGGTGGAAGCTCATTTGCACCCCCCATGTAAATTCCCTGTTAGCATCTAAAATCTTTAAGAAAGAATCAATGTTTAAAGTACAAAAAAGGTTCCATAACTGCAAAAGTGACATCATTTTCCCATCTTCTAGTGCATGTCATTTTTCCATTGCATCCAAAATAATATTCCACCACTCTAAATTGGTAATGCACATGCAGGTGCATTCAAATGCATTGGCAGCAGATAGAGCTAATAAACATAACTTGATTACATTTATTTAATAGGTCTATTAAGTTTTTAAAATTATAGACCATCATGAACAATGTTCATGATGGTCTATAACTTAAAATACCTAATTAAAGACTTCTAAAAAAAATGAAAACTTCTTGTGTTTTTTAACTCTGCCCGTTGTCCATGGATTTGAACATCTTCATTGTTGATGAGAAATTCATCACACAAGTACATCTATGAATGTTCTCATCACCTCTTACATAAAATGAATCCAATATGACAAAATGCCCCCTAATAAAAAATAGTTCAAGTGAAATAAAAACATGAAAATTGACAGAGAGAAAGAGGAATCTACTTACCAATAGGTGTTGCCATTGCATCTATGGCCATGCTACCTGTTGAGTGGGTTTTATTTTATTTTTTGTTGTGCCAAGATCTCTCTGTTTATATACATACATACATACATACATATACACATATATATACATATATGTATGTATTTACATGCATACATACATATACTGAGATCACAAGTGCACGACAATGAGATGTAGACATGACAAAGGCATGGTAATGAAATGCAGCAATCACAAGGGCACGACATCAAAATCAACAATTTGACCAATTTGACTAGGTTATGGCTCGAGCATGTGCTATTCTCATTTATCATATGGTTTCAATGTTGGAGGCAACATTTTTTCCATGGTGGCAATAGGCCATCACTAGCTTTATTCAATGTCTAATTCTAATGAAGTAACAAAGTGGTTTTTAGGGTGGAAAGAACCATTTTTCCTTGAGCTTCTTGCTAATGAGACGATAATAAATCAGCTAAATATAGCCCTTGAAATGATAAATCAAGTTGTAGAGGGTATGACTTTGGAACATCCTAGGGCTACAGAGAATGTAAGCTATCTTGGGGTGATAGAGTAGCGCTAATTTGAGGCACATTAGCAGCAAAAAGAAACAACAACATATGCTCAATAGAAAGCCTCAGCTTCCATGGGTGCACCTCATTTGAGTTTGAAGAAAGTGATTGTAATATGGAGATCGATGGGTGATTTCATTGTTGGAGTAACCAGTTGAGATGCACTATAATTAAACTAGAGGAAATTATTGATAAACCAAACATTTAATGAAGAGGAAATTTGAAAACTTGAATGTTGAAATGCTGAAATGAAAGCTATTAAGAATTTAAAAAAAAACCTATGCCAGGGTTATAACACAATTTGTGTAGTTGATTTTAGATATTTAAAAAAAATGTGACATAAATCTTTCCCAATTTATTATTTACAATGCAAATGCTCTCCCATGGCCTGAGCTAAAACCCTCATTATAGAATCCAAAATTATGGAATAAAATATGATTATGTCCCCAACAAAGAATTAAAATGTAATTTTTTTAGATTCCACTTAGTACTATATTGATAAATTCAATAAATTCTACTACCATTCAAATAAATTTACATTGATTCCAAAGCTTAGACCTTAACAATAGTTGAAAGGTAAAATATTGTTGTCAAAGAATCTGCTAAAAACAAGCAAGAGTACATATTTAGAATGAACATAGATATTCTAGCCATCTTGGGTGATTTGGCGATAAGGTTCTACAAGGGAATGGGCCTCGTGAGTTAACATATAATGTCTTAAAATACTTAAGTGCTAACTAACTATGTCCAAGGTGTCTGCACACTTGAGGCATACTCTGCCTACCAAGTTGCCTACATACCTATATCCACGGGATTAAGATCCTTGAAATACTCACTCTAACAAATATGTAGTTTTGGTTTGTAATTTTTTTGATATAGTTGTATTCCTATAAAAACTGATGAGATTTACTCACCTAATACATCTCATCATCATCTTACACCCACTAGGGTGAATCTAGTAGTTTCTATAATTACAATACTATAATACCTTGGTGCAACCTTTGTGGTGTAGTTAAAAGTTAATGTAATGTTAACCTATATATATCCTAACTCACTCCTTATATAGTTATGTTTAAAAGCTTGTGACAATACCCGTGGTGATGCTGCCTATTGAGTGAGTTTTATTGTTTCTCTGTTGTACCAAGATCTCTCTATTTATATACATATATACATACATACATACACATAGATCACAAGGGCACAACAATGAAATCCTAGATCTCCACTGATGTCCAAAATCCACAAGATATCTCTATATATACATATATGCATATACATACATACATATTTACATATATACATACATGCATATACATACATATAGATATATACACATACATACATACATCCATACATACATTAATCTACATATGCAATTTTTTCACCTTGAAAAGTTGAATTTGATCCTGCTAGCTGGGAACAACTGATTGTTCATTTTATTGTACCTAATCTGATAATAGTTCTACAAGAATTTGTAATCAACCTAGCAAATCAGCAACTAGACCAATTTAACTAGGTTATGGCTTGTTTCTTTCTAAAAATATTTGTTGCGATATGTTTTTTCTAAAATTTCTTGCAAACTCTGCCCATTTTTTCTAGTTTGCATTATTTTTGTGTAGGATTTTGAGCTAAGTCACTTAGCACAGATTGAGTGAGTTTTATTGTTTTATTATTTGAATTGTAGAATATGGGATTTGTTTTATCATTGGCTTTGTTCAAGTCCTAATTTTAATGAAGTAACAAAGTGGTTTTTAGGGTGGAAAAGACTATATAATGAAGAGAAAGCTTGAAAATTTGAATGTTGAAATGCTAAAATGAAAGCTATTGAGGATCAAACGCCTATGACAGAATTACAACACTATGAAATTAAGTTTAGATAAATATAAAAATAAAAATAAAACATGACATAAATCATTCCTCTTTTGTTTTGATTGTGGAGATCTATGTGTGAAAGAGGGTGGAGAGCTCCAAACAAGGGTGGAGAACTCTGAACATTGGTGGAGATTTCATTGTCATGCCCTTGTGATCATTTCATTTCATTGCCATTCCCTTATGATCTCTTTATTTCATTTTTGTGCCCTTATTGGAGATCAATGGAGATCTAAGATTTCATTGTCATGCCCTTGTGATCTCTACATTTTTTTGTCATGGCCTTGTGATCTCTATGCCCTTTCTCTATGATTTCATTGTTGTGTCATTCCCTGGTGATCTTTATGCCCTTTGTATCACTACAACATTTGCGGTCAAATTGCAACAAAAATTTGCAACGGCAGTGTAATTTTTGGTGTATTTGGGCCCAAATGTAGTAGTGCTTACTCTGTGATTTTCTTCATGGGGAGAAGAGGTACCTATGTAAATGTTTTTTCTTTCACTTCTAAACATGTATCTCTTTATATTCCCCCCAATATCTGATTAGATATCTCTATTTATATACATGCACACAGACACACACACACATGTGTGTGTGTGTGTGTAAATACATACATACATACATACATACATATACATGTGTATATTTATGTATATACATACATACAAACATACATATAGAAAGATCACAAGGGCACAACAATAAGATGTAGATATACATGTATACATACATACATATATACATTCATACATGTATGCATACATACATATGTACATACATACATACGTACATACGTACATCTACATATGCAATTTTATCATTTTGGAAAATTGTATTTGATCTTTACTCAATCACCAAGAGGTAATATAATTTGTAAGTACAGATTTCTACATACTTAGTTTGATATGAATAGTTTTGATTGAATTCCTCTGAGGAGAGTAAGTCTACTCATGATGATAACTACTCCATGTATTGGGTCTTTAGAGGAGAGAGACTTATAGAAGATTAGAGGTTGTTTATGGTGGGGTAGGAGGAAGATGATCGTGTGAATGGTTGATTAGGAAAGTTGCAAAAAATCAGGGTGTTAGTTACAAGTAGTTTTATTAATTTGATAAGGGAATAAGCTTCGAAAGAAAGATGATTAAAATTAGCATGTCCATCGTTATGATAGATGTCTCTATCTCAAAAAAAAAGTTACCTCAAATGACAAGTGACAAATTATTAAATATATGAAAAATCAGAAGAACATTCACCTATAATATTTTTGAAGGACAAAAATATAATAAATATATAATTTGGTGGAAAAAGCCATGAGCTATGTGGCTCCACATTGTGACTATCCCACTATTTAGAAGTGGAAAATGTTAAATATGAAGATCTTGAAATTAAAAAAGATAACTATCAAATATTTATATTTTTGTTTTAGTAATAACAAATATACAGTCTCATTTTAAGAAAAACAATATTCTTAAATGTATATGATTAAATAAAATAAACAAGAGTACTAGTTGTAGCTGTATAATTCTAATATTACTAATTATGTTAAACAAAATGTTCAATAAAACAAGTATGAAGTAACATAAATAGATCATTTGCTCAATCCTATTATGACTTAATGTGAATGCATCTAATCATTACCTGGGTGATATTATGATGAGATCTTTATTCAATCACCAAGTGATAATGTAATTTGTAAGTACAGATTTATGCATACATAGTTTGGTATGAATAGTTTCTATTGAATGCAAGGATAATTGCTTGTGTGAATTCAAGACATAAATGATTAATTTAATTTAACATAAGTACTATGTAAGTGTGTATGTATGCATGTACAGCAATTCACATAGTGAGCTGATTTACATACATACATGCACATATGCATACAACCATCATAATCAGTTATCCTTGAATATGACCAAAGCTATTATATATGAACAAGAGATACATGTTTAGAAGGAAAAGAAAAGAACATTTACATAGGTACCTCTTCTCCTCTTGAAGAAAATCATGGAGCAAGGGCACGACATAGTAGCGAAATGTAACAATCAAAAGGGAATGACAACAAAATCTTAGATTTTCATTGATCTCAATCAACATTTAGAGCTCTACACCCTTGTTTAGAGCTTTCCAACCTCTTTTGCATGCAGCTCTCCATAATCAATCAAAACAAATGGGGAATGATTAATGTAGTATTTTCTTCTTCTTCTTTTTCATAATTCATAATCCACAATCCACAAGATCTCTCTATATACATACATACATACATACATACATGAAAACAACAATGCACTTTCTAAGAGTTTACAATTATTTAACAAAATTAATGTTTTACAAGAAAATGCATTTGAAGAACTGTTAGCTTAGAAGGAAGAACATGGTGTTGAAATTGTACAAAAAAGTGCTTGACTTGAGAGATCCTCAAGTTAGGGTGTTGATCAATCTTGAAAACTTGAATGCTAAAATGAAAGATATCGATGATCAAACATCTATGCTAGAGTTACAACACAATGTGAAGTTGATTTTAGATAAGGTAGAGGAAAATATTTAGAATTTTGATAATCAAAATTTAATGCACAAGAGTAAAGGAGAAGGAGTGGCTTTATAAAGAGAAGGAGAAGAAGCAACTTTAGAAAGAAACAACACAACAGAACCAACAGCTAGACAACCTAGAGGATGTTATGGGAGCCACTGGATGGAATCCATGAAAGTGTTGTAGTAGGTACTATGACATTGGAATCACTTGTTGGTGTCTTTGAAAATTTATAGTACAAATGTTAAATTCTTATAAGAGTGTTTCAAGTATTGGCATAGTCTCCCTGTGATGATCCCAAGTATCAAATGCTTATAAAAGTGCCTCAAGGTTGGAAACCACTTCAACATCCTTTGCATGATTTAGAGGTAATGTCATTGTTGTAGAGGCTTTTGCAAGGGAATGAAGCTTGTGATTATGGCATTTACACAAAAGCAGAACTTGCTTCTTCAACTCCTTACACTCAACTCTTCACTAAAGTTATTCTTCAATTCCTTGCATATGCAATTTTATCACCTTAGAAAACTATATTTGATCTTGCTAGCTGGGAATAGCTAATTCTTTGTTATATTTTACCTAATATGATGAAAGTTCTATGGTAATTTTTAATCAACCTAGCTAATTGGCAACTAGATCCATTTAACTGGTTATGGCTAGTTTCTTTCAAAAAAATATGTTATTATATGTTTTCGTAAAATTTCTTGTGAACTCTGCCCATTTTTCCTAGTTTCCATTATTTTTATGGAGGATCTTGAGGTAAGTCACTTAGCATGAGTTGAGTGAGTTCTATTTTTTTATGGTTTGGATTTTGGAATATGTATGCAACTAGATAAATTTTTCTATTATTTTAAGATGTAATGAGAACCTTAAAAAAGATCTCTAAATATACATGTGCAAAAGGAGATATAAGGAGATGCCTATTTAGAAGGAAAATAAACCAAAATTTACATAGCCCTTAAAGAAAATCCCAAAGCTAGGGCATGGCAATGAAATTCAAGGGAAAGGGCACAACACAACAACAAAATCATGGAGCAAGGGCACGATATGGCAACAAAATCGTAGAGCAAGGGCACAACACCAAAATCATAGAGGAAGGGCATGACAATGAAACATAGAGATGACAAGGGCATGGCAACCAATTTGTAGAGAAAATTTGCAAAGAAAGGACACAAAAATGAAATGCGGAGATCACAAGGGCACAATAACATGACAATCACCACAAATTAGACCGCCATTCACAAATTGTCATCACAATTTGACCCCAAATGTTGTAATGCAAAAACATAATGCATAAATAGAAGTGCCATTGAGATACCACAATATCCACTTGACCACTTCTTAATGATGCTTCCTGGGATTGCTCATGAATCTATTAACTACTCCCACCACATGAGCAATATTAGGACATGTAGAAACCATAGCATACATTATGCTACTAGCCACTAATTTATAAGGAATATTATTCATAAAGTCCTTCTCTTCTTGTATTTTGGGACATAAATAATAAGTTAGGTAGAAGTGAGGAGAAAAAGGAATATGGACATGTTTTTCTTCAGCCATACCAAACTGCTCTACAACTTTGTCAATGTATAATTTTTGTGACAAAGTAAGCACCTTATTTTGTCTATCTCTATTAATAGTCATTCCAAGAATCTTTTTGCAAGCCCCTAAATCTTTCATGGAAAACTAAGAAGCTAACTCTTTCTTTAACTTTTTGACTATTTGAGGAGAGGAACTAGCTACTAACATGTCATCAACATAGAGTAGAAGAATAACAAAATCACCACTAAGAAGTCTTTTATAGTAGACACACAAATCTGATTTGCATCGGGTGAAGTTATGTTCAGCCATGAATCGATCAAATTTAATGTACCACTACCTTGGAGCTTGCTTAAGCACATACAAACTTCACTTCAGCTAGCAATAGTGATGTTCTTTCCCCTTTTGAAAAAAGCTTTCAAGCTGCTCCATATACAATTCTTCATTGATGTCACCATGTATAAAAGTCATCTTGACATCAAGTTGTTCTAGCTCAAGATCCCAAATGGCTACCAAAACTGTCTGGATTGTAGTCATCGACACAACTAGTGAGAAAATCTTTGCAAATTCTAGCCCCTTTCTAAGAATACCCTTTGACAACCAACTAAGTATAGTATCTCTTTCTACCACCATCTTCCTCTTTCACCTTATATACCCAACAGTTTTTTAGAGCTTTAGGATTGGGTGGAAGTGGTACTGAGTCCCAAGTTTTATTGGTTTTAAGAGAATTCATCTCTTCTTCCATCACAATAATTCATTGATTTTTATCAGTACTTCTACAAGCATCTTTGAAATTAGCCAGTACAATCTTATTAGAGATTAAAATCTTAGGCTCTTCATCCTCATAATAAAGCAACTCATAGTCTAAATACTTGGTAGGAATCCTTCTCTCACTTGTAGATTGCATTAAGTTTGGAATGTGTTTCTCATTCTTAGAATTTCTTCTTACCAATTCATAATCATTTTTCATTGAGGATGTGTAAATTCTCTATTGAATTTGATGACCAAAGATATCCATCAAATCACCCAAATTGTTCCTAGCACAAATGTAAGATGGAGTCAGGTTTGATTCAGGGTCCCATTGATTATGCATTAAAGAGGTATGTATTGCATTTTCAACTCCAAAATCATGTAGTACTAACTTATAATTAAGAGCTCCTTTCTATTTTGTAGCCCAAGTTCCTTGTTCTCCACTGATAGCCTTATGATGGAAGGATGGTATACTACATTTGAACATGATGTAGTGATGGATCTATGGCTACTATGTTCCTACATGTTATTGTGCAGATTATCATTGGGGGAAGGCACAATGTTATGGAAAGATTTGACTGCAACATCTTCACATGACCCCCAAGAGACTTTAGACCTACATGGATTTATGTTACCATGCTCTTGAGTGGCCCCCATACCTTGCTCGGTATTCAACATAGGGTTACAATGGATTTCAGGTGCTATGCTAGTGATGTTCTATCTAGTAGTGATAGCAATAGAACTGAAATCTTGTCTGAACTACCAAAATTGGCCACTATGAGTAGGAAATAGTGAAATGTTTCTATTTGTAAACAGATTCCTAGTGCTCCAAATTTCATTGTCACCATCAAGACTAGTGTCTAATGTGCCACTACATGGAATAGTAAAAGGTAAATGAAAGGAATCATTTCTTATCCTAATAGTTGTTTACTCTTCATTAGTTGAATCACGATCCACCTACCGTGTGTAGTTATTTGAGACTATTCCCTCCATATGCTCACAAGTTGTTGAGTGATTTATGAGAGAAATAGGCTCTGTCTCAACTATCAGTAGCATAGTAGAAGATGGCTCTATGATATTTTTAGATGAATCACTATTGATAATAGGGTAAAAGCGCAAACCTATGTCACCCTTTTGTAAAGGAAAAGGCTAACAAAAGTATAATTTTTCACCTTCAATGACATAAAACTTGTATTATTATTTAGAATTTGAAAATTAAGTAAACTAATGAAATGTGTAGAAATGGATGAAGTTTAGGATTATAATTTTTAATAATTATTTGGAATAAGAATTGATATATTTTCCTAATTTTTATAGATAATTTTTTTGTTGCTAAAAAACACTAAAAAATAGGGGTTTAGTTCTCACCACAAAACTATATGGAAATAAACTTATTTCTATTTTAACTCCTACTATGTTATAAATAATATGAATAGCTAGAACAATTAAAAATAAAATTTGACTTTAGACCTATATTTTCTCTTTTATAATGATTCAAAATTCAACTCACCTAAAATTGATAGTTTTCATCTCCTACCACATTTTTCAAAACAAATCTATTCTAACTATAAGAAAATTTATACATTCTAGAAGAGGACTCTCTCATCTAGAACATCATATAGTTTTAAATTTTTTTGATATCATTTAATGTTTTTTTCTTTCTGAAAATTTACATCTTTTCGAGTGTTAAAATATGTGCTTGTAGAAATTTTTAATTACAATATACTATATCTAATTAAAACACTAAGAATTGTATATGAGAATATTCTTGACTTTGAGCTCTATAAAATGGTGTTTATATGTTACTACAAAAATATCATAAAAAATAGTAAGAGTTATAGAAACATCAATTTTTTGAAATAATTTTATTTCTTTAGTAATTGGATACAAACTCATATAATACATGTATTTAATAGACATTTCCAATTGAAAAGTGTGGGACCATATATAACTTAGCTAGAATGAACTTATCTAGATCAAATTTTGAACAAAATTGATATTTGGAAAGAAATACTCAAATTTAGTCATTCTGATAAGTCAGCCTGAAAGGTGACATAACTATGTACTTTTACTGAAAAGGAAATAGAACTAAAATAGAGGTAGGAGTAGAAAGAATAAGCTGAGACTATGGATTTAATGAAGAATTGTTCTCATTAAACAAAAAAAATGGGAATAAATTCTTATGTAGATACTTCTTGAGATGTTGATTGAAGAGCTAAAAAATTTGTCTCATTAAAGACCACATCTCAACTTCACACAATCTTCTTTGCAACAGAATCCCATAATCGAAAACCAAACTAATCTTCACCATAGCCCATGAAGACACATTGTTGTGATTTTGAATCTAGCCTGCTCCTTTTTTCTTTAGGAACATGAATAAATTCTTGACACCCAAACACTTGAAGATGTGAGTAGGAAATCCTTCTATCCAACCATTCCTCTTTTGGAGTTCCAAAGTCCAAACAAGATGAAGGACTTTGATTAATCAAATACACTATTGTATTGTAAGCATTTGCCTAGAATTATTCTCCTTAATTGGCATTAGATAGCATGCATTGAACTTTCTCAAGTATGGTTGGATTTAGTCTTTCCACTGCCCCATTTTCTTGAGGGGTGAATGGCACAACTTTCACCCATCAAATACCTTGATCTACACAAAAAGTTATCAAACTCCAATGAATAGAATTCACCTTCATTATCTAATTTTAAACATTTGATTTTGTGCCTGCTTTGATTTTCAACAAGAGATTTAAAACTTAAATTTTTTAGAAAACTTTAGACTTTCTAGATATCATATAGACCCAAACCTTTCTAGTCCAATCATCAAGAAAGGAAACAAAGTAATTTTTGCCTCCATGATAGGTTACCTTTTTCAAACTGAAGACATCTAAGTGCACTAACTCCAATGGTGTTGTCTTCTTGTCATGATGATTCTTCAAAAAGATGACACAATTTTGTTTCCCATGAAGACAATGCTCATAGAATTCTAAATCTTCTGATTGGAAACTCAAAAGTTGATCTCGATTAAGCATAACCTCTAGCCCCCTTTTTGCTCATGTTCCCTAATATTTGATGCAAAATTATGACATCATTGTCCACAATAGTCATCGCAACTTGCACCTCATCACTAGTTTCCACAACATATAGGCTACCAACTTTATCCCCTTTGGTAGTAACCATGAAACCCTTGGTAAATTTTCATGTATTTGTAAGAAGTGTAAGAAAGCCTTGAGCATATAACTAATTGATGAAAATCAAATTTCTTTTTAATTTGGGAACATACCTAACATCTTGAAGCAATAATTAAGCACCTCCTTCTATCGATAAAAAAGTATCACCCTTTCCTACAATTTCACAAGCTTTGTTATCATCCAAATAAATATTCCCAAATTTACCTTCCTTGTAGTTTATGAAGGCTTCACTGCAAGAAGATACATGAAATGAAGCCCTAGAGTCAATTACCCATGAATTTGATGTTGTATCACTTCTCGCAAGAACCAAAATACCATCATCCTTATCATGAATGATTTTTCTTTGCTATCCAAAACTTGTTCTTGAGCTCTTTTATATTTTTTGCAATCCTTTTTAATGTGACCAACCTTTCCACAAAATTGGCAACTATTTTGTTTACCCTAGGACTACGATCTTCTAACTAATTGTGACCTTCGGTTGTTATTATTTATGTCTCTATGTTGATTTCTTCCTCTATTTTTCATACTAACCATTGTTAGAGCATCGCTAGATGAAGAATCTTTATTGGTTCTCCTCGTGTCTTCACTACACAAAGTAGAAACTACCTCATCATAGACTAGCTTGTTTTTGTCGATAACAAAAGTGATGATCGATGTTACCACACCATCCCAACTATCCTAATAAGATGACCACCTTATTTTCATCATCTTGAGGCATACCAATGGAGTGTGTCTAACATAAAAGAGTATTCAAATCATTTATGTGATTTGACATCATTATTCCATCTTTCATCTTCAATTTGTAAAGCATCTTCATGATAAAAAAAAATTGTTTGGAGCAGACATCATTTTGTACATACTTTGAAGCTTGTCTCATACCTCCTTTGTTGTTTTTTCATTATTCACATTGAACAAAACATTCTATGATAGTGAGAGAAAAAACTCTACCATTTCCTTTTCATCGGTCTTATTCCATGTCTCATCTATCATTGAGGTTGGCTATTTCACTTTACCTTCGATTGTTATTGCAAGATCATGCTTGACTAGTAATGATCCCATATGTAGCTTACATAGACTATAATTCTTCCCCAAGAATTTCTACATTCTTGATTCCTTCATGACATCATAATTTGACCATCAAAATTGATCACAGGCCCTAAGACTAATTGAAGGGTTAGTTGAAAAGTGAAAATGAAATATATAGAACAACAAGACACATAAACATAGATGTTTATCATGGTTCACCACAAATCATGGCTATGTCCACACTGAGAGAAGAGGAATTATATTGATGAATATAATGAGTTTACAAATAGATGTCATCAGCATTTATAGATCACAAATGATCAGCCAAAGAGACACAAAATAGTTGGAGGGAAAACACCCATGATCATTGGGCTTCAAGTACTCAACAATCTAGAGGATATTAAAGTTGTCATGGTTAGGAGGAGCACTTCTGGGTTTTTTCTTCATTTTACACAACATGAGTGTGGAAGTAAATATGAGAAAGGAGTTGATGAGGCTATGCTGCATTTGAAAGGTTGGATTTATCATGATTTCAGCCCTCTTTTCCCTCTTTATTTGTGTTTCTTCCAAACATCTTATTTGTTAAAGGGTCATCCCATTTCATTTGTTTCCTTCGCTCTCCTTGATTGTTTGGAGGTTTGTTTATTTTAGGTTTATTCATCTTCTACTCATAATTTTATTTTCTTTTGTAGTTGTACCTCATTTTGTCTATACCATCACACAATGTGTTGGCTCTGATTTTAAAAACTAGTATGTTTTACTTAGTTTTTGTTCACATATTTACAAATATTGAATAAATTATCTGTATTTTATTCAACTTGAGATTTTTTATAACTTATATATAATTTTTTATCAAAATTTTGTGAGATTTGGTTTTAAAAATGATTTTTTTTGTCTGAATGTTTGTTGTGATGATTAAGCTGTTGTATTGTCTTTAAGATTTAAATTCTATAAGAATGTTATTATTGAATGTTCATGTTGGAAATGATGTCTCTTATTTCAGAGCTCATAAAATCATTGCTTCAATAAAAATATGTTTATTTCCTCAATTTTTTAAAGATTCTCATTTTTGGATTGTCACTAACAAAAATATCAATTAACTTTTTTTAAAAATTAGACAATTCACACTATCTTATACTAAAAATAATAATATTTATGTATCAATTACATGTAATTGGTTTTTATTTTTTAATTTTTCCATGAGAAATAATACAATTTTCTATTATAATATAGAAATATGATAAAAGATGGATGGAACATAACCTTATTCTTAAAGTTAATGTTTGATGCTCAAAAACATAGTGATTCATTACATCATTATTTAAAAAATATCTATATTAATAGGGAATGTAAGAATCAAATTCTTTGGTATTATAGTTTATATCTTTGCTCATGGCCACATTACACAAATGAAAAGTTGTGGCTTCACTAGTTGGTAGCTCTAATCAAAATTAAATTTTAAAAAATAAGAAATAGATGTCTTGCATGCAAATTCCTCAAAGAAGAAACTTTAAATCAAGTAAGTTTTGTAATTCCAATTGAATATTAAAAAAATTAAATATAGATAAATGCTATATTTTTATGTTTGTATCATTAGATTTAAATATAGAAACTAAAAGTTCTCACTATTTCCTTTAAGATAAATCTCTTTTTAGATTTAATAAAATATAATAAAATATTATTGTTTTCTAATAGTAATAGTCATAATTTGTGTCATATCAATGAACAAATGTTCCAATTATCATTGAAACATTTTCATATTATTATAGGCACTTAGCATGTTGTAGTCACAAGCTTGTTAGTATTCATTAAAATATATTGTATTTGAAAAGTGAAGTGGCCAATGATTCATCATTATAGGCAAAATTACTTTTTTTATGTCCTATTTTTTTCCTTAATGCATTCAATAGGAAATGATGTTGGTACATTGCTTTATCCATCATTTGTAGACCTTCAAAATTTTCTCTTTGGGTAACCATGAAGAGCTTAGAATGAGAATCTATTAAATTAGAGATTCATGATAGACTATTTTTTGTAACTTCACTACAATTGGCATAACTCACAGTGTTTTTTTTTCATTTGATTTCTTTAATGGTATCAGCACTACTGATAGAAATTAGTGTAATAGAATGTAGGGATTTGGAGGGCTTGGACATGATATGATAAGACTTGATTTTTACACTCGAATTATTAAATAGTCAAATTTGACTAATTTTTTTACTATATAATATTTAAAAGTTGTGATATAAGAAGACCAAAATGTAGAGAAAATTTGTTTGAATTCATTAAACAAGTACTTTTGACCAACTAGAGTCTTGACCTTTTGAAATCATAATGCAAGACAAAGTATACATTCAAAAAAAGAATGTTTATTTTTCTTATACAATAGAAGATAACCCCCACTATTTCAAATCTATATTTTGTTAACTCTAACTATAAATGGTCATATTATTTATAGATTTCTATATAAGCTTACAAGAATTGGAACCATAATTACATAACAAAATATACAGTTGCAATCTTTGCATGATTTTAAAAGAAAAAATTTGCCACATACATGTAGCATTGATTTCTCTAACGAAAAGCCTGAGAAATTTTTTTTTTGGTAAATTAATAAGCTAAAACCAATTGCATAATTGTTGTCTAAGCCTCATGTTGGTAGTTCTCCTGCACCAAAAGTTTTCACTGGTGAGTTTCACAGGGGCTCACTTTAGGGTTTCATATTTGACATGGATCTACTTGTTCTCCATGTTCCTTCACCTAATCCTGCTTGTTTACATCATTTGTTTCACTATTATGGTCATAGATAAAGTGACAGGGAAAATGACATCAAGAAAAGGCTATAAAGAGTTTTGACCTGAGAAATGCCCCTAGTTTTAGCAAAGGTTGCAAAATATGAATGACTATTTTGCATAGAGAAATACACAAGATAGGATGAGCTCTAATACAACTATAATTCTTGCAATGTTGTGAGTGTGAAGTGATTGACATCAAGTTGAATATTGTACTATTCATATTTTTGATTATTGTGTGTTCTATGAGTTGTTGGGCTTTTAGAATAATAAGAGCTCCTAGAAAGGAAATATCATGTGAAGAATTGCTCTATTTTTTTGTTTGTTGAATATTAGGATAAACATCTTCATATGTAAGGACAAGTAGTTGAACAAATTTTCTCTATGATTATGTATATTTTTTATTAAAGGGGGCAAGAAAAGGGTCGTGAACCCAAGAAACATTAAGGATATCTAGAACTTTCATGCTCTGGGTCATTTCACCCAAGCAACAGGAAAGAACAACACTACCAAAAACTATTGGAGATCCTCCACAAACAAAAACTTAATAAAAAACTAGAGTAAGTTCTACTAATACTAGAGTGTAATTTATCAATTGAAACATTGTTGATAATCAAAAGGTATAAAGTTCTAAGTCTTAGAGTAATAAAATTTAACATAAACTAGATTAAACATAATAGTATTTAGAATGTGTCCTAAAATTATAATTAGGAACATAGTCAACCATATTAGAATTAAAGTAAAAGTACTAAACATAAATAAAAAACAAAAAAGGAAAGCCAAGGCTAGGAACTAGGCATGTTTAACATTCTCCCAGTCCTCGACTAGGTACCTAAGATCCTCAATCTAGTTGTGAACATCATCTGCACTCTTCATTTCCACACAAACATCATTCTTCTGCATGCTATCTTTCTTGAGTTTACTTTGGCTTGTGACTGTACCAAAGATGGCCTTCCTTGTCATCTCTTTCTAGACCTTGCATATAGTAGAGATTGCCACTCCCAGCTCAATACTAGTAATGCAATAATCAATATTGTTATTTAGAGATATCACTTTTACATTGAGGACCTTAATCTGATCTTTTTGATCCTTTTTTATTTTTTGAACCTTGCTTTCCTCACAAGTCTCCATATTAATCAAGCTTTTGATTTCCACATTAGCATTGTCATCTTTGTGGTCCTCAACATCAAGCCCTATAACTACCTCAATATAGGCTTCCTAGGACTCCTATTCAACCTACTCTAACTCTTCCCAATCCACTTCAACCTCAAATTCCTCCTTTGTAACACTATTCTATGCTTTCTCTAGAGTTTCTTTGATATCAATATCATAGGTATCATTGGCATTTTTGTCCAAAGTTTCCTCTCTACTATCTTCCTTATAGTTCATACTTTTTAAACCTTCAATCTCTGTAATCTCCTTTCACCAAAGCTTGACTCAATATGATAACCCTGAGTGTTCATTTTCTTGTCTACTTTATCCTCATCAAATTCTTTCAAGTCTTCTTTATCCACCTCAATAATTTCCTTGAGGATTTTACTCTTCTTAGGGCTTTAAGCTAGGCTAGTTTTAGAGGATGAATTTTTTCATTTTGTGAAGGTTTTCAATAGTAAGGACTATTCTATGGATTTTATGTTTTCCCTTAGGTTGTTTAGGTTTTTCCTTTGCTTTGCTAGAATTACCAGGCTCAACAAGAGGGGCTTCTAAGTTAATTCTCAGCTCAAATTCTTCAGTTACAACTAAGTTCTAGGGGGCTTTGAAGAGATCTCTTTAGCAATAAGGTACCTACCAAAACCAGATAATGGGAGAACACATGGTGGTAGAGAAAAATACAAACCCTAGTGTATAGGTGGATTTTTCCCATTTTTAATACTATTGATCAAGGAAGAGTACAAGATAAAAAAATGTCAAAATTTTCACCATGTCTTGACATATTAAGAAGTGGGAAGTGATAAGCATGATAAGTGGTAAACTACCCTTCCAAGGTAAATTAATGTATAACCCAAAGGCAAACAATGGAAAAAGAGTTGGGGAGGGAAGTATG
The DNA here is from genome assembly GCA_028749045.1 of Cupressus sempervirens. NCBI lineage: Eukaryota > Viridiplantae > Streptophyta > Pinopsida > Cupressales > Cupressaceae > Cupressus > Cupressus sempervirens. The sequence continues at coordinate 352,145,579 of CM053785.1, forward strand.
GTCATACCTATTTCGAAATTTAATCTTGATAGGCTGCTCCATGCCTTCGAAAAAATTATTTTTGAATTTGAAGTAGTCTCACTTCCCTTTCATCTCAACCTTCCCCCCTTCACATTGCATGCCCATCACCTCACCAATCAACTAAGGAGTCACAAAAAATTGGACACTACCATTGGTGACCTATCCTCTATTCTAGGAGTTAGAAAACTTAGAAGAAAGAATGGAATTATGACCTTTCATAACCATAATATAATTGCCCATTCCTACCCAAACAAGGTAGTTCAATATTTCTTCATTATATAACAAGTCTTTATAGCTTCTTAACACAACCCACTTCAAAGTAACCCCCATCGTATAAGCCTTTTCAAAAGATGGGGCTTCTTTAAAAAGAGTAGAGTTAAACCTAACAGTTCACCGACTCACAATGTCTTTTTGCATTATAACTTTTGACCTCAAACCACCTAACCACCTAGATAGTGAGGTTTTATTATAGAAAAGAGAAGAAGAAAAAAATGAGAAGTTTTGGAAATATTTTCTTTTTTATCACTATTAAAAAGATGTTACTTATCACACAAACTTTCATAGTTATTGAGAAAGCCTCAATTTTAAAATTGCCAACTTTTAGGCCCTTGAAATGACATGAGTCATTATAATACATTATGTCACATTCAAAATTCCATAAATAGGGGGTGCACTTTTGATGATTCGCTGAGTTTTTCTTACCTTTGTAAATGATAACACTATAATGTATTATAGTCTTCATCATTATAACTTTATACCCAAAAATTTTCATGATTAATATGGAAACGTCGGCTTCGATAATTTTAGGAATGCAATTTTTATAAAGCTTAGTACTTGGAAAGTAATCTATCTCACCATGTTTCCCACTTGAAACTTTATAGGGACCTTTTATGAATTTTCACATTCTCGTGATATTTAAAGACAAAATCAAGACAACATATTATCAAAAAGTGTATGAAATGTAATGGTTGGAAGCTTTTCGCTTTCATTTTTTAGGGAAACCACAACCATTTTTGGTATAGTATAGTATTGTGTGTGTGTGTGTGTGTGTGTGTGTGTGTGTGTGTGTGTGTGTGTGTGTGTGTGTGTGTGCGCGCGCGTGCGCACGCATGCACACGTGTGTGTAGATGAAAGATAAAGAAAATATAGAGAATATAATAAAAAATAAACCTCTTTTGTTGATATTTGATAGTTTTGACATTTTAGTGGCATGGTGTTTCCTTTTTAGTTCTATTTATTTTATAGTAACCAAATGATGTATTTAATTATTACTTTCCAAACTTATGTGAATCATAATTTAATTTTCTATTAAGTATTGATTGGTTAGTACATAGTACACATGCAAGCATGAATTGATGTATGAAGTGATGACTGTTTGGGAAATGTTTCAAATAACATGTCATAACTCCAACACACATGTGTAACATCCATCTATAAACTATTGTCTAGTGATTATATATCAATGGTTGAAGGTTTAGTTTGAGCCAAACCTCTCAAACAAAGCCTTGACCTTGTTCAAGTCTCCAAAATTGTGACACATATCCTTCCACTTTATACCACTTGTAGTGGGCATTAAATAGATGTCTTGTCACTATCAATGACATTTTCTCTTCCATCGACTTTACATACATTAATTTTTTTTTGGAAAAAACTTGCATTTATGAGAAAGATTTGTAAATATTTAATCATTTCAAAAAAAATTGAAATAGAAGCCAGGAGGTCAAATGTTTAGGAACCAAGGTTGAGATTAAAGAAATTTCTAAGCACTCGGCTTATTTATAGGTAATCAAGCTTCTTCCTTTGTCATTTGTCATCTCATTTTTGGTAGTCATTAGTTTGGCAATTGTAGTTCTCAATAATTTTTGGTCTAGTTAACTTGGTGTGGTAAACTGGAAGTCATTTTTTTTAGTTAATTATTTTGTAAATTGTGAATTAAGATGGACACTTCTATTCACATGATATGCAAATTGGAAGAGGACCAAAAGTCCTTTTTAGGCGATGTCCCTAATGAAAACTTCTAGTCAATTTGCAATAAGGTTGTGTTCATGGTGTATTTTATCTTTCATGCTTTGAAAATGGTTTTGGAGTTTGAGTTTCTAGAGAATAGGAATAAGTACCATATCAACATGGACATTACATCCCATTTTCTAGCATCTTTGCTCGACCTTGGAGAAGAAAGGCTCAACATTCTTGATGCTTATAAGGAATATTTTGAAAGAAAAATACTTGAGTGATGAAATTGACATTGTTTCTCATGTAGTATTAGGGGTGGAGATCCTTGGGTGGGTGAAATCCATAAGCTTCTAGAACCTAGCCAGAATGTGGCCCTACAACTATTTATATTGGGCTTGAATGCTAGGCACTTAGAGTACCATAAGAAATTGGCATGAATTGGCATAGATTTTATTTTAAAATGGTGTATTTAGATGAACTAACAAAGGATAATTGTTGGCTTCAAGAATTCACAAACTTAGTCTAGTCTCGTGCTTTCTACATAGACTAGTATAGTAGTACTAGGGTTTTCCCTTCTTGAAATTTATGTCTAGTTTCTATTTTCTTTTGTCAAAAAACAATCATTTTACATGTGTCTCTCTGTAAATTTTAATTCTTAAAGTATATCAATTAAAATTTTGGAGTTCCATATAAAATTGTGTTTTACTTATTCCTACTTCTACAATGTTTTTGCATTTTCAAAATTTTCCATTAAAATGTTAAGAAACAAAATATAACATTTAACATTGAATAAAAATTAACATATTGTGGTACAAAATTTAATTAACATTTGAATTAAGTAATAAATCAAGTGTGTAAATGTGAATGACATTGGACAATCAAAACTATTTCTCCATTAGATGGGTTTAAAACTAGTATAGATATATTAAAAAATCAATCTAAAGAAATTCTGATAGATATCTATTATAAAATAATTTAAAATTAATTTACTACATTTTAAAATATTTATATTTCTATGTATTTCTATTTATTTATTCTGCACTCACTTGATTTTTTTAATTTTAATTTCTTCAAAAATGACTATTTATATCTCCAAAGTTTATAACTTTAGCAAATATTTTGTGTAGTTTTTATTAAATTATTTTCAAAAAATATACTTTGTTTATAATAAATATATTTTGACATGAAAATTGTGTTGATACAATAGTTCAATTGTGCGTTGTCTTTGATGTTACACAAATGTCATATCAGTTATCAGTCAGAGTCTACCGAGCTCAGTTGGTCAGCAAGGTAGAAGCAAAGTCTACCGAGTTCAGAAGGTTAGCAAAGAAAGTTTACAGTTTCTACTAAGCGTTCTCAAGCTTTACCTTGTATAGATAGTTGTTATCAAGCTTTCAAGGTTAAACAAGGAAATACAATTGTTACCAAGCTCACTTGATCATCAAAGGGAAATATGGCAGAGACAGTTCTTACCGAGCTCTCATGGTCAGCAAAGGAAATTTAGTTCTTACCGAGTTAATTCGACAGCCAAAGGATTTTTCAAATTTTGCATTATTAACTGAGTTGAGTTGGTTAATTCAAGAAATTATTTCTGGAACAATGCTTATTGAGCAGGGTCAACCAATGAACAATTTCATTATTTTATGAAATAAAGTTTATTTGTTTAATATAATATATGTAGCAAATTGATGTATGGTTTATTGGTAAATGTGACTTGTGAATGAGCCAACTTGATAATCTAAATGGTATATATAAGTGGTCAAGTTGAAAATTCTAAGTGTGTGATGGATTTGATGTAATGTAAATGAGAAGGAGGATTGATTATTGTGAGAGAAAATTTTGAAGGATGATCAGAGATCGTTGAGGAGCAAAAAAGTTATATTTGACTGAGGAGGATCTAATGGTGCAAAATAGTGATCTATAATCAGCAAATTCAGTTGCATCTTATTCAAGTCAATTCATTGTTACTTTCTAACCATTATAGCAGTGATTTCAAAATCTTTTAATAGAGTTGGTTTAATAGCCATTTCATAAATCCTCTAACAAGGTGAGAGTTTAGTTGAATTGTTCTGAAGACCTCTAGCAAGGCCACTCTTAATAGGGTGATCAAATCCTCTAATAGGGTCACACCTAATAGTGTGTTTTGTAACCTTTAACCAGGTTGGCTCCTAACAGGGCTCACTTCAGAAGAGTGAAAATTGGTAGCTAGTTACTTGGTGGTTTTTCTTGTATTGGGTTTCCATGTTAAATCTAGTGTCTCTTGTGTTCATGTTATTTACTTTTGCATTCATGTCTAAAGATTGGTAACAAATTAATCTATCGAGTTACAACATTTTTTGAAGTGATTACTGAGTATTAGTAGTAACTAGTTATTTAAGACATCTAAGGGATTTGTGGATTTTTTTTGTGGTAATTGATTCACCCCTGCCCTCCTACCCCTTAGTTACTCCATCTATAATTCCAACAATTGGTATCAGAGCTCTTGGTGTTTGTAGGAAAATATTTCAAGGATTTAAGCTAAAGACTAGGATGTCTTACAAGAGGGAAATTCTAAGACTTAATAGGGACAACTTCTCAGAATGGTAGGGGTTGATGAGACTTCATCTAGCTTCTATTAGTGATACAGGTGTGAAGTACCTTGATAAAAAATATGTAGGACCTACTGGTACATTATCTGTCAATGATATTGCTAAAAAGAAGACTCACAACAACATGATGATAGATATTGCATCTGCCCTAAGTTATGAAGAATTTGATGATATCAAAGATTGCAAAACTACCTTTAAAATTTGGAACAAGCTGAAAGAGATCTATGGAGGTGATGATAATGTAAGAAGAGCCAAAGCAGAAAGTTTGAGAGGTCAATTTTATCAAATGAGTTTGAGAGAAGATGAAAACATTGCAAAATATGTTGAAAGAGTTAAATCATGTGTGAGTGCAATCAAAGCATTTGGAGGAGATATCAAGGAGGAAATAGTTAGAAGTAAAGTTCTTAGAACTCTACTTCCTATTTATGCAATTAGAGTCTCTACAATTCAAGAAAGAAGATGTGAAACAAATCAAAAGATAGATTTAGAAGCCATAGTTGAAAGATTGATTGCATTCGAGCTAGACAACTATGATAATTATGTTCCAGCTGCCAAGAACATTGAATCAGAATTTGAAGCTAAGCTTTCACTCAAGGAAAAAGGCAAGAAGATAAAGGATCCTCAGTAAAATAGTGATGGAGAATCAGAAAAAAGTTTAGATAGTGATCTTGAGGTGGTCAAAGCTCTACTAGCAAGGAAATATTCAAGAGGCAAAGGGAAATACATAAGTAAGGTTTCTCTAATCTATTTTTCTTGTGAAGAAATTGGACATATTGCCGCTAGGTGCCCAAATAAGCAAAACAAGGATGAGAAGAAAGGTCACAAGTGCAATGGCAAGAAAGACTTCAAATCATTCAAGGATAAAGGTAAGAAAACATGTTTCATGGCTAAATATTCTAATGATTCTGATGATGAAGAAGAAGATGAAATCGTCTACATTGTTGTAAAGGATGAATCTGATAATGATGAGGAAATGACACTTATTTCTCATGTGAGAAAAAATGATATAGGGATTATAGATAGTGATTGTTCTCATCACATGTCTGGTGATAAAACTAAGTTTGAACATTTTGAAGATTATGATGGTGGCAGTGTGAGATTTGGCAATAATGAACCTTGTTGCATAAAAGGAAAAGGAAGAATCTCTCTAACCAAAGAACTTGTATGTGACAATGCATATTGGGTAGATGGACTAAAGAAAAATCTGTTGAGTGTGGCACAACTACTCAATAATGGACTCAAAGTGGAATTCATGCATGGAAAAGTAAGACTACTGGATGGCAAAGGAAAGCTGATTGGATCAGGCACTCAAACAAAAGGTAACTTGTTTTATCTTGAACTTGGTGAATGTTCATGTTTTATTGCTCAAGTTGAAGAAAGTTGGTTATGGCATAGGAGGTTATGTCATGTAAACTTTGATAACTTGGTAAAAATAAGTAAATTCAAAAAAGTAAGAGGCATTCCTAACATAAAGAAACTTGAGGTTGGTCTATGCAAGAATTGTCAAATTGGCAAGATGAGAAAGACTAGCTTTAAAAGAAAAAATTATCAGTCTGAAGAAGTTTTAGAAATTGTGCATACTGATTTATGTGGACCTATTGGAATTGAAAGTTATAGTGGTGAAAATTTCTTCATTATTTTTGTTGATGATTACTCAAGAATGATAACTATCATGTACCTAAGAGAGAAATTAGAAGCATTTGAAAAGTTTAAATGGTATTTGGCTAGAGTAGAAAAGGAAACAAGTAAAAGACTAAAATTTTTAAGGTCAGATAGAGGTGGTGAATTCATTTCACATGAGTTCAATAACTTTTTCATTGAAAGGGAAATCAAAAGACAAGTTTCAGCACCTAGAACTCCTAAACAAAATGGAATAGCTAAAAGAAGGAATAGATCTATCATGGACTGTGCAAGAACCTTAATGATTGAAAAGAGCATTGCTATCAAATACTGGAAGGAAGCTATCAGCACTGTAGTTCATACCTTGAACCGAGTACAACTAAAGAAGGACTCATTCAAAACCCCCTATGAGTTATGGTATGGTTGTAAACTAAATGTAAGTTACCTAAAAGTATTTGGAAGCAAATGTTACATTTTGAAAGAATCTATAAAAGGTAAATTCAATGTAAAGGGTAATGAAGGAATATTTTTGGGATATTCTTGCAAAAGTAAAGTATATATATGTTTGAATTTGTCTACTCACAAAGTCATAGAAAGTGTACATGTGAAAGTTGATGGAGTTTGTAGAAAGAACTAAAGAAGAAAGCAAAAGGGAACCAGAAGATTACAGGAGATTCATTTACATTGAACCTGATATAGTACCAAATGCACCTATCAATTAGGAATCTTCTACTCTTGAGTCTTCAGTAACCAAGTTGCAGGAAGTTAAAACCAAGCCAATACCTACTGAGCTGCAAGAACCCAAGTTGCAAATAGAAGCTACTGAATCAACAGCTACCAAGCTTGAGCAACCAGAACCTAAAGCTAAAATGCAAGAGGATGAAAATGCAAAGTGTTCAAAAGGCAAGGAACCTGTATTAGCCAAGTATGTCAGAAGGCATCATGCACCAGATCATATCATTAGAGATAAGTCTCAAAGAACTATGACAAGAAGTAAGTTGTAAGGCACTTGTTTACTTGCTGATTTTCAACCACGAAATATCAAAGATGTGCAAGAAAATGAAAGTTGGATTGAAGCTATGAATGAAAAAATAGAGCAGATAGAGAAAAACAAAACATGGACTCTTGTACCTACGCCTAAAGGCAAAAATGTGATTGGAACTAAGTGGGTATTCAGAAACATGTTAAATGAAGATGGTAAGGTGTCAAGGAACAAAGCTAGATTGGTATGCAAAGGATACTCTCAAGAAGAAGGTGTAGATTATGGAGAGACTTTTGCTCCTGTTGCAAGATTGGAAGGTGTCAGAACCTTACTTGTATATACTGCATACAAGGGATTCAAAGTTTATCAAATGAATGTCAAGTCAACATTTCTCAATGGTAAACTAGATGAAGAGGTTTACATTGAACATCCCGAAGGTTTTGTTGATTCAGACAAAAAGGACACGGTCTACAAATTGCATAAAGCCTTGTATGGTCTGAAACAAGCCCCTAGAGCATGGTATGAAAGATTGTATAACTATCTTATTTAGATTGGTTTTCAAAGAACTAATGATAATAGTTGCCTCTATATTAAGGAAGGACTAGATAATAAGATTGTTTTGGCAGAAATATTTGTAGATGATACTTTGTTCATAGGAAATGATGATCTTTGCAAAGAATTTTCAAAAAAAATGAACAAGGAATTTGAAATGCCAATGTTTGGTGAGATCAAATTCTTTGTTTCTCTTCAAATTCAATAGAATAAGAATGGCATCTACATCACTCAATCTAAATACATCAAGGAGATACTAAAAAAGTTTGGTATGGAAGACTGCAAACTATTTGGGACTCCTATGTGTACTAGATTGAAACTTACCAAGGATGATGAATCAAAGGAAGTGGATCAAACATTGTATAGATCTATGATTGGAAAGTTGCAGTATGTAGTGCATACAAGACCAAAAATTGCTCTTGCAGTTGGTATTGTAGCTAGATTTTCAGCAAAACCACATGAAGGCAATCAAAAGGATCATGAGATACTTGAAAGGAACTGAGGATTATGGATTATGGTATAAAATTGGAGGAAATCTAGATTTAAAAGTATTTATTGATGTAGATTGGACAGGGAACGTTGATGACAGAAAAGTACAAGTGGAGGAGTTTTCTTTCTTGGAAAGAGGTTGGTTTCTTGGACAAGTAAAAAGTAGAACTATACATCCTAGTCCACAGTAGATGTTGAATATGTTGTTGTAGCAGTAAATTTCTCAAACATTGTTTGGTTCAAACAATTATTGGAAGGTATGAAAGAATAAATCAAAGAACCTATTGTTATGTTTTGTGAAAATAGAAGTGCAATTGACATATCCAAAAATCCATTGATGCATTCTAAAACCAAGCATATTGCTATAAAGTATCACTTTGTTAGAGAATTGGTGTAGGATAAGGAGATCAGACTGGAATATGTTCACACAAAGGAACAAATTGTTGATATTTTCACAAAGCCTTTACCTAAGGATGCATTCCTGTATCTAAGAGATAAGTTAGGGGTCATTCCCCTATCTGAAGCTCACTAAAATACAGTTTTAGCGATGCATCAATAGGTACAGAATTGAAAATTTATCAGTTGAATCAATACTTAAGGTACATTAAATTTCATTTAAGTTGTGTTATCTTTGGCATGTGTTGTCAAAGAGGGAGAGTTTACTGTCATATCTTTCTAAAATTTTCAAGAAAAAGAGAGTTTATGTAAGAGGGAGATTACTGTAGTTTTGTAAAATGTAATGTAAGAAGGAGAAGCATTCTATCAGAAAAGACTTGTTTTCAAATTTCATTCTGCTATGACATGTGTTTCCAACAATGCCAAAGAGGAAGATTGTTGATACAATTGTTCGATTGTGTGTTGTCTTTGATGTTATACAAATGTCATATTAGTTATTAGTTAGATTCTATCGAGCTCAGTTGGTCAGCAAGGCAGAAGGTAGAGTCTACCGAGTTTAGAAGGTTAGCAAAAAAAGTTTACAGTGTCTACCAAGCATTCTTAGGCTTTACCTTGTACAGATAGTTGTTACTGAGCTTTCAAGGTTAAACAAGGAAATTCAGTTGTTACCAAGATCACTCGGTCATCAAAGGGAAATATGGCAGAGACAATTTTTACCGAGCTCTCATGGTCAATGAAGGAAATTCAATTCTTACTGAGTTAACTCGGTAGCCAAAGGATTTTGCAAATTTTGTAGTATTAATCAAGCTGAGTTGGTTAACTTAGGAAATTATTTCTAGAACAATGCTTACCAAGCAGGGTCGGCTAATGAAGGATTTCATTGTTTTGTGAAATAAAGTTTATTTGTTTAATATAATATATGTAGTCAACTGATGTATGGTTTATTGGTAAATGTGACTTGTGAATGAGCTAACTTGATAATTTGAATAGTATATATAAGAGGTCAAGTTGTGAATTCTAAGTGTGTGATGGATTTGATGTAATGTAAATAAGAAGGAGGACTAATTATTGTGAGAGGGAATTTTAAAGGATGATCAGAGATGATTGAGGAGCAGCAAAGCTATATTTGATCAAGGAGGATCTAATGGTGCAGAATAGTGATCTATAATCAGCAAATTTAGTTGCATCTTATTTAGGTCAATTCATTGTTACTTTCTAACCATTGTAGTAGTGATTTCAAAATCTCTTAATAGAGTTGGTTTAATAGCCATTTTGTAAATCCTCTAACAAGGTGATAGTTCAGTTGAATTTTCTAAAGACCTCTAGCAAGGCCACTCTTAATAGGGTGATTAAATCCCCTAATAGGGTCACACCTAACAGTGTGTTTTGTAACCTTTAACTGGGTTAGCTCCTAATAGGGCTCACTTCAAAAGAGTGAAAATTGGTAGCTAGTTACTTGGTGGTTTTTCCCATATTGGGTTTCCACGTTAAATCTGGTGTCTCTTGTGTTCATGTTATTTACTTTTACATGCATGTCTAAAGACCAGTAACAAATTAATCTACTCAGTTACAACATTTTGTGAAGTGATTACCGAGTATCAACAGTAACTAGTTATTTAAGACATCTAAGGGATCTCTGGATTTGTTTTTGTGTTAACTGATTCACCCCGTTCCCCCCCACTTAGTTAATCCATCTATAATTCCAACAAATTGTTGTCAAATTTAACCTAAAAATAATTTTTAAGAATAGTACAGTCGCACCATCTCACTCCACCCTTTCTCCCATTAAATACCTATTGGTGTTAATTAATCATTAAAATGCTTATTAAAGCTCTATAGTAACCCATTAACCTTATCAAAGGGACAAAAAATATCCCCAAATCAAGAATAAAATATCATTCCTATAGCTTTTCATCAATTCCAAAAGCTTCTATTTGATGAAGTTGCATAAATATACTACAACATAGCTGAAAATTTATATGGAAAAAGTCCTCTCTTTTAGGAGATTAGTAGTAAAGCCCTAATTTATTTTTGCACAAAAAACTAAAAAATGAAGACACAAGAATTTAAAATCACTTGCTCATTAGAATGAATTGAAACTACTAATCTTAAGACTAAGTATCACTAGTCAATTTGGACCTATTTGTCGACACTTTTCCATTAAAGTTGTGACTCAAAAATGTCAAAACTTACCATTTCTAAACTGGAGTCAAAAGTTTGATTGCCAAGATAGGTGTTGATATATTGACAAAAAAAGCAATCAAAAATTATTGCCATCATTTTCCCATGGTGGAACTAGACAACTAGTTCGAAACATTGAACTATCGATGACTATGAGAGATGGTTTGATGGGTGTTCCACATCATCGATAGAAGGATGCATCAAACTATCAATGACCTAGAGATATGTTTTGATAGATTTTTAAAACTTTCGATGGTAGGATTCATCGAACAATCGAAGAGATGTTTTGATGGGTTGGTTATACCGTTGATGATAGTAAATGTCAAAATAGCAATGGTAGTCAGAGTTTTTAAAAAAATGTAGCAAAAAGAAAAATTCCATAAAATAATTGATATTCAAATAATTTCTACTGAAGAAGATATATTAGAAATCATTTTTTAAGCATGGATTATATCTTTAGTTTAAGCACATTGGTTTTCCATTTACAAAGAGCTGCTATTGATAAACGAAAGGTTGCATGAAGAAGACTTGCAACTCAAAATTGCACTCCATCTCAAACTATTAAAGGAGAATGGTAATTATTCCAAAGAATCATTGATTACTTAGACTTTCTTATACATACAATAAGGGCAAGTTTTGAACACATTTTCAATGTAGTGTGTCAATCATCAATATATGTGAATAATGCACATGCTGGCAATAAATTACAAGATTGAATTAAAGAACTATGACAACAGGAGTCCATTTATTTCAAAGCATATCAAGGAGGGCTTTGAATATGAGAGTGATTTTAAAAAATGGTAGTGGCAAGTTACTTTGTAGGGTCATTCCATGAAAAATAATCAAATTTTTTCATGGCATACAACATGACCATTGTGGAGCCAATAGTGGCATGTTGTGATGGTTAAGTTGTTGAGTTGTTATCCTTGCCATCAAGGTTCAAATCCAATGGGGATGAGGTCCCCCGTTTGTGGCCTCACTGGTTCATAGCTCTAGGTCAAAGTGTTTATCCCTCTTTAAAAAAAAAAAAAATGACCATTGTGGAAAACAAAAAGAAAATATCATTATATATCATTGTCACTAGTTATGACAATAACTACAATAAAGTAATGATGCATTTTTTTTTCATACTAACAAAGGCATGCTACTATCTTCACAACCTGTAGAATTCTTGACCTTTTTCTCTCAATATAGACATGACTTTTGCTATGACAGACTTTATGGAGCTTGGAGAGAATAGGGATCTCAGTGTTTCTTTTTTATTTTTGACAAAATAAGGATGATAATAAATTAAAACCTAGAAGAAACTCTTGTTATAAACTAAATAAAATCTATGGTCTATGGTGCTAATGCTCTCATACCCCTCCAATCTTGGATTCATCTTTCATCCTACAATCTACATTCGTTCACCTTTATTTGACTTGTATAGATTCATAGCTCTTACTTGTAGAAAGTCTCATAAGATATTGACAGTAACAAAGATACTATAAGAAACCTGAAGCCAATAAACTTAGAAGATTAATATACCTTAATATTGACAATTAAATACTTTCTCCTCCTTGGTGGACAAGTGTGATACACAATCTTTTGTGAGAGTAGCTCCATGTCTACATAGAACTTATAGAAAGAGCAACATGTTGTCCATTTCTACTAGAGAAGCAATTGGTGATCAGCAATAAATCATAATTTGCATACAACTTATAGAGAAAGCAACAAAAAATTCATAGTACTTATGTTAAGGCCATTTTGAACCTGCTATATTCACCCACTAAAAGTAAGTACCATGTTGGAGACTTCAAAGTTCAAGCATCCCCATGATCTACAATAATGCATGAGAGAGTCAATAATGACATGATACAAAAATAAGTTGTAACTAAAATGTTTTCACGTGGTTTAGTTTGAGCTTCACTTGGTTTTGAGAAACCTTTCATATTCTCTACTTAACAAGGCCAACCACGTGAAGGTGGGAGCTTATTTAGCCTTTACCCCCCTATAATCACTCTAAATTCCCCATTAACAACTAAGTAAAATTTCATTCATTCATTTTAGAAGTATATCATTGAATCATTATAATCACATAACATACATTAACATGACATACAATTAGTTAATACATATAAATATTCATCAATAATTTATGAACACATCAATCATTATATTTACATAACATTCATTAACACGACATATAATTCATTAATTCCTATAAATATTCATCAATAATTTATGAACACTTCAATCATTATAATCACATAACAATATTCAATAACATGACATAAAATTCATCAACATTCATAAAAATCCATCAATATTCATCATCAATAAGCAACATTCATAAATACCATCAACATATTCGTCATCAAACAAGGTTTTTAACATTCATTTCTTCTTTTATTTTTTATTTTTTTGAAGACAAAGGCTAATAGGAACATCATGACTATCTTTGGCATCCTATGGCTCTTGTGGTTCTAATCTTACGACATGAGGCTTCCTCTTCTTTCGTCGAGGACAAGGCTGATGTGCCCTTGCAATAAGAAATAAATGGGTTTAATTAAAAACTTTTTTTATGTTATAAGTATTTCATTAATATAAAGAACACAATAGAGATTTTTCTTTATCTGATAGTGTCACATTATCTACTATCACATTTTATTTAGGCCTAACCTCAACATGCTCAACACTAATATCACTCTCTACATACTCAAAAAATATCACATAAAGGTTACAACAATTGAAATTTAAGATGTTAAATTTTATTAATAATTACATGATAATTTGAAATAGAAATTGAATATTAACTTGTATCATTTTGATGCACATTGAGGTCTTTGTCATGTGTAGGATCTGTGCATTTGTCATCATGAGTAAGATCTGTGTCGGGAGTAGTAGGCTACAGTGAAAAGTCATGCATGCATTGTTATCATTTTTTGAAATTAAAATCAAATAGATTATTTTTCATGAAGTTCTCAATTACTATTATTATTCATTTGGCCTATAGACTTGTGTGTTAACTGGTACACCAGAATCTTCTACACCTATTTAGCCACTACAATCTCTAGGGTGGTGGGAAACCACTGCTTTATAGCCTTGCTTGAAGCCAATTTATTTGTCCTCTTCTATGGGTGCTAGATTAAATTAAATGACCTACATTTTTTGCATAATATCATCAATAATTAATGTATTTCTTATTTTTAATTTAATATTAAAAAATTGATATAAAATTTCATTTACTACTACTTACAAGGTGTGAATGAATTTTCATATATCCACTAGAGACAAGATGGTGTTGACCAACCTTCTCTTTCCTAGCTTGTGATGCATTTGATGTCTCCTAGAACCTGTATATGTAAACTTTGAAAATTTTTAGAAATATGGTAGATTATATAAATCCACAATCAACATGACTGATCTTCTCTGTTAAACTCTTTAATAAGTTAAAATTTAAAATAAAAGAACAAACTCTTGAATGAGATGCATTCTGTATCTAGAGTATAACTTACACATTGCTAACATCAACATGCTATAGAATTGATTTTATGTGTTAGATATAATAAATTATAAGGATTAATTCATTAAGGGCTTTTTCTTTTTTAATTCAATGAATTAGCTTCTATTTACTAAAGAAAAGAGTTACAAATATGACAATATACAATCATATGTATTTATATAGACAAGATACAATTATTCTTTGCATTTATCTCCATCTAATTGGTAGCACTTGATGTTGTATAAAATCCATCTAATTTAATATGGTTTAATGCTAGCATAGCTCCACTAAATATATCATAAATAATAATGAATATTGGGCATAGGTAAAATGAAAGGTGAAATAAAGACATGATATTGGGCATTTATATAGACAAGATACAATTATTGTTTGCATTTATCTCCATCTAATTGGTAGCATTGATGTTGTATAAAATCCATCTAATTTAATATGGTGTAATGCTAGCATAGCTCCAATGAATATATCATAAATAATAGTGAATATTGGGCATAGGTAAAATGAAAGGTGAAATAAAGAAGAAGGGGATAGTGGTGAGCTAAGCATCCATTACTTTCATTAATTATGGTAAGAATATAAGAGAGGGAGGCATATTAAATACCATTAATAGGAAATGGGATACATGTCTAAAAAGGACATATCTTTTAACATCACATTTTGCTTCTTAAGTCTTCAAAAAAATGTTGTGTTAATATATTCAAGAGAGCTAAAGGAAAAGTGATTTTTTTTGGGTGCTCATCCAAAAATGATGGTAGCCATGAAATGACATTTTTAACATGGATGATATATGCTTCCACTAGATGAATTTTTGTATTGGGGCTTTTATACCTCCAAAACTCCAAAATTCCCTATCTCAAGATAGGAAAAAAGGCACCAAGGCATCTCTCTTGCAACTTGGCTTGGAGGTTGTTAAAAACATTAAATTAGAACTTCAACTTTCAATTATTTTGTGCACTCATTGCAACACACAAGACAACATCTTTGAGGGGCACATTTCATTTATTTGGAAAGTTTTAAAATCCCTTTCAACAAACCTAGTTGTGCATATCTTGTGTATGATGTTCCATATTTATGTTTATCTATAATCAAAGGTATGCAAGTTTAGATTGTTTATACTAAAATGTATGTTTCTCATGTTTCAATACCACAAAAAAAATGCATTGTTTGATCCATGGTAAGACATATTAATAACTATTCTTAGAATATTAATTATTTTTGTTGCTAATTCTTAGCAAGTCTTTTTCAAAAAGACTCAAAGACATGAAATTTAATATTGAGAAGGCAAATTAGGAAATAAAATAAAATACTTTAAATAGGTTTTATTGAGGTATGCATAAATAGGTTGGCTTACTTACCAGATAGAAACTACACAACATCAAGTACTACCAGTTAGATGGAGATAAATGCAAGGAATGATTGTATCTTGTCTACATAAATGCATATGATTATATATTTTCATAGATGGAGATAAATTCAAATAATACATATATATTATGATTTTTAGTTGTGGTAGAAAATGTGTCACACTGAAGTTTTCTTTGACCTCATCCCATTGTATTTTCATATGGTCATCATGGTACTTCTTTTAGGAAAATTCACTAACCTTCTTATAAATAACATGTAATGGAAAAAGGCCTCACTACTCACTATTAGACAGTAAATACTATGCAAATTCAAAATGAAGAATACACTGATTGTATGATTCTCACTGTATGAATAATATAGTAAATCAAGAGTCTTGAAAAAAATGTGACTAAAGTTTATGAGACACATACCTATTTTTGTTGGGTGGTAAGTTAATTCCTTTATCCCTTAGTCTCTTCTCTTTTGCATCTTCAATGATTTCATTTCACTCTAGCTATGGCACCATAGGAGGAGGCTCATACTCTGGGTTGAGCTTTAGATGCCCTTTGTACTGGTCTCTCATAGTATTTAGATGTTTGCAAGCTTTTTTTAGAAGTTGGGATCTGTTCAAAATATTTTGACCAAAGAACTTTGCCATAGTTTTTATGAGATGATCTTTTAATTTATGGGCTTGGTTAGTCTAGCTTTTAACAAAAACCAAAATTATTGGATAAAAAATTAGTTCAAGGATGAATGGAAAAATGTAGCAACCAATTATTTCAAGCTACATACCTTTTACATAATGTGGGCTCAAATATTTTCAATGTTAAATCATAAAAAGTTTCATAAAAAAGATCATTTCCTACAAAATCATCACTGCATCATTAGTAAAAAATGATTTATGAATAAGTAAACTAAAATTGCACTCTAAATAATTAAAATTTTAAATTACATGGAAGTTTAGGAAATTTTAATGGAATCATATCTTTCTGAGCCATCAACAATGATGCCTCCAATGATCTAGTACAAGTAATATGGGATGCTCCAAGAAAGATTGGTAAATTATCAGTACTACTGGTATTAGTTCTATCATCAACATGAGAAGGTGTACCTGTCACATAACAAAATGAATCAATGTCATAATATAAAAATATTATCATATTTAACACATAAGAAAATGTAGCAAAATAAGGATTTACCATCTCTAGTTGCATCAAGCGTGGATGTTTGCATGCTCCTTGTTGTCGATCCTACAGTCAGTAATCTCAGAGTGTTGGTTAGCCTTGTGGAAGTAGGAATATGGAAATCATCAGCACCTGAAAAATAATCATATATATAATGTCATTTTCATGTCCCCTATTTGCCTCTAATAGAATTTAAAAATAAATAATAAATAATAATGGCATCGCTATCGAGAGAAACTCTCCACCCATGAGTTGTTCCAAATAAATATTATTTAGTCAAGGATAAGCATTATACTACTATAAGTGGAACAAGTCCTATAGCAATATATCAGGAGCAAGATATCATCATATCACAATAAGAAATATTTGAAAGATAATTGCATATGTACAACACCATATGACAAGCTCATATTTCAATTAAACCATATGACCAATGATCATCATACAAAAAATAAAGAGAACAATGATTTAATTGTATAAATAGTATTAAATATACTCCTAACCTTGTTTTCAAATTTCTATTTATAAGATCAACACTTCTAAGAGAAGGTCAAACAATCAACCAAATTACCCATCATTAGAAAATGACTACTACACAACCAAAACTAGCAAAATAGGAACTAAAAACATAACCAAGTTTGCTACCAAAATATTTATTTAATATAGTTACTACAATATTCACCATGATGAAATATATTCTCTTTTCTTTTAAAATTTGTACTCTTTTTTAACAGGCTTAATAAATAATAAGAGATGAGGGAAGATAGAAAGCCCTTCTTGTAATATCTTCTATTTAGTTATGTTAGGAAATAGGGAAAATTACTTCAACTTCCCTTTCTACTATGCTAATTGAATGAAAATAGAGCAATAAATGAAAATTGAACCAAAAAATCCTATTTCTTATATGAAAATTAATATATGCAAATAGAAATAATCATAATTCGTTAAGGAAATTGATAGAAATATTGTCATTGATGTCAAAAGAATTTGAGTGATTGTTAGAAGTTTCCATTGATGTCAAAAGTATGCTTATTAGGTAAATTTATATCAGGACCAACATACACATTACTTGGCATTTGAGCATTGCAAATAAGTATGAATACACCAATCATAATTGAACTTGAAGGAAATACTGATTCACTGAAGAGTGCATTGAAAATTGTGCTATGTAGTGATATGTTCCTCACACTAACCAAGAAGAAAAATCATCTACAGTTGTAGATACAAAAATAAGATCCATTTTTCAACAAATACAATGCCCTACTATTGGAAATAGCAAATGGAGGAGAGATATATAAGACAAGGCAAGCCAAGATGGAAACAACTGGAAAATTGAATAGTCAACATTAAAGAGCACATTAATTATGAGTGATATGTATATATACAATGGGATTGTATTTAAAGAGTCTCATTATTCATTAACCAAGAAATGTAGAGCAGAAGCAATGAAGAGAAGAAAACATTGGGTATCGTGCATTAAATGAGAGAAAGAGAAACTTTATAAATCATATGTTGAGTCACTTCAAAGCTAGCAGAGATTATAAAAAAAAATTCGGCAGTAAACCATATGACCAATGACTGATTGTTATGTATAGCACAAATATCAGAATCATATCATCACAAGCTCAGGGACATGGAATCAATCAAGAGGATATAGATTTAAGACTATATCGTCATAAAGGTTCAACAATTATAATTAGCAAAGATATATGAGTTTTCTACATACAACAATTATCTTATGTATTGAAGAATGAATACAAGTGGTTAAGTAAAGGAGAAGAGTGAACATGATAGTAGTAATATAAAACTATGAATAATAATCATGAAGAAAACAATGTCCTTTCTGATGATTGAGAATTGAAATTACATACCTGTAGGACATACATTGGTACCCTTGACAAGTGGAAGAACTTGGTGTGGTCTCAAAAAAAATTGTAATAAAACATACATATTGTGGTTCATGATCCATAAATTAGTATAAAACATAAAGCTTTATTGAACTATTGTCCTATCAAAAGACTAGTTATTACTTACTTCGAGACGATGTGCTCTATGGCACAATTCATTTCTTGTGGCCTCTTTTTCTTTTTTTGGATTTGGATCTATCACAAGCCCAAGAATTTGTAGATTGAAGTTCTTCAAGGTATTTTTACACAGGCTAATAGGTTCACTACAATATGTGATGTCATCATGGCATAATATAGTGGTTGCAATATTAGTAAGTAATTGCTATTGTGTAATTTTTTCCTTTCCCTTTCCCTTTCCCTATGAATAAAATTGTGACAAGAAAATTAGTAAAAAAATAAAAACAAGTCCAAAACCTTTGTGAAAGTAACATAATAATCTGACATTTTTTAAACTTAAAATCACATTAATTTTTATACAGAAGATTTACTTGCACTGGAGAAGGGGTGGGAGTAACATCCCTACCTCTATCATCTAATGGCTCATCCATGTCACCCTGTGACAAATAATATATATAAAAAAATCAGCATAATCAAAGGAATAGTCCACTTAGCAAAAAAACTTATTATAAAAATGGTATATTGTATATTAGAGTTCTAATTGGAAGTAATTTGTTTAAATTTTACATATATAATATTTACAAGTCCCATGATAGTAATTTTCTTTGTATCTATGTGATTCAAATTGTAATCTATTAGCAACTCTTCCACTAAACTTATTGATTTTATCGCACATACAAAAACATGATTTCCCTCATGCACCTCAAAAATGCAATTGGGTCACTTGTTAATTGACCTAGAATGTGTACTATTTATAAAACCTTTAATTTTCCCTATTTCTTTTGGCCTTCCATTGATGTACATAGCAAATCTTCTACTTTGATCATTTTCTTCCATTGTAGATAATTTGCTGACAGTGCATACCTATGCATACTTTTTTTTATTGAACTATCTGCATCCAATTTTTGTAATTATAACAAGGTCCTACATACTCCATCAATTCAACAACCTTGTTATAACTAACCTTCATGCCATCTATGAAAAATAGGCCCAAACCATGTAATGATGATGAAGCTATGTGATATATCCTCTCATTAACACAAAAATCAATGTTAATTGGAGGTAATTCCTTGGGTACCCATTCTTTCTCAAGATGTGCGTACCTCAAGGGAGCATTGATGTCACCTTTTTTCTCATCATCATAAGAACATGATCCCCCTTGAGCAAGGAAAAATTTCATATGTTTATTTAATTTTTTTCTAATCTTTTTCCCTCTAGTTTTTCTCTCTTTCATAGACCTACCACATGTCTCATTGTCCTCTTCTATTCCCGCATCTCCCTCACTTGAGGAAGAAAAATTTGATAGGTACCTAGAGCCCATCAAATGAGAGAAATAGTTGAAGGAATGAAATATCAAGATATAAAATGAGGCTAATATTGATAAAGTTTGCCTAAATTTAATGTTGAAAGTAAAGAGAAAGAAAGCATGTAATAAACTTATACCTCCAAATCCATATCACTTTTTACAATTCCAATTCTTGTTAAAGGGGTATAGTTTTCTACATATGCAAATATTTTTTCTTAGGTTAGTTATAAATTACATGATACTTATGCTACAAATTATGCATAGAACATAAAATGACAATATGCATACATCACAAAAAACATAACATTATATATTTTTCAATTGGTTACCTCTACAAAAAACATAAAATAAGTAATTAGTACCTAATACATTTCCATTGATCATCTTCTTCATCCATCTTCTCATCATGAACATCATCATTATCACCATCATCATCCAAATTGTCAAAATGACCATCGTCAACATCATGATCATCACTATGACCATTGTCATTGTCCTCATCATTGTCATTATCATCACCATCACCATCACCATCACCATCACCACCACCATCATCTTTGCCACCACCACCACCATTATCATCATCATCATCATCATCAATGCCATCAGCATCATCAACTCCCCCTTCATCTTTTTCATCATCATCATCCCCTCCTTCATCTTCTTCTTCAATCACATTATACATTATTGGTCTTCCTCTTAGATCATGTCTAAGAATAAATGACCAACCTAATTTATGTGGAATACCAAAGTAAAACACTTGCTCACATTGGCTTGGAAGAACATAGGGCTCATTTCCAACTGGCTCAAATGACCTTGTATTAATCATTTTAAATCCATTACCATGTTCACTAACAATTCTATTAGGATCATTTTGATTTAGTTGTAGCTTGTACCATTTGACACTGAATAGAACTTGTTTGAAGGAATTAAAGTTGCACTCAATTATATTGTCCAAAATGCCATAGTATCTATTTTCAGATTGTTGAGGATGCATATCATTTCTAAATGAAATATTGGTGACCTCAAACATTGTAGTTATCCCAAAATTTAAAGCTCTCTTATTCTTGTCCACCTTTTTTATGTAAAATTTACAACCATTGTAGTACATAGCTTTGTGGTGCTTGACCTATTATTTTTCAAACATGTCAAAATTATGCATCCATCCTTGAGTTTATTTTAATCAAATGGGTCATGATAGATTAACTTATGTGTACCTTTCCACCTCTTAAACCATTTGATAGATCACTTACCATTGGTGTAACATTGGTATCTCCATTACGATGAACTTTTTTAACCAATAAAGCAACACCTTCCCATATTAATGAGTGACCATTTTGCTGTGGTCATTCAATCCATAACATCATCCAATCAAAATTTTTTTTAATATACAAATAAAATGCATCCCACTCATGAGCAACTATATTAAATAAATAGACTAGTTAGAAACAACTTATATTGATGATGGATAAGAATTATTTAACTACAACAATATCTTATAATTACCTTTCACCTTCTTCAATCTACCTTTCCCCATCAAGTACTCCCCTTTGAATCTATTAATGGAGTTGGGATCCCAAATGCAATCTACATGGATCTTTGATGCAAACTTGGGAAGATATTTACTAATGTAAACCATGGTCTAATAGACCATATATCCCTTGACCATGAAACCCTCAAGATGTGCTCTCTGTCAAACCAAGCCATTCAAAAATTTAAGTTCCTCTCAACAATCCACACTGACCTAGTTGGTACAAGTCCACACAATTTGATCTCCTCAACTAGATATATGAGGTAGCATTCTTGTGCATTGAAAAAAGATGAAGTTTGACACTTTTGCATCTCACACAAAAGCTGAGGAATTTTTCTCTTCCATTGCTTTATGTCTTTTTTTATCAATTTCTTTAGATGAAAACCACCTAGAAGATATTCATCATGCAAAAAAATATATTAAAAAGTTTAATAACACTTCTATATAACAAGTCTAACAAATGACACTTCTAACCTTGTGTATTTCCCAAGATCATATATAATGTGTTTGACACTTATGTTGTCAAAGTTGTGTGGGAGAGATAGAGGTAGAATGTATTGTAGTAATAATAAAATGATCTTTTAAATATATTATAAAAAAACACAATCAAAAGTAAATGAAGTTTTACAAATTTATTGTAAAAAGAGAAGAACATGACTTACCTTAATGAAGATATGTCAATCATGCATTTTCGACCTTGACCCAAAGTTACCTTTCTTTGATATGAGACTGCTTATGTTTGCAACATATCCTGTGGGAAATTTAGTTTTTTTTATGGCTTCACATATGACAATAGTTTGTTGTTGCATTAATAACCAAGGAATGACACTCATATTAATCTGGTTTCCATCCCTATTTGGTTCAATGAAAAACTTCAATGCATGATTGGATTCATCAATGTCATTACAAATTTTCACCAATTTTTCTTTGTCAAGCCTTCCATCCAATGTTTTCTATGGTGTCTCTATTACATTCTTTTCAATATGCATAACATCAAACAAATGCATGATTGGGAGGTGTGTATAGTATGAAAACCTACTAAATTGTCTAGGATAGCTTTTGAGTCCTTTTGGAGGTTTCTCATCAATGCCTTGATGACCTTCACAAACATCAATTATATCATTGGTAAACAAAAGACAATATCCAAATTTAAATTTCATATGAAAACCTGCATCACATGGAATGACATTACCTCAACAAA